>CM052542.1:131970243-132004227 GCA_028533065.1 Trachops cirrhosus
TCTTGGCTATTGTGAATAATGCAGCAATGAACATAGGCATACACCCACATTTTCAAATTACTGTTTTTGTTTTCTTCAGATAGATATTCAGAAGTGGAATTGCTGTGTCCGTTTAATATTTGACCTTAATAATAGTTGATTGCTTCATATCATCAACTAAAAATCAATTTATTTGACCTGAAATCCCATCAGATAATACAAGGGGCCTATTCTCTAACGGGGAGGTCAAAAGAGGGGGAAAAAATGAAAAAAGGTCAAGGTAATTCTTATTTTTTTTTCCCTGAAAAGCTGTGGGAATATGGATATTTTTCTATTGACTTATCTTTCCCCATGGGTTCCTATGACAGTCATGGTGATGTTTTCCTATAAAAGAACAAATTTATTCAGATAAGAAATGAAAACCACATTTAAGATATCAGCCAATCCAGATGTCATTTGCCTTTGTAAAAAGTTAGTGCACTGGAAGGTAAATTCACTATCATAAACCATCCTGTGTATTTTCTGTACTTTGCAATGAGGAAGGAGATGGCTTTTCTTAGTTATTAGTGTTGTTATTATTATAGGTGTTTTAATATGCAAATAACAAAATGAACAGGTAGGGGAAGGATCTTTCTGGTTTACAGACACACCTCAGAGAGAGTGCAGGTTGGGTTCCAGACCACCGCAATAAAGCAAGTCATAATCTTTGTGCTGGTGGAGGATCTTATAAAAAAACCCAATTTGTACAAAAAAAAAAAATGCAACATTAGTAAAGCACAATAAAATGAGGTATGCTTGTATTTTCAGTAGAGTAAAATTTAAACCCTACCCCACCATAGTTCTATAATAGTTTAGTGTTTCTTTAAGGCCCACATGTGTTGGGATGAGGTATGCACAGAAAGGGGGCCCCACCAGGTTCTGCCACCACGGACAGGAGACTTGGGCATTGTCCCTTCACCACTCTAGGCCTCACCCCTCAGATATGTAATGAGACACCACATGAGTATTTCCCGTTTCGTTAACAGATTCCTCTCACTGGCTGGTTCCCAAACAGGCCTTATCATTATGCCTGACTTGTTTAAGCTTGTCCTATTCAGGCTTCTTTCTGCTACCGTTAAGTAACCTGTCAGTCTTGTAGCTTTGGTTGCAGTGTGTGTTGCCTCGCTCATCTCTTCTTCCCTGTACCACCTTCACTTTGTCCAGCTGAGATGAGAAGGAAATAGAAACCTGCCTGCTGTGGGTAGGACCATTCCCAGCTTTGTAAGGGGACCCCAAAGGTTTCTAAGCTTCTTATAATGATGGGTCCCATTGAGGATGAGATTGGAGCTGTGGCCATTTCCCTCAGAGAAATAAATATGCTCTCAAATTTCTGTATAAAATTGCAAGGAGTGTTCACAGGCCTTCTCTGTCCCTTGCAAGCAGCCCAGGCTGGGAACCCATCTTTAGAATCTGGGTGGCCCCGTTTACTTCTGTGACAGCCCTGGCCTTCAGTTTTCACACCTATAAAATGAATTCGTCTGTAGCCTTTTTTTGGCTATAAAAATGTAATGATTCCAAAACTACTTCCAGAAAATACAAAGGAAGTTCCAAATGAGGCTCATGTATTTCAAGAACCACTACTCTGCCTTTTAGGCAGTACGTTCTAAATGACTGTTTATTTAAGTAAATTTCATTAAATAAATACAGATTAATTCTTCCCAACCTTGCCACTTATCCTGACTAGCTTTGAACATGTACCAGAGTACAGATTTGAATTGGCAACTTAATAAAGAGCTATTCTTCGATAATAACTATGTGACTCTAACAAATTAATCAACTTATATCCATTTGACATAATGTATTATTGGGAGTATTAATATAAAATGTGAGTGTGGAGGCATGATCAACATTAACAACATTTGCACTTCTTTTATTGCTAGCTGTTGTTGCATCCTTACAGTCAAAATATTGAATCGATGGGAGATTCCTTATTTCATTTATCCCATCACCTAAGCTGTTGTTATTTATGCTTTGCTTCCTACCTTAGTTTAATTTATCTGGCTCTTTTGTCTTAACTTTTCTTATTTTTATCCCCTTCCTGACTGTTTTTCTGTGGCAGATGTCCTTACTGCTTCTCCTGCTCCTAACTGTCAGGAAGGTAAAGCCATTTGAACTGAACGTTTTCACTGCATGAGCGTCAGCATCAGTTTTCAGTTTCTTAGGCCTGATTAGCATGAAGCTGTGGCACTCGTGTAAATAAAAATGCAGTAAAATGATTGAGCTCACAAACGTCTTGGCAGCCTGCATGGCTCTGATTTGGTATAAGGATATTTTGGTCTCAGCATTTGTGGTCTGATGAGATAGTAAATCCGAGGTGAGAAATGTGCTTTCTTGTTTTTATTTTAAAAGAATATAATCGTGATATACTGCTAACATCTTTAAAGTCATTTTGAGTAGAAAGTGAAAGCAAGAGCAAAGTATAAAATTATCTCTTATATTTTAGATTATTTTAATTCCTATCCCTAAAATTCTCTCTTAATAAATTGATTTTAAAAATTGTGAAAACTTTACTTTCCAATTAAGTATAATTGTGAAAAGTGCATTGCAAATGACAATGTCTTTTTTTCTTCTGGCTTTGACATTTTAGAGGTAAAAGAAGCTAATAGCTTCATGTTAAAGTGAGAGTGAGTAAATCTCGTATGCACCATCTGGAAGTGCTTCAACCACTAAATCCTTCCCAAACTGGTGTGCCAGAGAGCTTCTTGACACAGGTTATTCTCCATAATCTTTGCATACTTCATCTACATGAAAATGAGCCTTCTCTATCCGACACATTATTTAACAAAGTGAAAAATGATGCTTCAAGCCACCATTTTGGTAACATGTAGCCAGCCTCGGCCTATAGGCAAGCACGAGTATCTGGATATGCTTGCAATGATGTAGACATAGCCCTTAAGTGAAGCATTTGGTTCTTGTCTGCTGAAACCTGCCAATTCATTTTCAGACAACATTCTAGAAGACAGACCTGAAAATAAATCATGTAACGACAAGCTTCAGTTTGAGTATAGTGAAGAAATTCCCAAGAGGATAAAGAAAGCAGATAACTCTGCTTGCAACAAAGGAAAGGTGGGTGAATGGTTTCTGTGAAATTGCATGTGTTGGTTTCAGGTGGGATTTCACTCCCTCCCTATCCCTTCCCTTCACCTTTCCCCTTGCTTTCCCTTAGATGCCAAAGCCCACATGGGGATGCTATGGGGCACCCACCTGCCATTTGTAGAAGGTTAGTCATTGACTCATCCAACCAATACCTTCCGAAGGTGTACTGTGTGGCCGACACTGAGGTGGCACAGGAGGTGGTTTGCTGATGGAGACCAATCTGTAAACAGTGCTTGTAGCAGATAAAAACAGGCCACGCAGGCCCAGAGGACAGCCTGGTACCTTCAAGGAATTGCTAGGAGCTTTAAAGATGTTCAGGATGACCAAGAAGATTAACAGGGCTAGATCGTGAAGTGTTGATAGAGGAATAACACTGAGATGGAAGGATAAATGAGATACCCAGACCCTGCCCTCCGAGGCCTCCCAGTACATAGGCTGAGAGCATATCTATAGAATACTGGCCCTGACATTGTGGGAGAACAAAATAATATAATATGTCAAAAATGTGAGCTATTGAAGAAGCATGCTCAATTATCTATTCACTCAACAAATATGCATTGACTGCTCCACATTTACAGCACTTGACTATATCCCATGAATTACACTTATTTCTTGCTCTCAGAGGAATACTTCAGAGTAAAGTTTTTACTCTGCCCTGGCTGGTGTGGCTCAGTGGATTGAGCACTGGCTGTGAACCAAAGAGTCACCAGTTTGATTCCCAGTCAGGGCACATGCCTGGGTTGCGGGCCAGGTCCCCAGTGGAGGTGAGGGGTGAGAGGCAACAACACACTGATGTTTTTCTCCCACTCTCCCTCCTTTCCCCTCTGTCTAAAAATAAATAAATAAAATCTTTAAAAAAAAAAAGAAAGTTTTTACTCTAGAAAAGGTGTTAGGATACAAGTGTAAATATAGAGTAAGGTGAAACACACTGGTGACATGAGAAAGGAACAGATAAAGCGCTCGTGCGTGGCATATGCCTTCCATGTCAACTGGCATTATTTTTCCTTTGACAGGTATATGACATGGAATTGGGAGAAGAATTTTATCTTCCTCAGAATAAAAAGGAAAGCAGACAGATTGCACCCGAGCTTTCTGACCTTGTCATCTATTGCCAAGCAGTAAAATTTCCAGGTAAGAAGAAGGAAAATCATGTAAAACATTTAAAGGTATCAGAAGATAAAAATATACTATTTATTTAATTGCACATTGTGAATACTCTCAAAATAGCTAAATTGTGTTGCAGAATTCATTGTTATAGCACCTCATAAATATTTGTTAGTATTGTTATTTGCTGTGATGCTCATGAGTAAAATACAATAAAATGTTTATTTTCCAGATCATATTATGTCTTTTCATAATACTTGATAATGATAATAATAATATTCATAACATCTAGCAGCTAAATTTTATTAAGCATTTAAGTACCAGGATTTGTGTCAGTATTTTACATACATCATCTTATTGCCTTCCTAATAATTCCATGAGGTAGTGGATTTCTTCCTCATTTTTAAATAAAACAAGTCTGAGAGATAGAAAGTAATTGGCCCTAGATTTCCGAGTGTATCCGTTAAGACTCTTTTGTTTAAAAGTGGCAGAAATTGACTTAAGCAAAGAGGAAGTTTATTGGCTCATGGATTGAAAAGTGAAGGCAGCCCTGACCAGTATGGTTCAGTTGGTTGGGCGTCGTCCTGCAAAACAAAAGGTCGCCAGTTTGATTCCCGGTCAGGACACATGCCTGGGTTGCTGGTTAGGTCCCCAGCTGGGGCCTGTATGAGGGGTGGCCAATTGATGTTTCTCTCTCTCTCTCTCTTTATCCCTCTCTTCCCCTCTCTCTGAAAAAAAAAAGATAAGTAAATAAAGTAAAAATTTTTTTAAAAGAAAGGAAAGTGAAGGGATACCCAGTTTCAGGCACAGCATGATCCAGGGCTATCTCTCGTGCCATTTGTCACTGTCTCCACTCTGTTGGCCCTGTTCCCTTCGTGGTTGTCAGGCAGCTGCTACAGGCTCACACTGCATGTTTCCAGATTCAGCTTCAGTGTAAGAATCTCTTCCAGAAGTTTCAGCAGCAGTTTGATTGTTTTTCATTAGGTTCTTCTTCCATCCCTGAACCAATCTCTGTGGCCAAGGGCAAGCAGTGTTCTGACAGTCTAGGGCCCAGTCACATGCCCCTTCCCTGAGCTGGGTAGCAGGACTACACCCAAACCACAAGGACCAAGGGCGGGGTTTCAGTGGGAGAAAAGGTTTTCCCAATTGGCCATTTCTAGAAGTACAGTGCTGATAAACTGCTTCCCCAAAAATATTCATTTCAGTTAATAGATGACAGAACCACAATTGTAAAGCCTATCTATCTCCATTGCACTAGCTTGCCTCCCGTTAGGGTGTGTGGTCAGCGAGCTCCCCGAGCTGCGTGCCCACGAAGAGGGCAGCAGGAAGTGGAGGGCACAGCGTGAAAGTCCATAAGTATATGGGGTCAGAACACTTCATGTCCTTCTACCAACAAAAAGGATTCCCTTGCACAAGGTCTCTGAAGACAGAAATGCCTCTGGAATTGGGAGATTGTATAAATGTTGGTAAGCAGGGTATACAAACTTGGCCTGCAGAGGAAGTTAAAATACCTGCCTACCCTCATTGTTTTCAATGTGGTCTGCAAGAAGATCCTGGCTTCCAGAGGTTTATCTGCAGCACCAGTTCTCACACTCTACCCTGAAAGTGGGGCAAAAGTATTGGACTATTTAAAAACTAGGTAATAGTGTTCTTTTGACACACCAGAAGAAATTTTATGTGTATTTTTTAATTCTCACCCAAGGGTATGTTTATTGATTTTAGAGAGAGTGGAAGGGAGAGAGAAAGAAACACCTATGTGAGAGAGAAACATCAGTCGGTTGCCTCCTATATGCGCACCAATCAGGAATTGAACCCACATCCTAGGTATGTGCCCTGACCAAAGATCAAACCCGCAAAGATCAAAACCTTTTTGGTGTACGGGATGATGCTCCAACCAACTGAGCCACCAGGCCAGGGCAACTGTTCGGAATTTTTGGCAGCTGCTGCTGCTCATCTGCTAGCAAATGCTGTTGAAGAGGATATGAATAGATAGATAGCAAGCAAAGATTTCAAAGAAACCTAGTGATTTAAGTTTGGTTTCACGGATCATGACTTCCTCTCACATAACTGCAACATGACCATATTTACAGCTAGTGAAATTGTTCTTATGATGAGGAAAAATCCTTTTCCTGTCACAAGAACCTCGTGGCCTGTGTGTCCTTAATCACAGGAACAAGTGAGAAGGCCACTTCATCCAAGAGTCCCATTCACTGCATCTCTTTTCTTTATAAATTCAGCTGACACTATACCCAAACCATTCCCAGCTTTGTCTTTTCTTCTCAACCACCAAGTAGATAAAGAGCACTTATTCCCAAAGGCATTTGAAGTCAGTGTGAAAGATAAAGTTTCTGTATGGACAGAGAACTAGAGAAGAGCCAAAAGGTCATTGGGTACAGCTTCTGATTTGAGGCACAGGCTAAGCATGAGGTTATTTGGCTTATGTTTAAAACTCCCAGTGTGCTCTTCTTTTAAAGTGTTTATATGGCACATATTCTTTGTAGATACACTATATTTTAATTTTTTTAGTAATTGAGGTTTGTACCTGTTTCGTTCCCCAATTTATTTCCTTTCTTGAAATAACTAAACTGTATTGCCAGAATCATCATTATAATACCTTCTGCATATTTGTTGTGATTACAATTTGCTTTGATACTCCTGGGAAAAATACCATAAGATGTTCATTATGCTACACCATTGATCTTAATTTTCCTACATTATCCATTTCAATGCCTCTCACCCTTCACTATCCGAAGTCCCTTCCAAGGAGCCATATGCAAAAAAATCTTCAGAGCAGTGAGGCAGCATGAAGATTGTGTGGTTAGGACCTCCCCAGAAGCATAGGAACTTTCCCAAGATCACAGCCCCACTTCAGTGGTAGGACTCAACTCTTCAATGACCTTGACTAAGTTAACTTCCCTACACTTGGATTCCTTATCCATGAAAGAGTCATAATAGTCCTAACTTTCAGGGTTGTTCTAAAAATTAACAACGAAGTACATTATGCGACTAACACTATCTACAAATAGTTGGCTCCCCAGAAATGGTGGTTGCTGCTATTTGTACTGGTAAAGGGACCAATGGGGCAGATGAAGGTTCTTTGCTACTCCTTCTGATACTTCTCCAGCCCCTTCAGATTCTCCCCTTTCTTGATGGCCCAGCCCTTGTTCTTTCTTCCTTACCCCACCCTGAGAGAATAACCAGGCCCTTCACAGAAGGTCCCACATCCCTGGGGGATGTCGGCATGTGCTAGGATGTGTACAAAAACCCCACAGTGAACGCAGTGCCTCACTCTGGCCCCTCATCAGTTTTACTTGGGAGAAAATCTACTGTTACATCATTGTGTAGAGGGCAAATTCACACACAATTTTAAGATAAAGCATGAGAACTCATTAGTGAAAGTTTGTGAATCTTTGTACTATGTAAATCTTTGTACTAATGGATACTTGAGAGAAAAAAGAAGAAGCCCAACAGCTGCTATGAACTGAGCCCTTTCTCTGAACAAGACGCTCTACTAAATACCTATATATACATTATCTCACCTAATCTTAACCAAAGCCCTTTTTACAGATGAGGAAGAAGTTGGGCAGAGGGAGTAAATAACTTTGATGAGGTCACCCCACCAGGAACTGGATTTAAACCCCACAGTTTATGCTTTTATTACATACCACTTTATCCTGTCTTCTCTGATGATGTTTTTGGAAAGTGCATTTTCATCTCAAAGAGGACCTCCTGAACGCTGCTCCAGCTGAAGGAATTACTCTCGTGTGGTACAGTTGTAGACAAACAGTTTGGAGGCAACTCTGGCTTCACTGGTGCCTTTCTCTCACGCTTCTTGCACTGGGTTCAGGCCTGTGTGGTGTTCATTCACTTCCTCGCTCAGCAAAATATCTATTAAATCTCTGCTGTGCACCATGCACTGTGCTGGGCAGAAAGGATCCAGGGAGTGAGAAAGAGAAGCACGAACATCACTATCATAAAATGTATTTCCCGTCACCCTGACTGGTATGACTCATTTGGTTGGGCATCATCCCGCAAAGCAAAAGGTCGCTTGTTGGATTCCTGGTTAGGGCACGTGCCTGGGTTTTGGATTTGTTCTGTGGATAGGGTGTGTAGGAGTAGCAACAGATCAATGTTTCTCTCCTCTCTTTCTCCCTCCCTTCCCTTCTCTCTAAAAAAATACATAAATAAAATATTTTTTAAAATGTATTTCCCATTTAATTCTCAGACTAACCTTGTGAGTTCCTATCATTACACCCATTTTGTGGATAAGGAAACTGAGGAAGAGAGAAGGTAGATGTTAAGTCAAGGTTCACATACAGGCAGGAATTCAACTTAGAAAATATGACTCTAAAATCTGGCTTTTTACCATTCTTTCATCTCTCCAAATTAAGTAATTAGGTCCTCATAATTAAATGTGGACTGGAGCACTTTCTTTGTATGCAACTTTTCAAAATCTTTCTGGTGCACCATCAAGTGGGGGTATGTGTGATTTCGTGGTTGTTCTGTAATAATCATGTAGTTCTTGTCACATGTGCCCACAGAGATAAAAAAAAAACTTTGCTCTAATTTCCTGCAGTACTATTATTAACAGTGCTAAAAATGCTAGTAGGTCTTCTGTACTGGGTTACAAGGGAGTAGTAGGACTTTAAAATAAACATTAACAAGGATGGAAAATGTTGAGTTCCCTCGCTTGTAGTTTTTGGCTTATTTATTTTCATTTTATGGGAACAGGCCTGTCAACTCTAAATGCATCTGGCTCTAGCAGAGGAAAAGAAAGGAAAAGCAGGAAGTCCATTTTTGGCAACAATCCGGGCAGAATGAGCCCTGGGGAGACAGCATCATTTAACAAAACATCTGGAAAAAGTAAAGTCACCTTCTTACAATATCTCTGCTTGATTTTGCATGCTGGATACATCCGACATTTCACAGTCTAAGCACATCCCTTGAACTTTTTAATTCTTTTTTTTATTTTCGTGAATGTTTATATTACCTAAGTGTGATATAAATATTTTTTTAAATTTACATTTTTAACTTGTTAAAAAATAGTGTTTCACTGAAGATGTTCTAACAGTGTTTGCCTCAAAAGGAAAATATTGGAACCACCTTGGAACATTCTAGTGGTTATTGGAACTGCTCTCTTCACCATTATAACTCCAGAAGATATATCCATTTTATTACTAATTACTTTTTATTATAAAAGTAATAAATTCTCATAGTTAAAAAATGCAAACAATATAGGGTATTATTAAAATTCCTTTCCATTCTCAATAGCTCAGTTCTACTCCCCAGAGGTAACCACTGTTAAGTTTATTGTGTTTTGTTCAAGAAAAATAAGATCCTTTTTAAGATGATCCAAATGGGATATAACTGAACACACTTGTATAACTTTTATATTGCTGTAACTTTTCAAATAGTTTTCTGTGCATATGTCTGCCTTATTCTACTTAATGCCTCTGTGGCATTCCATTGTGTGCATACTGTCATGCACTTAACCACTTCCTCACTGGTAGAACATTTGGGTTGCTTCCTGGGTTTTGGCGGTTGTGGGGGGTTGCTTTTTTTTTTTTTTTTGCTGTAAAAAATGCTAGAGTGAACACCCTTGTACATATATTGTTGCGTATTGTACAAACATGTCCACAAGACAGACGAGGTACTGAGGCAAAGGACTTTCAGGCTTTTAATTTAAGTTGGTGTTTCTACACTCATTTTTAAACTCATTAGCTATCATTTTGTTTCAAGGTGGTGGACTAACTCACAAGAAACACTATTATAGTATAACACTATTATAGTGTACACTTAACAGTAAAACACTAACACTAATAAGATCTAGTTATGTGGTTATAATTGTTTACTGGGATGTTCAGGTTTATCTTCCTAAAGCATTTAAAGCTTTCTGCACTAATCTAAGGCTAATCTTTTGGGGGGTTTAGGTTCCTGTGAAGGAATGCGACAGGCCTGGGAGGAATCTTCTTCCCCCCTCAGCCCAACCACGTCCCTCAGCGCTATCATTAGAACTCCCAAATGTTACCATATTTCATCGCTGAATGAAAATGCCGCCAAACGTCTGTGTCGCAGGTATTCTCAGAAACTGATCCAGCACACCGCCTGTCAGCTGCTCAGGACCTACCCCGCCGCCACCCGCATCGACTCGTCCAACCCCAACCCCCTCATGTTCTGGCTGCATGGGATACAGCTCGTGGCGCTCAACTACCAGACCGATGGTAATGGGCCTGCTGTGCCCCTAAGGGGGCCTCTCACTCTCTCCTTTGCATCCTCTACTTCAGTAAACCTGGTTCAACAAACATGTTTTTAAAGGGGCAAGATTCCAGATGGGGGCATACTGTATGTAAGAGTAAAACTACAGGTGAATTTGAGGCTGAATTGTACCCTTGATGTTTCAGAGTTGAGGTGATAGAAAAGAACCTTCAAAGGGAACCTGAGAATAGTGTCCTGTTCTTGTCCACTTTTTAAGGCACCTTTTAAACATAAGGCTGCTCTTGTGTGTCTTTAAACAGGACACTGTTTAGGTCTGCATCTAGTTTGCTTCTCAAGATCCTTTGGGGCAGAGAGTTCCTAACACCCCTTAGTAAGCTATCTTGCTAAGGTATTCTTTGCTGTCAGAAAGTAGTTGTCACTCCAAACAAATTGCAAGTTAAAACCATTTTAGCTTCTTCTCATCCCTTGAGACTGAAATGGAGACTATTGGTCATTGCTCTAAGAGCATCCGACACAGAGAAAACAAGTATGTAAATGACATGAACTGAGAAAGTGGGGCTTGTGTTTCTCCGCTGTTGATAAAACTCTCATAATAGGAACAACTGATGAGGTCTAAAAGTCCAGAATAAAAGCTACCATTTTATTGCACACTTGCCGTGTGCCAGGCCCTGTGCTGAATTTTCCTTGACCCCCATTGTCTCATTCAGTCTTTGCAACATCCCTGAGTGGTGGGTACTGTCCATCCCCATTCCTCAGGTGAGCCAACCAAGGCACAGAATGATTGATTTGCTCAAGGTCACAGAATGATTAATAGTAATACATTCAAGGACTCAGGGAGTTTAGAGGATAAAGTATTTTTTTTTTCTGCTTGGTTATGGAGGCAGGAGGACAGCTGTAGAAGATAAAGCAAAAGTAGATGAGGACTGTTTCCTCAAGCTCATTCAGAAGCCAGTGTTTCCTTTGAAAAGCCACGCAGCCTTCTCATCATCTCACATAGGCTGTCTCAGATCCTGACTAATGGTACTGGCCCATCAACCACAGCATAGCCCTGTCTCCAGCCAAGGTCAAACCCACCTTTAGCTCTGGGACCAGCTAGCTACATAGCAGTAGTGCCAACAGTACTCATTTGTGGTTGACCCTGCAGACTTTTTTTTTTTTTTTTACCCTTGATGTGTTTGTTCTTTTAACTGAAATTAAATAACATAATGCAGGTGAAATACCATTCTCAGCATAGCGCCTGGCACATAGAGAGCATTCCACAAATGTTAACGATGATTAAGTGTTTTTGATAAGTTATGAAAACAGTATGATTTGGACTCACACAAATGGAAATAATAATGAAATATTTTCAAAGTTGTAAAAATTTCTTTTTAATCTGTCCCGAGTGGCTTGTGGGCTCACATCTCTGACCCTGTCTGTAGCCCTGTGTCCACTGGCGCCCTTGGTTATTATGATACTGAAATATTTTAAGTAAACTGAAATGACTAGCAAAATGGTTTTCTCAAGGAAATGGAAATGCATTTGGTTTTGGATGTGCCCTTTCTCCTGACGTGCCGAGGCCGATGCAGACACACTGGCTCCAACGATGGCAAAGAGAGCCACTGCTGAATGGAATCGCCCCTCCTTGGGCACCCCTGCAGTCCAGAAGCACACAGTGAGGCTACAGCTTGGCCTTCACTCACCCCTGAAGGCTCTGCCTCTTTCCCAAGTCAAGCTGGGAGTCCGTGTTTGAGCTGCCTGCTCAAGGGAGGCAGGTGGCTCTGTGGATGGTTCACCCTCGAGTTTCTCTACATAATCTTCCAACCCAGGAGAGAGTGCCGCCCCCAAAGACCTCTCCTGATCCAGCGAGGCGAGCAATGATTAAACACCTCCCCATGCTGGAAAGAGCACAGGCAACGTGCGGTTTCAGCATGTTCATCTGCAAAAATGTCCTTCATTTGCTCAGACCGGGGATAGAGCCTGGTAAATACCTTGCACACAGCAGACACTCAGTATGTGCACACTGAGCTGAAATAGACTGTCCCTGTCAGCACCACTGCGGTGCAGACCTGTGGTTCTTGGTGTTTCATCCCGATCTCTTCTAGGTACTTTTCTGTGAACTGCAAGTTCAAATAGACAGATAAAGGTTAACATTGAAATCATTGTATTTTAATTTTTTACAAAAGAATTCCTAGGTTAGGGAGTGCTTGATTTTCCATAAAACATCCCAAACAAATATCACAGAAGCTTCTCCAGTGTCCCTCTAGCCTCCAGCAGTGTTCCGTGCATCATCTGCCTCACCATTTCCTGAATTTCAGGGGACCCTGATGCCCCAAAAGGGTGTCCATGGACTTAGGGTCGTCTCTTCCCGGGATTTCTAATGGCTCCATCAACTCCAAGAAGGGCTGCAGTGGTCTGGAACCAGGAATAGCCCAGGTCTACACTCAGTAAAACTGACTCTTGCATTTGGAAACTGACTTGAGCCTGGTATGCAAGCCCTGCTTGCTGCTGGCAGCTGTCCCTCAGCGTTCTTTCCTTCGGGGCAGAATAGTCTCTGCCGAATGTCCCAGGACCAACAAGTGTATAGCCATGTGGCCCCAATCACACAAAAGCTTCTATTAGTATTTAATGTGCTTTCTTGAATGATTGTCAAACTCTTGGCAATGATTTTTCCAGCCCGCAAGTATAGGCATAATTATTACAGGAATGGTGTCTAACTAACACAGAATTTTAAAATTAATAGAAGATCATAAAAGTAATGCTATGCATGATCTGCCATCACATGCATGACTGAGAGGTGCAATCGTGTGACACGGACTCATGCACACTCTTTCACTTGGTTACAACAGGGGTTTTAAACCTATAGCCCCTGATGAAGCCCTGGAATCACCCCTAGGCTGCCGTAGGAGGGCTAAATGTAAGGACCTTACATTTATTTCAAACTGAGCGGCTCCACCTGGATCTGTTTTACCTATTGCATTTCTAAACACAATTCTAGTAAACAAAACGTGCTTTAAAGCTTTAGAAAGCCACAGGATAGACAGAGACTTCATGAAGTCAGACTTCAAACCCAAATAGGTGTTGACATCATAATCATAACTTAACAGCTACTGTTTCTCAAGACCGTCTATGTGCCAAATGCTGGATAGGGACTCACGTTATCTCATTTATGACACCCCTGTGGGATGCACGTTATGTGATTCGGCTGTTAAGATTGGGAACTACGGGTTAGGCTGTCAGGGTTTGAACCCCAGCACTCACTGCTTACTAACTGTGTGCTTTGGGTTCTTTCATTTCTTGTGCCTCAGTTTCCTCATCTATGAAAAGGAGAACACCTCGTGGGTTATTGGGAAGCACTGATACCCTTAAAGTGCTTAGAATGGGTACCTTAGAAGAGCTTAGTAAGTGTGAACTGCTACAATTTTCAGTAACGTATCCAGTTCACAGTCCTCAACTCTGCACGAGCTAGTTTGCTTCACTCTCTCAGCCATCCTAGCCCAGGTCTGTGTTCCTGTGTCACAAAGTAGCCTGGGAAGAGAATTCTCTTCTCACTGCAGGCAAGACAGTCAGCCTCAGTGAATCAGTCCCTTCAGGACTGGAAGGGGCCTGAGACACGGGGTCCAGTGCGCTGGTTTTATAGGTAAGGAGACCGAGCCCAAGTAGCTTTCATAGGTCTAAGACATGTTACCCCAAGACTCCTGCACACAATCCCAGCCAACTCCACATGCACAGGCAGGTTTTACTCAGGAGACACATGGAGGCCAACTGCATATTGTTCCGTGGTGCTTACCACACTTTCCCTTGATGTCGGTCCATGTAGCAAAATTCAGTCTGCACATGGAAGGAATCTATCAGCCGGAATATTTGTCAGGTGTGTCTCATAAACTCACTGTTCATTTGGGCAACCTCCATACAGACTTGCGCAATCAGACGAGCATTTGAGTGTGTAAGAGCCCAAAACAGAGCAGGAATCCCATCGTTCTGCATAGCACTGTGCCAAGTGAAATCTGGCCAGGGAAGACTGGAAGCCGTTGTGAGGGTTCCCAGAGTTTATGACGGAGGGGATCGTGGACATGATGTGAATCACATGTGATAATAATGTTTTTTCACATTTAACTACAATTAAAAAAGAGGTAGAAGTATTGTAATATATGGGTTGAAATTGAGATTTCATGGAAAAATATATTTCTCTGGCTCTTCTCCCAGTCTTTCTTGGATTATTGAGATTTTATCTTATACATGCAAAAGCAAGAATTGGTCATACAGTTATCTGCATGGTTTGGCATACGGAGATAAGAAAATGCCTTTATTATTCCTTTCTAAGAGTCAGTATAAAATGATGTATGTCGACGATATTTTTTGGATGGGCATTGTAAATTTTTATTTGCCAAAGGAATTTTTTAAGTGGTGGAACCTGGGTTGGGGTGAGAACGCTGGGCTTGTCCCATAAACTGAGCTCCGTGAAGACAGGGACTTTGTGTGTTTCTACCTGTTGTATCTCTGGGGCCTAACACAGCCAGGCGCACTGCCACTCCATCAGGCTATGGAATAAATGGATGGTCACCTCTTCTTCATGCTTAAGCTCAGGGAAAATCAATACAAAGTTCTTTTGGACTTCACATTTGCAAGCGACAAAGTCACAGGCAATATTGGCTTTGTTTTGCAGATCTCCCTTTGCATTTAAATGCTGCCATGTTTGAGGCCAACGGTGGCTGTGGCTATGTTTTGAAGCCCCCCGTTCTGTGGGACAAGAACTGTCCCATGTACCAGAAGTTTTCTCCCTTGGAAAGAGACCTGGACAACATGGAGCCCGCCGTCTACTCTTTAACGGTAAGTGTGGCTCCTGTCGTTGGAAGTAGCAAGGTGCTTCAGCCTTGCTGAATATGAACTGGTTTTCAGTTCCAGGCATTACAAAGTTCTCACATGGCAGTTTGGTTCATGCAGATTTAGTTCCCAAAAGGATTTCTTTGCCTCTTAAAAGCTGTGGCTGTGGTTTAGGAATGCCATCACCAGACACGTCTTTGCCAGGTGGAGTTACGAGCTCCCTGCATCACCTGCACACTGATGAAGGCCACCCTGTCCTCCAGAGCCCTCAGAGTCATCCCTGAGTGCCTGCCCTAGGAGTCGAGCTCCTTGTTAGAGCAGGTCATCTTAACCTCTAACAGGCTCTTACAAGATCGAACAGGCATCAATATACAAAACAATTACAAATAGCTTTCCTCACAGTTTAAAGTTTATCATTCCTGGGCCTTTCTTTAGTCCTTTTATTGCCTACTTAGCTAAATGCCAAAACTCTACAGACTGCCCTTAACAATAGTCCCTGGTAGCTAGCTCATCACTCCACTTTATTTCCCCATTCTTTCGCTCCCTCTTAGCAGAGGAAAAGCCCACTGGATGGGTGATAGCTGGATGGATGGGGCGAGGTGATCTCTTCTGTCCGACTTTACAACTTGTCCATTTAACTCCAGAGGAAGAATGCCAAGCAGCCTCTGCTCACAACACCTCAGACCCCTGGGAGAACTCACTCACAGATCTTCCTTCCATCTCAACTGCTTGTCTCTTTCCCTAACACTAGGGCAGGGGCCCCTGTTCTGCTGACCGTCCTAGGTAGACTCGAGTAGAGTTCCATCTACTAACAGAAGGCCAAGAATTAACTTTCAGCAGCGTTCCCTGTGACTTGCTGCTAAACTAAACTATTCAAGAAAATGACTTTGAAGTTACAACATATACACCTAAAACATCTTGAACAGAATGTTCATAGAAAATTTGTGTTTAAGTCACTTAAGGCCTCCCTCCTTTTCTCTCACCTTCTTGAGAAACTTAATTTCAAGTTTGAGAAACTTGCTTAGTTTTTGAAGATACTTGAACATTTTGATGGTTGGAAGGTTACATATCAATGAGGTGACAAAATAAGCTTTTCCCATGACTCTAGCCATGCGATCGCCTGATTCCAATCACTTCCCTGTTTTGTTTAGCCGATTTAGTAATCATTTCCCTTGGCCATTCCAGAGTGTTCTTCGTGTAGGGAAGCAGTGAGGTGCAGAGGGTGCCTTTGTTTCCTTTTCATCTTCGGTGACGTTGTCCTCGTGTCCTCCCTCAGGTTGTCTCTGGTCAGAACGTGTGCCCAAGTAACAGCACGGGAAGCCCGTGTATCGAGGTCGACGTCCTGGGCATGCCGCTGGACAGCTGCCACTTCCGCACGAAGCCCATCCATCGAAACACCCTGAACCCCATGTGGAACGAGCAGTTCTTCTTCCGGGTTTACTTCGAAGACCTCGTGTTCCTTCGTTTTGCAGTCGTGGAAAACAACAGCTCGGCAGTCACTGCTCAGAGAATCATTCCACTCAAGGCTTTAAAACGAGGTAGAATAGCATTGTCGTGAGGTTAATGATGACTGTAGCTGCATGATGGCCGTCCCGGAGCTCTTCTTGCTACTCTCCTATAGTTTGGACTTTTTACACTAAAAAGTTAAAATAAGAGGCAGGCAGAAATAATGCAATTCCGAACACTGTTTAAGTGCATCTCAAAGCAGGTTTTTCTTTTACATTATCCTAAAATCCAGGTAGTAACAACACTCCTTAGGAAATACGCCTCCCCCACTGCTGTTGATGTCAGGAGCAGTGGTGGTTGGCTCTCACTCCCTACGTCCCTTCCCAAATAGCACCCTCTGCACCCCTGGCACCTCTAAAGCAGAGAGACTGAAGTGAGGAGGAGAAACTGAGAGGAGGGTAGGCTGGAATGTAGTAGTGGCTCAGTGGGCCGAGGCTGGAGTCAGTGCCTGGCACAAGTGTGGTGTCAGAAGCCAGGGCTGGGTGTTAGGGGTAGAACAGGGAGGATGCAGAATCCCGAGCAGCGGCCGAGGCTGTTGACTGGTGGGCTGGCTTAGCTGTGGACCTCCAGGGACGTTCCTCCAGTTGTACCTGTCCAGACTGTCTGTGCACATCCTGTTAAAGTCTGGTGTGCACGGGAGTTCCTGGGGCTCTCAGTAATAAAATGCAGGCTCTGGTGCAGGGGAATCTGGGGTGGGGCTGGAGGTTCTGCATCTCGAACAGACTCCCAGAAGTGCTGGCCCTGTCAGTCTACTTTGAGTACCTGCGTTCTAGTGCATTCCTCCTCCCACAGCCACGCTCAGGCGGCCAGCCTCTGCGCTCCACAGACCTGTGATGGTCCCCTACGTTTTGGTCCTTTCCTGTCTCTCCTCTCTGTTGTTCAAGCAGCACATGGTCACTGATTAGTCAGCTCAGACTGTCATACCAAAGTGCCACAGACTGGGTGGCTTCAGCAACTGAAATTTTATTTTCTCGCAGTTCTGGAGGCTAGAAGTCTAAGATCAGGGTGTCAGCAGGTTTGGGTTTTTTTCTGAAGTCTGTCTCCTTAGTTTGTGGATGCCGCCTTCCCACTGTGTCTTCACGTGGTCGTCCCTCAGTCCATGTGCTTAGCATATGGTGTCTCTCTCTGGGTGCTGATCTCCTCTTCCTACAGGGACACATCCTTCGGGATAGGCCCCCCCCAACCACCCATTTCAACTTCATTACCTCTTTAAAGGCCCTATGTCCAGGTACAGTCACATTCGGAGGTCACTGGATATTAGAGTTTCAACTTATGAGTTCTAGGACATAGTTCAGCCCATGACAGTTTTGCAAAAATGTGAGAAAGTATGAGAAGTAAAAACAATCTTTTGCAGATCCATTTTTAATCTCTCCAAAATAATCACTGTTGGTGTATATCTTTTGCAAGCTTTATTTCTCTGTCCATATAGATATTCACATTGGTATATAGTATATATTTTTAACAAACAAGCTTCCTACTCATTTTAACATTTTGCAACTTACTGATTTTCACTTACTAATTAATGTAGGTAGTGAGCAACTTTTTGTGTTAATAACTATACATCTACATTATCACTTTTACTGGCTGCATAGTATTCCATTTTATACTTATACAAACATTTACACCATAACATTTAACCAAGTCCCTATGGTTGGGATTACTATCACTAAAGCTGTTCTAAGACAAAATATTTATAAAACAGTGACTGTACATACAAAAATGAATAGGATTTCCTACTATATTTTGTTTGAGTTTGACTTGAAGTTAGAAACAGTTCCTAGACAAGTTAATGACCACTAGGGGGCGCCAATCTGTCCCCAGGGGCTGCACCCTCCTGGTGACAAGGCATCAGCTGGCTGCATGCCATTGCCACCCCCTGCTCATCATAAGGTCTTATTTCTACCTGCCATTTCTCGACCTCCCTGGGGCATCATCTTGGCAGAGCTCTGTGGTGCGTAGCTAACAGGCTTTTCCCAATTCTTCATTGTTCCAGGATATCGACATCTCCAGCTGCGAAACCTCCACAATGAAGTCCTAGAAATCTCTAGTTTATTCATAAACAGCAGAAGGATGGAAGAAAATTCCTCTGGCAGTACTGTGCCAGCCTCTTTGGTAATTAAGTTCTGTTTCACTCAGCATATTTGCGGGGATTGCTATGCTGGAGGTAGGCTTACTTATGATACAGGAGAGTGATAACTGGGTAGCTATGGAAATACTAATAAAAAAAGGCTGACACTTGGCTTTTTCTGAGCACTTTACATATATATTAATTCACCCAATCCTCTCAATAACTTTATGAAAGAGCTATGAGTATCATCTCCATTTTACAGGTGAGGAGGTAAGAGCTAAGTACCCCTGAGGTCATTCAACTATAAACCTAAGTTCATCTAGTGCCAAAGCCCATACTCTTAATGTGAGCCAAAAATAGCATGCAGGAAAGGAGCTAATTAAGCAAACCTGCTAGGAAGCAGTCAGTGCTTCTAGAAGCTTTACATTAGACCAGGAAAATCCTTTACTTCTTCAGTGGTCCAGGGGCAGATGTCAGGTGAGCAGGGTTGGGGTAGGCAGCCAGGTGCTGCTGTTGACATGTAACTTTCACCCCCCACCCCAGCAACTGGGGAGACTGCAGAATCTGCACTCTGGGGAATGGGAGAGAGGCGCTGCAAACAAAAAGTGCGACCACTGCAGAATCAGTGTTTTAGTAAGTCCACGGGTAAGGCTTTTGCCCATTGAAGTTCAAGAACCAAAGGACCCGTGCTCACTCCAGGCATTCAGGGTTGTTTATGTAAACAAGCAATGCTGCTGTAGTAAACTGACTCATTCCATTGTGCCTGCTCTTTAAAAATTAATTTAATAGGATGTCCATCAATTACCTGCTTACATATTAATAGTCTGATCACTGTTGTATCAATCTTGTCCTCCAACATAGTCCTAACAGCCCTTGGAAAGGCACCTTGTCGGCTCACGGTGGCGCTGGCTTGACCGCTGCCACCTGCGAGTGTTCAGGCTTTCTTCTCTGCTTCTCTTTCCCTCGCCTGGTCAGTTCCTTCTCTCTCTGTCCCAGACCTTGTTTCCCTATGTTCTCCATCCTTTCCCTTCAAAGTGTGGCCAAGACTGAGAACAGCCCTTTGGGCAAAGTGGAGGAGGGTATTTGCCTCGGTCTTGTGCAGCAGACTGGGAAACAGGGATGGGGCTGCCTGGCGCCTAAGAGCAAGAATCAGATGCTTTCTGAAAGTCAAGGCAGGGGCCTGATTCTGGGCTGGTTGCCCTCGATGGCTATCAGAGCTGAAGAGTCTAACGTGCCGTGAAAGAACCGGTTTTCCTCACAAGACTTCTGACACCAAGTGTGTCATGTTCTTTCTGACGTTACTTCTTTAACCCCCCGGCACCAGCTGGCTGTCCCACCTCTCAGTTCAGTTCTGACACTCTCTGCCTGGAGTCAGCATCAGATCCCACAAGACACCCACACTTCAGATGCCAGTCGCAAGTCCCTCTTCAGGTTCAGTAATTTGCTAGAATGACTCACAGAACTCAGGGAAGTGCTTTACTTACCAGAATATTTTGTTTATCATCTTACCATCCAAAATTCCAGCCTAGTGCCCCCAGGAGAGATGGAACTCAGTAGACACTGTTGAATGCCAGTTCAGAAGTTAGGACTAAGATACATTTCAGATGATATCAGTTCTATAGTTATGATGGAAAGAGATACTGTTGTGTAAAACAAATTAATATCTTGTTGGTATACTCTAAACATCCTCGTTAGACTGTTCAAGAAGATGCACCATTGCTTCTTCAACCACAGAAAGATGGGTCAGGTTGTAAAGGATGCTCTGTTTTGGCATTTACATGTCCCTGTACATCCTTCTAAGGACCAGCACTTCTGTGTTGGATATAGCCTAGAAATTGCACGAGAATGAGAATGAAAGAGAAACCATGTGGTCTTCCTTGACAGATGTTCACTACAGAAGAAAGAAAATGTTTTCAGGCTCACAGAGTCACGGTACATGGGGTCCCAGGCCCAGAACCCTTTACTGTTTTCTCTATAAATGGAGGCACCAGGGCAAAGCAGCTTCTTCAACAAGTAAGTGCACTCAGCCTGCGCGTGTGTAACTGTGTTGATGATTTGCCTTTTGATTTTTTGTGATATTCAATATTGAGATCCACCCTACAGCTGACCTGCGAAGTCTTGGTACCACTGAATAAGCTACCTTAACCTCTAGAGAGGAATTTTTAAGAATTCTTCAGCTACATAAAAAGACAGTGGGGTCGAGAAGGGCAGAGACCAGGATGAGTGGCTCTCCAACCGTGCGTGCTGTTTCCCTCTGCGCCCAGACGTGGGCCTCATAATGCAGAGCCTACTAATCCTCCAGAATTTGCACACCAACTGAATGAAGTCTGTCATTCTAGGAACTGGATCAGGTACTTAGAGCATCAGGATGGACCTTACAGGCCAAGAAGACATCTTCCGCCCCTCCAGCCTCTAGACGTCATTTGCGTTGAACAGCCCCCGGCCCCTCTTCCCCTGGCACTAGATCTCTATCCTTGAGGTCCTAGCCCTCTAGTGATGTGGAAAGGCATCGAGGGCCCAACACGAGAGGAGAGAGCCTGTTACCCGACCACTGTAGCAGGGCTGGCCCAAGTCCCCTCATTCTCTGGGTCCCCCCAGGCATCTCAGTGGCCTTCTGCAGGCAAGAACACTGCCCCACAGGAGGACTTGTAAGGGGGGGAAAGCCAAGAACAAGGAGCAGCAAGAGAGGGAGGCGGCCGCTGAGAAGAGCAAGGCAGGCCCATGAGTGATCCCTTTCCTCCTCACACCCGAGGCTCGCTCCACTCCTGAGTGACCTAATGTCTTTGCAGACTGCTTTATCCTTAACCCACTTAAAAATTCCTTCTTCTACTTGAGGGGAGGCCAAGGGGAGCAGTGACCAAGGGGAGTGACTGTGGAGCTCTCTCTGAAGTTAGGGCATGTGATGAACTGTAACTGGGTCATAGAATGGGTGGGGGATTAAAAATCCATGGACCAACCACACATAATACATGTTAGTAAGTAGCTCTGCCCTCTGAGGGGAAGTGCTATGGACAGGCCAGCTTTTCCCCAACATCTTATCATTGACTTAGAGTCAGAGAAGACAGCTGAAGTGTCAAATTTCACACATAAAACAGAAGCTACTACCAAGTTGGGGGGTTTTTTTGGATTTTTGTTTTTTAAATCAATCAGTCCCTGAAATTTAGTATCTCTTATCACAAAGCACTGTTGCCCAGGCTGTTGTGGCTCAGCTGGTTGGAGTGTCTTTTTGTAGACTGAGGGGTTGTGGGTTCGATTCTCCATCAGGGCACATGCCCAGGTTGCGGGTTCAATCCCCTGTCAGGGCACATGCAAGGGGCAGCCTATCAATGTCTGTCTGTCTGTCTCTCTCTCTCTCTCTCTCTCTCTCTCCATTCCTCTCTCTAAAAGCCATGAAAAAATGTCCCCAGGTAAGGATTAAAAAAAATTTTTTTAAGCCCCGTTGGGGTTTTGGAGACTATAAAATGTGAAGACACAAAGTAAGGAAGCATTTCCATGGACCACCCGTAAAAGGCAGCCCATACTTGATTGTCAGCCCTGTGCATAACTATGTGGAAGCAAAGCAGGACTGAGGAGGGAGCTGACAGTCTGGACGGACCGGTCCCTGGAAGCCTTGCATCCTGAACAGTTCCTGCAGTGGTCATCGCCCTGTCCCCATGGAATCCAGCACCCAGCATCCATTGCAGACCAAGGGCTAGGGTGAAGGGAGCAGAGCCTTCTGAGACTTCTGCCCCCACCATCCTCAGTCCATTCTTTTCCTCCAAGTGAGATGCCGCCGCAGCGACAGGTGTGGAGGAGAAGGCTGTTGACTTAATCCAGGCCTGATGGTGGCTGCCTCCTCTGCTCACCGAGAGTGACTGCATGATGGCTCTTGACTGTTGAGTCCTCGTACCGCACCCATGTTATATCTGATAACCAGTGCCTGAATCATAAAACAGATCATAAAATTAAGAGCCTGTTACTGTGGAGGCAGAAAAATAATTTTGCTCCACCTTCTAAGTTCTGGCTGAACCAATAATCAAATTAACAAAAGACAGATTAACAGGAAAAAATACTGGTAACCAATTTTATTATGTATGTACACATGGGAATTCTATAAGAATGTGAGATCAGAGGACAGAGGAGGGAGTTAAGATATATATATATATCATATATATATATGATATATATATACACCTAATACATATATATATATACCTAAAAGGCCAGGAAGACAATTCTCATGGAGATGGAAAAGGAATGTTTGGTAAAGAAATGTTTGCTGGGCCTTGTTTAACAATGGGACATAGAGGGGGCTCTGAACAAATGAGCATGGCTAGATTCCCCGCATCGTGCACTAGTTTGTATTAAATTATAATTATCTGTGATGATTATCCCCCTTCCTGGAGCATCTACACTTTTTTAAGCAGTAAGGGGGAAGGTTGAAGGTTCTTTCTGAGTCTTTTGTTTCTTAAGAATAACCAGCCTAAAATAACCAATATCCCAAACATCATATTTAGGGGTGGCACATTCTGATTCCCCTCATTACTCTTATTGTTCCCACTTTATAGAGGGGGAACTGAGTCTCTAAAGGGTTAAATATCTTGCCCAGCACCTCACAGCCAGTATGAAAGGCAGACTTCAGACCCAGGTCTGTCTGGCCCTCCAGCCTGTCTCAGCCGCTCTGTTTGACTGCCAGGGTCAGCAGCCAACAGAGAAAACGGGCCTCCAGGCACACAGTCAAGAGCCTATTGAAAGGAGAATTCCCAGGAACTTAGATCAGATGTGATTAGAGATGATGGAGAGATTATCCTGGTGAAAGCTGGGCTGGGTTTGTTGCCCTTGGTCCTGTGTTGTAAGATTACAAAAAGCTAAATTCATAGATTTAAAAACCTAAAGTTTTTAATTCAGTTGGAGCCCTCATTCCAGCAGTGAGAAAAATAGTTATGATGCCTGGGGATTATGAATAAATTGTGTCGTTGCCGAGAATGGACACAGACAATTTTTTCGGGGTCTGAGAGAATTCTTAGACCCTCCGAAAAGAATTGCGTCACCCTCCAGAGTAATGGCCACTTACAGTGCACATCACAGCTACCTGAACACCATGAAAATAGACTTAATTTTATTTCTATGGTATTAAGGTTGTCCCTACTTTTTCCCCCTTTGCCCTCCTCCACCCAGCCCCACCGGAGGTGATCCCCACACCGTTGTCCGAGTCCACGGGCTGTGCACCTGTGTTCCTTGCTCAATCTCTTCACCGTCTTTCATCCAGTCCCCACACCCGACCCCCTCCCCTCCGACAGCTGTCAGTCTGCTCCATGTATCTACGCCTGCATTTCTGTTGTGTTCCTTAGTTTATGTTGTTCATTAGATTCCATGTACAACTGAGACATACGGTATTTGTCTTTCACTGACTGGCTTATTTCACTTAGCATGATAGGAAATGCAGACGTGTTTTGAATTACAGTGTATGCCCACTCCTCGGATGTGTGCTAAATTTGCCTTTGCTTTATCTTTAGATTCTAACCTCTGAACAAGACACTAAACTTATTGCCACAGACTATTTTTTGATGGAAGAAAAATATTTTATATCTAAAGAAAAGAATGAATGCAGAAAACAACCGTTCCAGAGAGCCATTGGTCCAGAAGAAGAGATCGTACAGATTTTAAACAGCTGGTTTCCAGAAGAGGGATACGTTGGCAGGATTGTCTTGAAAACCCAGCAGGAAGTAAGTGTGTCTGGGCACACCCTCCACAGTCACGGCTCAGTATGTGATTAACCACCTCGCCACTGGCCACCTCCCTCAAAATGAGAATTTCTCATCATTCCAGCTTGATACATATTGTTCTTCTTAAGTAAATATGGAGAAATGATTTTATTTTTCTGGACACATTCAGAATGTTATCTCTAAGTTACAGAAATTCAGCCTAAAAATCATCCCTTATAAAACAAAGTGGGCAGATGACAGCTGTGTGGGGAGGAGGTTAGGGGGTGGAGGGATGCAGCAGAAAGGGAAAAGGACTCATGGACATGGACAACAGTGTGGTGATTGCTGGGAAGAGCAGGTATAAGGGGACTAAATGATGATGGGAAAATGCAGTAAAGAAAAAAAAACAAAGTGAGCAAGAACGCAGAGGATCCCGTGAATGCACCGTCAGCTGTTGGCTCGGTACCTCCCCTGCATGTGTGAGAAGACACAGTGAGGGTCACAGAACTGTGTGATGCGAGGCCTGTAGGCCTTTTGGGAATCGAGTATTTTGGGATTGGTTGCGTTTCTCTGAGTGCCTCAAAGTTTTAGCTCCTAAAAGGCTCAGTGCTTATAAGTAAAGCAACAGTATCTTTTTTAAATATTCTACAACTTCCCACAAAATAAGAATAACCTCTCAGCTTTGGTCAGAATTCGTACTAAATACACTATGTTCACCGATACTCCCGTGATAATTCCCACGAAGGAAACATTACAATGTCAACTCCAAACTGGTTGGCTTCTGTTGGGGTTTGTGGATAGAGCCCCTTTTTTCCTGAATAAACGGATAGGAGCCCACCAACTCACTGCCGTTGTGTTTAAATGATAGTGAATTTAAAATAAGGTCATTGCCCCACGCAGAGACAATCTGTCATGATGTGCCAGCAATGAAGCAGTGGAGTCCATTCAGCAACGCAGTTAAATAAACATTTACCGAGCACCTGATAGGTGCCAGGCCCTGTTCTGGGCGCATGATCCGCTCGTGGGGGACGTACTGCAGCCTGACTGCTACCGCCCACTGGTGGTCCATGCCGCCAGGGCACAGTGGAGAAGAAAAGGAGCCCATTGCCAGCTTTTCCCTCGGTACAGAACTGTGAACATGGTCTGCAGCCTCTCCTCTGGGAACCAGAGCCACTGCCTCCCCTTATAACCCTGCCTTAGACCATAAAAGGGCACTTCATTTAAGCAAAGAAATGTAATTGTCTCCCCAGCTTCCTCTCCCTATCAGGCATACAAATTGCTAAGCCAGAGAAAAAAGCAGTTCTAATAATAATAGCTTTATGAGAAAACAGCTTAGCTGGACTTTTAAAGCCATCTTTAATTTCTCAGTTTTATTCCTATTTCTAATTGTCTTTGCCATATGTAAAAAAGTATCCTATAGTTGACAATTTCAGTGAATTCTTTAAATCATATATTTGCATAATGATTTACAGAGTTCAGAGCTCTCCAGCACCCACTATTTTGAGTGACCTCATGGTATTGTAAGGAAACAGAGGTTCAGGAGGTTAAATTATGACCGGTGAATAATAGAAAGAACGCGAGTCTTACGGCCTTCAGGTCAGTGTGATTTCCACCATCCCG
The DNA here is from genome assembly GCA_028533065.1 of Trachops cirrhosus. Lineage (NCBI taxonomy): Eukaryota > Metazoa > Chordata > Mammalia > Chiroptera > Phyllostomidae > Trachops > Trachops cirrhosus. The sequence continues at coordinate 131,996,359 of CM052542.1, forward strand.
TGCCACCTGGGCTGGAGCAGTCAGCCCTCGTGGGCCCCGCGCCCAGCACTGCGGGAGGTGGCGAGCCGCAGGAACCTGGCGGGCTGCTGCTGGTCATGTGGGCCTTCATTGTGTGGTTGGAAGGGCTGGGACATTGGGGCTCCCATATGCAACTTAAAGGACATATGACAACAGGCAGCAGAGACTTCACGACTAAATGTTTAATACAGGCCGGTAGAACAGAAGCATTTTGAAGAAAAAGGGGATAAATTAGAAGTCTAAAAAACATTGTCTGATGAGAATACAACAAGCTCTCTTCTATATGCTCTTGTTGGGATGCGATTTTTTTATATGACTGAAATGTATTTCAAAAATTAACAAATCATAGTTAATGTAGCTAGGTTTACCTGGTGCATAGTGACACAATACATATTTCCCAATTGAATGAATGAATTCAGCAATTATTGAATACAAGCAGACACTGGCATAGGTGCTAGATTGCAGCTATAAGTATTTTCATTTGTTTTGCTCTTTGGAACTAGTAAGATGCGTAAGCAGTTTGCCCATATATTCAAAGTCCCCTGACTGCTCTGTATGACCTCGGGTCTCTCCTGCCTGCCTTTCATAACTTTCTCGTCTCCTGGGCTGTCGAGCTGTCAGGTAGCACATCTTCCTGCGGTCAGTATGCCTTCCTCCGACACCTGCTGGACTTGAAACCAGACAGACCTGGCTCTGCCACATCTTGGGTGACTCTGGGCGGCTCACCTGACTTCTGCACACCTCTGTGCCCTGAGATGTAAAATCTATGGCAGAAACTGCTACCCTGTTTGACTCAAAAAGACCATCATGAGACACATGATCAACATGTAGACAGTATGCAGAAAAATGCTTAGCAAACTGTAAAGGGTCACACAGTGAGGGCTATGGTTACGGTCATTGCGTGTGGGTTCTAATGCAGCTGAAAACTCCTGAAAAATAAATAAGCTCTGAGTGAGTCTCCAAGGAGCTTTTTTAAAAATAAATGCACATGGTTGTCAGGATATTTTATATATGGCAGTTAGAACCTTTTTGCTTTTTTGCCTGCTTGCTTACTTGCTTCCTGGTTTCCTGAAATTATAAATTATGTCATGTGAATTACCACTTAACCCCACTCTCTGATTGATGAAGTATATTGTGATCAATGCCATGAAATAATGTGGCAAAATCTCTAGGAACTGACAAGAAATGATGACCACAGTCTTTGAAGTAGAGAGAAAAAACAAATTGTAGAACAGTGTATGTAGTAGAATACAATCTAATTTTAGTAAGAACTGTAATTGTCGCCCAGGCCCATAATAGAGTGAATGGGGTCTAAAGGCTTCAGTCAGGTAAACTGTAGGAACCAGGACTGCAAGATCAATGAAATGACAGGGCTGAGTCTGGGTGGGTGGTCCTGACTGGTCCTGGCTACAGTTTGGCGCCACCTGGTGGCAATTACCCATTTGATTTTCATAAGTATTAATGAGGACCACTTGAGTAACTTCTAGGATGGTGACAGTGATTCTTGGGTTCTGGGTAGGTAGCACCACTTCAGTGGCCTGACCAGAGGAGATGAGGCGAGGGGATGCTGGGGATCGGACAACCTCCCTGCCAAATCCTCAGGGCCTGAGATGGGTTGCCTCCTGTTTACTTGCCTGGCCTCTCCTTCCCCTCCCGGCCTCCCCCTGCAGAAGATGACTGTAAACCACCCTCATCTGAGAATGGGGATAACAAAGAACAGGGACCATTTAACAATCACAGTAGCTAAATTCACATAATTCAAGGGTTTCATTGTATTTTTTCACATGCACAAAAATATATTTGTATACCCATAGTACATGTTTAGAAGGATATATAACTTATAGTTAACAACAGTCTTCTTTTGTTTTGTTTTATGGAGAATGAAGTGGGAAAGAGAAGGAAAAAGGGTGAGACTGGGAAAAGTTTACCTTTTATAGGTATATTTCTGTACCGCTTGAAATTTTTAGTAAGGTACGTATGTCTATAGGTATCTAACTACACGGGTAATATACATAATTGTATATGTAAAATTCGCTGGAAGACAGTTCATCAAGCACCAATCAACCTAATGACTAAGTCTCATAATTATTGAATACTTTGTTGATATTCATTTCATTTTTGAGATCATATCTTAATATTTTATTTTTATTTTATTTTTTAATTATAGTTTATATTCAGTATTATTTGTCAGGTGTACAGCATAGTTGTTAGACAGTCATATACTTTGCAAAGTGTCAATATTCATTTCAATGGGACTGACCTCCAGCCATTGTTTCCGCCTTTTACTGTGGGTTTTGTTCACTAGCCTGGCTGCATGTCAGATTCACATTTCACATTTTACATGTCTAGTATTTCTTAACGCTCAAGGTCTATGTGGGAATGGGTGGGCTTTCTCTTGTTTTGGTAATGTCAAAGTAGTGCATTGTTTTCTTTATAAATTTGTCTACAGTTGATTTGGACTCAAAATCCACAGCAAATGGGAGCAGATCCACTAGCTTATTCTGGGCCAGACCTTATCAATCTGTCCACGTCAGCAAAAACACAGTACTTCTTTTCCTAAGACACGAATGTCCTTTAGAATAATTTATGAAATATTAAATAGTATATAAATGACAAAGCTAAGAGGTTATTTCCACATTACCAAGATTCATCTCAAACTTTTGTTAGATTTTTCTTTCCTTGTTCTACATCATCTCACCATCTACCATTCTTTTCTTCTTCTTTAACATAGAACTTAGAAGAGAAAAGCATTGTTCAAGATGACAAAGAGGTGATCTTGACCTCAGAGGAGGAGAGTTTCTTTGTCCAAGTGCATGACGTTTCCCCAGAGCAACCTCGAACCGTCATCAAAGCACCCCGCGTGAGCACGGCGCAGGATGTCATTCAGCAGGTGAACGCCCTTCCCTTCCTCTCCTCGGTACTGTCCTCTGTGTAAATTATTGGGCAGATCGATGTCAGCCTGTTGTATTAATGAAGCACCTAGACCAGTGGGGACCTAAAAAGGGAGAGTGGGAAATAATAGTGTATCCCTTCAACAGACACTTACCTAGTATCTACTGTGAAGCACTGGTAATAATGAATTAGGAGGTGGCTCTGCAAAGTAATAATTTCATTGTCCCAGAAATGCCTAAGTCAATACCTAATGACCGGCCCTGGCTGGTGTGGCTCAGTGGATTGAGTACTGGCCTGCAAACCAAAGGGTTACCGGTTGGATTCCCAGTCAGGGCACTTACCTGGATTGCGGACCAGGTCCCCAGTAGGGGGCCTGTGAGAAGCAACCACCCATCGGTGTTTCTCTCCATCTTTCTCCTTCCCTTCCCCTCTCCCTAAAAATAAATAAATAAAATCTTTAAAAAAAAAAAAAAACCCAGAAACCTAATGATCATCTCCAGAGAACAACCAGGAGGCCTACTCTGACCCTCTCCCACCTCTAGGTCATGCTTCTCTGTGTATGTGGTTTCAGAGAACTGTATTTCCTTCCTTCAAAGCCTTCTCATGCTTTGCATTCATGAAACACCCTGGGGAACTGGAATAGCATAATGGTTAAGGGCACAGACCCTTTAACAGGCTCAAGGTTCAAATCTCAGGTCTGCTTTTTACTAACTCTGAGATCTTGGGCAAGTTATGCAACCATCTGTGCCTTAGTTACAGTTTTTTAAAAAAACCCTCTGATTTGTAGTTTTGGAAGTTTCTGTTGTGTAAACACCCCCACATGTCTGATTTCACAGTCTTCCATTTGGCTCCAACATACTACCTTGTGGTAAGGCACCACTTAGATAACACAGAGCTGGGATAATAGTTCTCTGCTCACAGGGGTCGTTGTGAAGACTGAGTCAGTGATATATGTAAATTGCACAATTCCCAGCATATGGTAAGCACTATCTAAGTGCTGTTTGCTATTATTGCAGTATAATTTTGTTAGTATAGATTTTGAACTTTGTTTCTTTTTTCTTTTGCTGACCTTTGTGTCCCCAAAGTATCTGGGGCATATTTATAGTAGGCCCTCACTAAACATTTGATGAGTGAATAAATGCATAAATGAAAGATAATCTTGTACAAAATGAGAAGTGAGGCCAACTAGATTCTAAAATGTCTTAACACCCAAGACTCTCTGGTGGGTCTTTAGCTTTGGTGCATGCAGCCAGTCCGGTTCACGTCTTCATTCTGTTACTTCTTTGCTGTGCATCCTCTGGAATCATTCCTAGTCCGAAAATGGGGAGAATCATAACTAAATCGTGGAGTGTTGTGAAGCTAAACCAGGTAATGTGGGAAAGACTGGTATAAGCTACACAAATGTAAAGTGAGGAGAGGGATGATATGATCTGAAAGATTTCCATCATCTCCAAAAGTCTGCCACCGTTTTCCACCCTAAAGTTTCATTTACAGTGAATGCAGGAGACACTGTGTCCTTATTCAGTTGATCATAACTTACCTTTCAGACCTTATGCAAAGCCAAGTACTCCTATAGCATTCTGAGCAACCCCAACCCGAGTGACTACGTACTTCTGGAAGAGGTGGTGAAAGACACAGCCAACAAGAAGTCTTCCACCCCCAAGTCCTCCCAGCGGGTCCTTTTGGATCAGGAGTGTGTGTTTCAAGCCCAAAGCAAGTGGAAAGGTGCAGGGAAATTCATCCTTAAGCTAAAGGAGCAGGTGCAGGTAAAGTTCAAGGTTATTTTGCTCTCTTCACCAATTATTTGATGTTCATAACTACACTGTATTCAAATTTAGGAGACAGTGAAATCTAGGAGAAAGTTTCTTAGCAGGGAGAAAATTGTTTGGCTCCGTTTTCACTGTGGGAAGAGAAATGTATTCGCTTCTGTGGGAAAGCAGTCCAGAGAGGGGAGTTCCTCAGTCCTTTCCAAAGCTCCATTTACTAGACAGGGAAGAGGGAAGGGCTCCTTCTGGTAATACAGGGCCAAGAGGACACTGGCTTTAACCTAATACCAACGGAGAGTTCTTTGTCCCACAGGCGTCCCGAGAAGACAAAAGGAAAGGCATTTCTTTTGCAAGTGAACTCAAGAAGCTCACCAAGTCGACGAAACAGCCCCGAGGACTCACATCACCTTCTCAGGTCTTGACCTCAGAAAGTGTCCAAAACAAGGAGGAGAAACCTGTAGGCAGCTTGTCCTCCAGTGACGTGACAGACTGTCGACAGTGACCGTGGGGAGCATACTACCCAGGTAGACAGTCATTGCGCCGTCTGAAACAGCGCTCCACTCACACGACTTCGTATAAGGCATGATCTGTACAGTATCTTATCTCTTCCAAACAGGGGTGTCCCCTCAGGGAGGAAGGAATGGCACCAAAACAGGACAAGGGCTCTGAAGATATACGTGCCTTCAGAAGTTGTAATTTTAGGCCTCCTTATTTTGTAAATTACTCAACAAAGGGTCCAAGAGGACCACCAAGCTGCCCCAACTACATCGGCCTTATTTCATCAGACATAGAACTCTTTCAGTTGTTGGTAACAAACACTCTCCAGGGGCTGCTGTGTATCATTCAACTTTCATTCCTTTGGGTTTCTGGTTTTGTTATTCTAATTTGAACAACCTCAACTTTGTCTGCCTCATTTAAAAAAATAAAAATTTGGCATTCAGGATGTGATGACTAAAAACAAAGCAAAGAAGTGTAACAGCCTCCATCTTCAAACTGCAGTAAGTTAGGCCTTGGGTTGCCAGCCCACCACTTGGTATCCACATACAGAGTAAATGTCATCCTATCTTAGAACAAATGATTTATATGGAACCTGAATTTTTTTCTAAACAACCATATGAGGAAACCAAACACAGATTTCTTCTGTTCACTTAGTTTCCTAATGAACCCAAGGGATCATTAAAGCCCACTTTCCAGCTGTGGTATTGTAGTTCTATGATTTAAAATTCACAAGCAACAAAAATAAACAAATAAATAAAATTCGTGAGAGACCACAATGAAGGCATTGCTGCTTATAATAACTACAGGGTTTCATCATCTGTCTTTATTGCAATTGGGATTTTCGTATATTAAATTGTAAAAGCTCACAGTTAAAGAATTCATTGATACCTCTTGACAGGGCCAACCTCGATTTGTAACTGCCCAAAAAAAGCCCGATACAAAGAACCCATATTTCTACACTTAAGGGCCAACTCCTAAAATAATTGGTGCCCAATATCACTCTTATAGAGCTCTTTCAGAGCAACAGACCAGCCGTGATCAGTGTGGCTCAGTTGGCTGGGCATCATCCCACAAAGCAAAATGTCGCCACTTTGATTCCCAGTCAGGGCACATGCCTGGGTCGCAGGTTCAGTCCCAGTCAGGACGTGTACAAGAGGCAACCAGTCATTTCTCTCGCACATCAATGTGTCTCTACCACTCTTTCTCCCTCTCTTACCTGCTCTCTAAAAATAATAAATAGAATCTAAAAAAAATTAAAACAGACAAGACCAGATACAGGAAACCACTTCCCCCAGGACATCTGCACACCCAGCTGTCCCCAGGGAGTCAGGGTTGTTTAGTTCCTATACGCAGACTTGTCGGAGAGAAATGTCAGAACTACGGCAGCCGTCACACCAGACAGCATCAGAGAGCGGGGAACATGCACAGGATGGTGAAGCCCCGGCTGTCCGTGTTCTGAGAAGGTTCAGCACTTATTTTCTGTTGAGATAACAGCTGGTGTCCCAGTTTTGAAAAGCTCCAGACTCACTCCCTTTTCTCCCTCAATGTCACTGGGACAGTCCGAGCCTTCTCCAGGAGCCCAGTGAGCTGTAGGACAAAGCACCAATGTTGAGCCTCTCCAGCGCTTAGAAAATGACTCACCGTGGTGGTGGGTCTGTGAGCAGGCCAAAAGGACAGTGATGAAAACTTAAAATACTGCTTCCCATGTCCAGAACTTAGCATCAGATAAATCATAGGCGTGGTGTTATGCACACATCTCATTATAACCTCTGTAATGATACAGCGAAATTACACTCTGCACATAAGGAGCCCTCGTGCGCTGCAAGATTACTTAACTGTTTAAGAATACAACTCCACTGGAAATTTGACTTAAAAATTATATGCTTGCTATAATGAGCATTACTAATTGCTTATGGTTTAGGAGAGTAGGGAAGGTGGTGATTTAGATAAATGTCTTTGGACTCAGTTTTTCTGTAGCAAACAGACATTCGGAATCATTCAGTTGACTTCAGCTTTGCTTGAACTTGGGAAGCTTCTATTTTAAAATTGCCATTGGTGCATTTATGGGAATGGATGTCCATGTTATGAACTCCTTTACAAGTGGTGTTTCCAAGGAAGAGCACTTGTGGAAAAGGAAGGGCCTTTCTCTGTGTACTCATAAGAAAACGAACAGTATTTTTACTGCTTTCTGATGACATATTTCACGTTGCTTATTCTAAAATTTTTACCTCTAAAGTGTTAAGACACCCCTTTGTAATACTCTTAAGAATTTCTAAACAAGTAATCATTTACCTTACTCTTTTTGAAATATATTTTATTGATTATGCTATTACAGCTGTCCCATTACCCCCCCTTCACTCCCCTCCACCCTGCACACTCCCACCCACATTCCCTCCCTTTCGTTCATGGCCATGTGTCATACTTACAAATTCTTGGCTTCTACATTTCCCATACTATTCTTACCCTCCCCCTGGCTATTTTCTACCTACCATCCATGCTACTTATTCTCTATACCTTTTCCCCCTCTCTCCTCCTCCCACTCCCCTGTTGCTAACCCTCCATGTGATCTCCATTTCTGTGGTTCTGTTCATGTTCTAGTTGTTTGCTTAGTTTGTTTGTGTTTTTGTTTTAGGTGTGGTTGTTAATAATTGTGAGTTTGCTGTCATTTTACTATACATGCTTTTTATCTTCTTTT
>CM052542.1:132004327-132043654 GCA_028533065.1 Trachops cirrhosus
TGGATAGAGCAATCTGGGATGTAGGTCCTTGCCTTTCATGACTTGGAATACTTCTTTCCAGCCCCTTCTTGCCTGTAAGGTCTCTTTTGAGAAATCAGCTGACAGTCTGATGGGAACTCCTTTGTAGGTAACTCTCCTTTTGTCTTGCTGCTTTTAAGATTCTCTCCTCTTTAATCTTGGGTAATGTAATTATGATGTGCCTTGGTGTGTTCCTCCTTGGGTCCAACTTCTTTGAGACTCTCTGAGCTTCCTGGACGTCTATTTTCTTAGCCAGAATGGGGAAGTTCTCCTTTATTATTTGTTCAAATAACTTTTCCACTTGTTGCTCTTCCTCTTCTCCTTCTGGTACCCCTATAATTCAGATGTTGGACCATTTAAAGATGTCCTGGAGGTTCCTAAGCCTCTCCTCATTTTTTTGAATTCTTGTTTCTTCATTCTTTTCTGATTGGATGTTTCTTTCTTCCTTCTGGTCCACACTGTTGATGTTGATTTGTCCCAGTTTCCTTCTCATCATTATTGGTTCCCTGTACATTCTCCTTTATATCACTTAGCATAGCCTTCATTTTTTCATCTAATTTGTGACCAAATTCAACCAATTCTGTGAGCATCTTGATTACCAGTGTTTTGAACTGTGCATCTGATAGGTTGGCTATCTCTTCATCACTTAGTTGTAATTTTTTTTGGAGCTTTGATCTGTTCTTTCATTTGGGCCATTTTTTTTTTGTCTTGACATGCCTGTTACGTAGTGAGCGGCGGAGCCTTAGGTGTTCAGCAGGATGGAGTAACCCACGTCGTTACGATGTTACTCTGTATGTGGAGAAGGGGTCCGAGAGGGAACAATGGCACTTGCTCTGCATTCTGCCGGATTTCAGTCACTTCCCCTGCTTCCCACAAGCAAATTAGGCCCTTCTGGTCCTGATTCCCAGGGGGGAGAGTTTGTGTACATTCCAGGACCCTGTGGGCCTCTCCAACGAACTCTCCTGTGAGGCTGGGAGTTTATCCCGCTGCCTCAACCCCCACAGGTGTTTTCAGTCAGTGGTTTGAGGCTTTATTTCCCTGTCTTGGGGCCCTGGGTTGTGTAGTCTGTCCTGCTCCCCAGTAGTTTCTCCCAGTTTCTCTGCACGTGAATGTGGGACCACCCAGTTTGCAATCCGCAGCCTCACTGCATCCACCTGCTGCCACCTTGCAGGCCAGCTGCAGCCTTGCACGCCCCACTCTGCAATCCGCTGCCTCACTGGGTCCGCCAGCCACTGCCTTGCCGCGAGTCCTCTCTGCCCTGCTGCCCATCTCCGTCCCTCTACCGGTCTGGATGAATATTTCTTTAACTCCTTGGTTGTCGGACTTCCATATAGTTGACTGTCAGTTCTGGTTGTTTTTTGTTTTTAAATTGTTGTTGTCCTTTTTTTGGGTTGTGTGAGGAGACACAGTGTGTCTACCTACACCTGCCTCTTGGCCAGAAGTCTGTTTCTTCATTTCTGATTGGATGTTTCTTTCTTCCTTCTGGTCCACACTGTTGATTTGAGTCCCAGTTTACTTCCCATCACTGCTGGTTCCCTGTACATTTTCCTTTATTTCACTTAGCATAGCCTTCATTTTTTGTCTTGACCTGCCTGTTACGTAGTGAGGGGCGGAGCCTTAGGTGTTCAGCAGGATGGGGTAACCCACGTCGTCGTGATGTTACTCTGTATGTGGGGAAGGGGTCCGAGAGGGAACAATGGGGCTTGCTCCGCTCTCTGCCAGATTTCAGTCACTTCCCCCGCTTCCCACAAGCAAATTAGGCCCTTCTGGTGCTGGTTCCCGTGTAGGTGTGTTTGTGTATGTTCTAGGACCCTGTGAGTCTCTCCAACGAACTCTCTCCTGTGAGTCTGGGAGTTTCTCCCAGCACCTGAACCCCCACAGGTGTTTTCAGTCGGTGTTTTGAGGCTCTTTTTCTCCACGCTGGGACCATGGGTTGTGCGGACTCATCCCACTCCCCAGTTTTGCCTGGTTTATCTGTGCTCGAACGTGGGACCGCCCAACTGCCTTGCGCACCGCGCCCTTCCACAATCTGCCGCCTCGCTGGGTCCACCTGCTGCCGCCTTGCGCGCCTGGGGTCCGCCAGCCACCCTGCTGCGAGCCCTCTCCATCCCAGCTCCCCAGCTCTGCCCCTCCTACCCGTTTGGATGAATGTGTCTACTTTAACTCCTTGGTTGTCGGACTTCCATACAGTTCAGTTTTCTGTCAGTTCTGGTTGTTTTTTGTTTTTAAGTTATTGTTGTCCTTACTTTGGCTGTGTGAGGAGGCACAGTGTGTCTACCTATGCCTCCATCTTGACTGGAAGTCCTATTTACCTTACTCTTATCTGAAGTAATAGTTGTTGAAGAAAGTCCACCTTTAAAAAAAAAGTTGAACAGCCTTATTGTGATTTTTAAAAGAAAAATTTTTCTAAAGAATACAGTGTCCCAGGGCAGAAACAGCCTAATGTTCCACCTCCTAGGAACATCATGTTATAACACCGTGACTATATAGGATATAGGCCCTCTGCCAAACCCAGCCACCAGAGCTCTGTGGGTTTCAGTTGGTTAAACACTACACCCTTGCTACACTGTAAATGTTTCTGCTCCTCCATTTAAAATATACTAACAAAGCTGTGGCCGGGTAGCTCAGTTGGTTAGAGCATCATCCTGCTAGGCCAAGGTTGCAGGTTTGATCCCCAGTCAGGGCACACACAAGAATCAACCAGTGAGTGCATATATAATTGGAACAATAGATCTCTTTCTCTCCCCCACCTCACACACACACACATATCAATAAATAAAATTAAAAATTAAAAATACTAACAAGCCTATGGATACAACTTTACAGGTGAAGCTCTTTTGTCAAGAAGTTAAAAAAGTCAAGAATGAATATGGTGGAAACAAATGTAATTTCCTTGTTTTCATTCAACTTAAACAGGAAATTGGTGATTTCTGGACTGAAGCTTCCTTCACACACGATGTGAGGCCCACACTGGGAACAAGCAAAATGGCACAGGGCTAACGAGCTACCGTCTTCCTGATGAAGGAAGCAAAGGAGCCCAGGAGAGTCCATCTTACAAATGTCAACAGTTGTTAAAATAAATAAATACATAAATATCTGTCCAGACAGTATCCAGCCATGTAACATGAAAAAGAGACATTTATCAAAGAAGATACAAGACACAAGAAACGCTGTATGTAGGACAATGATGCCTCAGTCCCCTTCAGAGTAGGGACCTTGCACGGTTCTCCCAATTGCCGTCAGCTGCCCCGTCATATTTTCTTGAATCTCACTTATGGTCTGAAATCTCTTCCCTTTCAAAAGTGACTTTAGTTTTGGGAAAAGCCAGAAGCCGCTGGGCACCAAATCTGGGCTGTGGGGCGCTGAGTCACCTGGATGATTTGATGTTTTGCCAAAAATCTCTGCACAAGATGTGATGCATGAGTGGATGTATTATCATGATGAAGCTGCCAATCACCAGTTGCCCATAGATGCAGTCTTCTGAGTCATCTGAATAGTTTCTGCAAGAATGTTCAGGCTTAATGCAAAATTTGATGCAGATTCATTGCCCTACCCGCTCAATCTTTTTGAATGCAATGGTCACTCAGTACACGTGCTCACTCAATGGCATCTACTGCCTCCACTGACTAGTACAGTGAAGTCGTCATTGTTCACGTATGTGCATTCCAGTTCACTCTCCTTGGCTGCCAGGTTCCATCAGTGTTGTGCAAACCATTCTCATTACATTAACAATGACTGGACTTTTTCCAGACAAACCATTATATATATTATGCTTGCAAAAACTGACCTAGAAACAGGTGTAGCAAACATTGTATGTAAAGGGCCAGACAGTAAACATTTTTAAGCTTTATGGGCCATCTGGTCTCTGTTGCAACTGTTTAGCTCAGTGGTCACAGTGCAAAATCAGCCAAAGGCAACACATACATTAAAGAGCATGGCTGGGTTCCAATAAAACCATCCACAGATGCTGAAGTTGGAACTGCGTAATTTTCATGTCACAAATGTTCCCTTTTTCACAATCACATAAAAATGTAAAAATTATTCTTAGTTCAATAGCCATACAAAAACAGGTGGCAGGCTGAATTTGGCCCATGGGCCAGTTTGCTGACCTAACTTAGGAAACTGGGAGCAAGCTGGTTTAGTCATAGTTTAGGGCTGAGAGTTAGAAGCTTTGGGGCACTGCAAACGTAAGTATGTCCTACAAAACTCATTAAAGAGGAATTGTTTAGTTTCCATATTGTGTACCATAATGTACTCTTCTTTAGGATTTTTTACACATAGAATGTTGGGGTTTTTTTCCCTTGAAGTTTATTGCCTATATAGTCACAATTATTCCACTTTTGGTTTTCACAAAATTGATTTAGAATGATGTGTAATTTAATATCTGAGTTGTGATGTCTTAACAAGAAACTTAACCATTTTTTTAAAAGCAAAAGTAGATTGAGTTGGTGTTTAAATTTATTTATTTTGCAAGGTTTGTACTGACACTGTACTTATATATTTATTATACATAGATTTCTTGATATCACTTGTGAATTAGAAGCACTAGTGATTCTCACTATTTGAAGACAAATCTAAAAAGAAAATGTATGCTCTGAATATCTGAAATGGACCAGAATTTCATGTGTAAAAGCTTCCTTTTCATTTCTGATTAACTTAAGAGCTATTGATCCAAGTCAAACTTGCTACTTAAGGTAAATTATTTTTAAAACCTTGCTGTGTAAAACTATCACGTACATGTAAAGGATTCTTCTTATTCTGTGTAAGAAGCAAATTACGACTTTTAAAATGAAATGTGTGTTTCTCTAAAGTAAAATTCAAGTTTTATCTATTGATACTAGACATTGCTTCTTAAAATGATAAAACACACTAAAAATCCTAAACTGTTTTGAAAGTTGTGGGTTTTTTATTTTTACCTACTATGAAAAAGAATAAAGCAATCCCAAGTCCTTCACATACTCGGCAAACAGAAGTGTTAAAAATACGCCACACAGCTTTCATGGTATTGCAGGTTCTGACTGCCCCACAGCCTTCATGCTGAAGAACCTCCATGTGCTTTCTCAGCAGAGTTCAGGCTATTCTAGTTTGATGTTGGTACAGAGCTACAGGTTTCTTTTTAAACCAAATAATCAGCCTGTAACAAATGCACAAAGCTGTCCATCGTTAAAAAATATATTCCAGAAATCCTTTATCAAGCTTCTATAAATTAATAGGCATTTACCCACCTCTGATTTGGCTAACCATGAATTGAATACTGAGTTCCTGGCCTAACTGGCTATAGTTGAATAAAAACTGCAGAGTGATAAAAGGAAAAGCAAAACTGGTCTCCCTAGGCTTATCATTTGATCTTGACTCTTTAAACTGCACCCCACCCCACCCCACCCCACAGCCTTTTTTACATAGTTGATTTGGCTGCAGTACAAAATCTAAAGCACACCATGAGACTGAATGTGAGACTAGGTTGTACCAAGTGAGTATACGGCCTGCGTTGCAACTCAACTTGGTCATTCATTCCATTTGGAAGTGAAAGTACATCTCTAATTGTATTTGAGTCGCTGGGATTTTAGAAAGAACATGTTGCTCGAAAATGTAAAAAGGTCTACTCTACTATTACAACCAAACAGCAGAAAGAAACCTGGTATTTGTCAAAAACATGAGATTTTTATTTATGGCTTATCTGAATTATACAGCTATATTAGTATACCAAATGAAACTATCCTGTTGCTTAGAATGCGTCTATAATAGCCACCCAGACTATAACCATTACCACTTCATACCTTTCAGACTACTAAAAATCTGGGTAGCAGACTTACCAGTAAAGTTGATACGAAAAAGAATCTAAATATGCAACCTGGGTTTATTACAAGATTCGAGGGAGAAATATTTTAAGTGGCTTCACTAAAAACAAAAGGAAAAGAGCATGAATTCAGTCTTAGTTAGGCAATGCCAACCGTTAAGAAAAGCCGTAACTGGCAAGAAAGGATCCAAGCAGAAACCCACCGTGCTCTGTGATGCTAGAAGAAACAGATTAAACTCCTCAGTCACCTGTGCATCTGAAATTGGCTGTTTTGCAAAATGGAAAATTATACAAGGGTGGAATGGAATTGGGAGTAAGTTTGGACAAACCTGTAGGAAGTAACACTATCTGGGCAGGAAGCGTCCCCCTGGGGGAACACCTTTTCATGTCATCCTTAGTAAGTTACTTGTAATTTCTCCTTTTGGGGGTAAACATGGGGCCTAGACTTGACAAGTGAGTTCGTTACACATGCCTTGTTTTTAATCAGATTTGCTGTCACACAAAGGTTTCCCGTCGCCATAGCTCTGAAAACTGGTGGCTCATTAATGAAAGTGGGCCTCCTATATGGCCATCTTCCCCTTGCTCTGTTCTCTCCCTTTCAGTGTCTCTGTCAACCTCCTCTCCTCTGCCCAGACTCCCACAGGCCTTGCTTAATTCTGAAAAGTAATCAGAGCTTGCATATTGGTCTAGTAAACTTGAATTAACTCTAAAAACACAAAGCCTCACAGCTCGGCTCCCATGCCCATAGAAGAGGACAGGTTTTCCTGGCTGCTGTCTGATCTCACACTTGGCAGAGTGACAGGCTGCCTGGAGGTGGAGGGCTCTCTAGATGGCTGCCTGAGACTCCTTTCAGCTGTTTTGTCACATCAGCAGTGAGGCAAGAAGAGGTGAGCCCTGGGCCCTTCCCAAAGTTATCAGAGGAGGGAGATGGCCTCTCACACACAGCCCGTACTTAGGCCAACATTTCCTTGACACAGTGCTTGTTAACGTGTGCGTTCTCTGCCATCCCCACGCATCAGCTTCCTCAGAGCAGTCCTTGACCGGCGGCTCAGTACTCTGGCACAGGAATACCTGCAATGAATGTTTTTCAAATACGTGCTGAATCTCCATGATTATCAAACTCTTCACAGACGTCTCTTAGATCCAAACCATACTATGCTCAAGGCTGCCATCAAGCAGGCCTCTGAAACCTCCTCTATTTCCAATGACACAGGTCTCCAAACAACTCACTGTGACACTGAGTTAAGTAGTGTTGTATTTTTTTCAGTGTGTGCGAATGACTTGACTCAGCTTTCAAGAACACGGAAGACTGAGGCTATGTGTCTTACTCCCCATCATTACCCCACTTCACTTTTAAGTGCCTAGTGCAGTGCTAAGCACATAGTAGGTGCTCTGTATTTGTCTAGTAAAAAAGAAAATAGGGCTGTAGCTCAGTGTAGCCTCAGGGCATGTCTGTGTGTGTGTGTGTGTGTGTGTGTGTGTGTGTCTGTTATTACCAATGACTACCATTACTCCATTCTGAAAATGAAACTCATGAATATGAAGCTATATACATTAATGCTCAAATTCATAGAGGATGTTCAAAAACTAGATATATAACTTTATGGTCCCACTGTGATTCTCTATATATGTAACCAGAAGGTTAAAAGCATAATGCAAGTGTGAATTGATTGATGAATTTCTATTTTAAAATTTATTTTTCTTCTAAACTACAGTTTCTACTGCCAAAGTGAAATATAGATGTATCTGTATATGTTTGGAAAATAAATGACTTGTGGCATGTACTGGTGACTTGTGCTCTAATAAGGAAGACCCTTTGGTCAGCCCGACCATTCCTAACATTCCTGACCTGCGTTTTATATCAAAAAGGTGGGTTAAAAACAAATATTTATAACATATCTCACCATTAAATAATCAAGCCTAAAAAAACTGGTCTTAGAAACACTTTTTAAAACACATGTAAGAATCTGCTTAAGAGATTACATGCACTATTAAAGCTGATATTCCCCACTCTGTTAGAATAATAAGGGAACTTTCTATTTTCATTTACTTCAAGACAAAAAAAAAAGAGCTTTAAGCTCTACTAGGCCAAAATCACTGGCTTCTCTAGCTCTGAACCAATAACAGGGCTATTTAGTTGGACTGCTGTGCATTTTTCTTTTCAATTCTCAAATTACAAAAATAGGAAGCAGAAAAAAGCAGCTGTTTCATTCAACTATTCACAGGAGAAATTTTTATAACCTGGTCATTAAAATACTTACTTCATAGGCCATTCTTAGAATATAGCAACAGATGTTACATCAAATATAGCTTTATAATTACAAGAATATGGCATTTTCCCTGTACAGAAAAAAAAGCCCCCCACTGGTACCCTCTGTTTAAGACAGAACTGTGAGACTGGGGGCGGGTTTCTCCGCCCTGCAGTTCTTCCCCCAACACCCCCCAGAGCATGTCAGCAAACGCGAAGAACTTCGAAGAGACTAGAATCACAGGCAAACTTTCTTTGAAGGAAGCCCTGATGAACACTCATTCTTTTTTTTCAGAGGCCAAATCAGTTAATATATTAAATTTTAAAAAGGCAACACATTAAGAAAGAAGTTTACAAATATAAGGGGAGGTAAAGGCTTCTGATTCTCCTTTCTGAATGAAAGGACATTTTCAGAATTAGGGCAGAATCCTGTGCCATGCAAAGGGTAATTCCTCCTCTGTTAATTTTCTCAGGACGTTTCCCTTGTATAAAGAGAGAAGGTCCTAAGTGAACCATTAGCATTATGTGCATCTGCACAAACACACTAACATACAGGAACGTCCACGGACTCTTCCTTCTTCTACTACCGCAGTGACGGCTTCAAATATTTGGTGAAATCCAGAGGCAAATGAGTAGCAACTTCGTTGCAAAGTCTTTTCGTTAGTTGATTTAAATCTTCATTCAAAAATGAATCCCCTTGCAAAACTTTATCCTGAAAAAATATTAAAAGTGTGAGTTGACCTTTCTTACGCTATCAGCAGAAGCCAAGCGGCAACACTGACAGCAAACCGCCCTGTGAGACACGTTGCTGGGTCGGGTGCCGGACGTCCCCGCACTGAAACGCACTGCCTCCTAGCTGCCTCTACCTGCAGAATTCCAGCCCCAGAGATCCAGCCTACCATCACTCCTGAACGTGAAAAAAATTCTGCCTCTGAAACAATCACACAAATTGGAATCAGCTATTAAAAAATTTATTAATTTAATTTAAATTTCATCTTAAAAAATAATGAAAAGGTATGACGTACCTTCTTTTTGGGGCCTGCAGTTTCAACAGGAGGATTGAACGCCATCGCTGCCATGCTGTAAGCCTCAAAGAGCTCCACCGCGGACCTACAGTCACAGACAGAAATGCAGAGTCACAAAGGGACAGTGACTTGACAAAACTTGGTTGTTCCCAGAGAAGGACTCATTTTTCCAAACCCATACATTAAGATATAATCCTGCCAAGTCAACATCCATAAATAAATCCTAAATCCCCATGTACTGACATCATCCAACTGACTCCACCTCACAGAGGTCCGGTGCCCATGCAGAAACACAGGCCTGAACAGAGAAGGCTGAGGAGGAGCGCTCAAGTTCCATGTGATCAAATCCCAACTCAACCACCCACAGTTACATATAAACAATATGCAACCATGTTTAACTTGGTCGTGGGAGCCAGAGGAGTGAAGCATGGAGTTATCCTCCATGGATTTCAAACAGCACATGTCACTGCATCCTGAATGGTTCGGGGTTGGTTAACACTCTGCAGAGGAGACCGACCGATGGGCAGGGGCCTGCGAGGGCTGTGCCTGGGGTGGCACCCCAGCCCCGCTCCCCAGGGGAAGACACATCAGGAGTCTCCTTTCTCAGGCCTCTGTGGTGAAGCGGTTCCTCCTCTTTCTCTGGAAAGGGCCAACACTGGCGTAAGTGGGGCAAATGTTCAAGATCGCCAAGGAAAACTTGCCAGGAAAGGTTGGTGAAAAAGATGACAGAAAATTTTCTCCTTTTTTCCTCTTTTAAAAACAAGGTCAGAAGAATGGGGGAAGAAAAAAGAGTAAATGGCCATTTTATTATTTTCTGGCCAAAAGGTATCTCTAGCCTACCTAGAAGGAAAAGGGTTTATAGAAATCTACAAAGTTTATGCCTCATTTCGAGGGGTGAGCAGCTAACTATCGCCATGTAAAAAAAATACAAACCTATATTGCCAAATCTCTCAGTATTTCAAGAGAAACTGGACTTTCAGGTGAATTCTTCCAATATTAAAAACATAAAAACTAATTCATTTTCTGTTCGAACTCTCAACAGGTCAGAAAATCAGCCCGCTCACCTACAGGTCATGTGCCAATGATCTCTGAATATAAAAAACCAATGCATTTGCAAAGGATAAAAATCTACAACAAAATATTAATTCTGAGTGGTAGCTTTATTACAAGGGTGTCTTTTAGATCATTTTCTCTTCTGTATAACAGGTATTTTCTAACTGATTTTTCGGGGTTAGGTAATTACTCCTTTTTCAATTTTTCTGTGCTTTAAGAATTTTTCAAAATTAAAAGGTGTGGGGAGGCCTGGCTAGGCAGTTCAGTTGGTTAGAGTACTGCCCAAATACGTCAAGACTGTGGATTCGATCCCTGATCAAGGCACTACAAGAATCAGCCAATGAATGAATAAGTGGAACAACAAATTGATGCCTTCCCCACCACACACCCGTTCCTCTCTCTCTAAAATCAATAAATAAAACATTTTTTTAAATGAATTCAGTTTTTTTTAAAAAAGGTGAGGGAAAAGAAACTTCCTTAGGACACTTTTCCCCATCTGGAAGAGTGTAAGGTGAATGCTGGGGTAGCATCCATGCTTCCTGCAGGTCAGGACGCCAAGGAGAGAAACCGGGGCGCCCCTCTGGATGGCAGTGCTGCCAAACACTTCTCTTCATTTCTCGCTTTCTGGCCCTTGAAGGACCATCCAAGAAAAGAAAAAAAAAAAAAGGTATTTTCACTGTAGTTAGACTCATGGATCTTCACATAAGCGCATATGGAACTGTCTTATTCATTGTTGCACCTGAGTCATGGGCATGTGAGGATTCACTATTCTTTCCACGTATCTGGTATGTGTAAAAATGTTTACGACAAAAAAAAGTTGTGTTTTCCCAAAACAAACTACTAAAATCACAGTCAGCATGCTTTCTCCTCAAAACAATTCAGGAATATGAAGTGAGACCAGACGCAGATAACCAACTAGCACGTTACATTTTAAAACCTATTACATTTTAAAACAGACTTATCAGAGTTAAGACCTATCAGCTGAAGTGTCCAGTTTTATAGGAAAGCAACGTAAATACCACCTTCGGCTCAACTCTGGTTTCAGCGCTTCAGAGCCTTCCAGGGGGGCCCCAGCGATGAGGTGAGCCGCAACCCTCCGCACGACGGGGTGGAAGTGGCGCTGGGGGGGAAGCAGGACAACCACGTTTTGCACAGGTCAGTATTTTATAAAACACTGGCTACCACGAAGATTTTATTTAATAAATGCTGATATTAAAACTATAGTTGTATGTATAATTCATAAAAACCACATAACTACAGGAAAAGACTGTCTTTGCTCACAGGATTACCACACAAATCTGTTCGATGAGCAAGTTTCCAGTGGCATAGCTTAGTCTGGTCTTTGCAGTGTGAACAGAAAAACCAAAACGCAACTTCTACTTCAGGTGACAAAGTTAGCTGACAACAAGCTTCCTGAAACACATGTTTGCTATGTCTCACTCTAACACAGTCCACACTGTGGGATCAGGGCACAGGGGAGACCCTGTCGAAACTTACGGGCCTACCAAAGTCTCCTCGGGTAGGACCCAATACAAATGTGCCTGGGAAGGGAAAGGTTTCAATAAATCTTACCCCACAAAACTGTCTCTCTCAGCTTTCTCAGAAAATGTACCTCGACATCTTAAAGGGTAGGAAAAGCAAAGTGAAACGCAGACAATTAAAACATGAATTCTAGGAGAGGCGGTCCCAGGACAAGGCACACTGTGTGCTCTGGCAATAGCAACTGCTTGGGGAAAAGCTGAACAGACCGCTCACAAACCAGAGGGAGGGGCGCTCTTACCCGCAGTGCGTGCAGTTCCCAGAGGGCCGTGTTCTGAGCGTTGCAGTACTCAGGTTCGTCCAGCTCGGGAAGGAAAACCCCACTGCCCTGAGATTCATTGTCAAGCAACAGATCAGTTTTGGGGAAAGTCTGCAAAAATGTCACATAAAAAGGATTAATTAATATTCTTAGTTTAAAGAAGGTTATTGGGTTCTGTACTTGTATTTATACTGAAATTTCATTTGATTTTTATGGTTATATAAGAGCTATAAGCATAAAAACTTCATACCTAGTTTTAATTTTGTAAATTTAAGCTTACACCACGAGAGAACAAAAACTACAAAAGACTCCTTTACGTTCTTGGCTTGCTCTAAGAAGAATTTATCTTGCAAGAGAAAACAGAATATTCTTTTCACCCAGCAATCCCACTTTTAGGAATCTTTCCTACAGAAATAATTACACTAGGTGCACATAAAGATATTTACTATAGCACTATTTGTAACAGCAGAAGGAACCTATAAAATGTGTTCACCACCATTGTGTTAAAACATATTGTAGAACACTACGGACATCATAATCTCCACAACCGCCTTTCCATTAAAAAGTAAAAGGTGTGCTGTTTGCATGTGCCTGGTGTATGCGTTTATATATGAATTTTAAAAAGTCAGCAGGAAGGATACCCACCAAATGGTCAAAATGGTCACCTCCAGAGATTGCCAATGGAGTGGAATGCTGTCCTTTTGTAATTTTATGTACTTCCTTTGGTGCCTGATTTTCTTACAAGTGTGAATTACTTTTGTAATTAAATAACCATGTGAATGGGGAGAAAAGAACACACATCAAACAAAACACCCCTGTTGCACGCCCAGGGCATAGCTCTCTTCATTCCTATCACTACTTACGTGCATTAATATTCTGTTAGTTGCTAAAATGCCAATGCTTGAGTTTGGAAGAACATGAAGAGCAAGGGTAGAGAGGCGCTTGATGAAGGCAAGGGCTCGCTGCTGGGAAACCTGCTTTCTGCGCTTCGTCAGCATGACATCAAGGCACTGGAGCACAATCTCAACCCCTTCGTTGGTAGCACCTAAAACAGCAGATACGCCCTTCATTACTTTCCCATGCTGCCACTTCACCTAATTCCGGAAAAACTCAAGATCAACTGTCGTGCCTGTCCCAAATCATCACCCGAACCCATGCAGTAGGGCTAGACTGCTCAAGAGATGTGGTGGGTTGTATGGCAGCCCCAGCCAGTTCCCAAAGTTCTTGCTCTCCCCACTTACAGGAGGTACATACAGACGTGGGGAACTTGCAGGCCAGCGCTTTATTTATATACAGTCCCTATTTCTCACTTTTTATTGGCTATCATTCTGGTCACAACATATTGTTAAAAGAAATATACATTAAAGACACATTATCCACACATACATACCTGCATGTAACTTGAACAGTGTTTTGTAAAGATGTGTGTAGAATTTCATTGGATCAATATTCAGAACGTCACCTTGGAAATGACAACAAACACACTCAGACGTGCTGCAGCCTCCACAGGGAGAGCAAACACAGCACGAGGAGGGGGCCCTCACCTTGCCCAGAGAGAATATGGAAAGCAGTCTGGACACAATGAAGACTTTCTTGATAGCTTAGGTTCTTTAAAAAAGAAAAAAGTATATATGTATATGTATATATTTGTATTTATATATTTATAAACAATAACAGTACCATTTATATCTTAAAAAGTCATTCATTAATAGTTACTTACACCAGACTCAATGAGGTTATGTAGCACTACCAATAAATCATCAAAAAACTCCACATTTATAAGGTGAGCAAACCTAAAATCAAATAAAACTTAGTTAAAAGTTAATCTAAAAACAGAAATAAGACAGCCATATTTAAACTTGACTTAAACGTTGTATTTTTAATATTCCTTATTCCTAGCTATGACAGAGACTGTAGAGATTAGGTTACATCTCAATTATTCAGACTCGCCTTTCTGACAATCCACAGTCCAACACCATGCTCAGCAGGAATAAGTGAGGCGCTAACCAAACTCACACAGCAGTTCGAAAACACTGCTGCCCCCAGAAGGAAGCTGCCTCGGCCAGCAGGTTTCCCGGGGCAAGTTCGCCAGGTGCGCAGCACTGTTCAAAGCCACGAGAGAGCAGGCGGCACCAGCTTCTAGGAAAACGGGTGGCGGGGAGAAGGAAGGAGGAAAGGCTCTGCTATTTATAAGAATATGGACACTATGAAAGCTTTGAAAACAAAACGGAAAAGAAGCTGGACCTGATGTCTAGTTCAGGCTCTGCAGTGAGCTACCTTTATGATCCTAGGTAAGTCACTTGACTGGCTGAGATCACCCAAAATAGAGTCAAAGAGAAAGAATTGTGGGAGCTACGAAATGTCAGCACTCTGTACACTGTAAAATATTAGGCACAGAAGTAGTTAAAGGATATCTCTTCAATATCAGTGTAAGAGCCTTTGACACTTAGAACGAGAAAGGACCTCAGAAGCCATACGTTCCCAGTCTATTGGAAAAATCTTTTGAGGGAGCAATTTAGCAATATTTATCAAAATTTAAAATGCATGCCCTTTGAGCTGGCAATTATATGAACCCAATAGCACGGAAATACTTCCAGTGCAGCAAAAGGGACTAGCCAAATACAAATAAAGCAGAGCAAGGAAAGGCTGGTGACCAAAAAAAAAAAAAAGAGAGAAAGAACTGAGAACATTGTGTCAGCATTACTAAACCCCGTTTAAAATTCATGGTTACATTGGTCTTATTTATTTGGAAAGAATCTAAAAGGTTTTAACCTGCACAGCCCTTACTTGGCAAGACCTTCCAGAACTGCTGGCAGGAGAGGTGACCTCTGGGCCTTCTTCAGTATTCTGAAGTAGGTTACAAACACAATATTCAAAGTCTCCGTGTGCTGGCCGAAGAAAGAGACAGCATGACTTTAGTATAACCCAGTACCCTTTCTCCTGAATTGCCGTTAACTATCACTTAAGCTCAATCTTTTTTTGTCCCTTCCAAAAATTCCATCTTAGGAGCTTTTACAGAATGAAGCTTCAACAGAATAAAGACACACATCCAGAGATTTCATAAAACCAGCACTGATCACATTATAATTTCTTGTACATCTCATATCTAAGCCTCATGAAATAAACCAAAATTAGCCTTTGCTGGTGTGGCTCAGTGCACAGAGTGCCATCCTGCGAACCAAAGAGTCGCTGGTTCGATTCCCAGTCAAGGCACATGCCTGGGTTGCAGGCCAGGTCCCCAGCAGGGGGCGTGCGAGAGGCAACCACACATCCATGTTTCTCACCCTCCCTTTCTCCCTCTCTCTAAAAATAGAGAAAGAAAGAAAGAAAGAAACCAAAATTATATAGCCATAATTGAAACAATAAATCCCTAGTTAGAATTATTTAACCAAACATTTAAAAAGCATAGAACAGCAATTTTCAACTTTTTTCCTTTTTTACAACACACATAAACTATTCTGCAGCACACCAAAAAATAATTGTATTTTTGCTGATACAACAAGAAATATAGGTATAATTTTGATTCATTCACACTGAACGGCTATTATTGCTGGCACGGGAGAATGTGAAACCACCTACCAATTTAAGTTTTTTCTCAGTGCTTTCTGCAGCTTCTGCCTCCCGAAGCTCTCGCTCTAGTTTCTCTTCTGCTTTCTTCCACTGAAAACAGATTGAAAAATAAAGTAAGAGTATATACCATTGAGTGAAAATAACAAGCTTCAGAGAGATATAACATGTAAATATTATGAAACACATACAGCACTTCCAGGTTGAATATGAATACTAATATAAGCAAATGTAGAAAAAATGGTAAGAAGTCTACACAAAGCGTGGTGGCCCCCCAGGAGGAAGGCACCAGAATGAAATAGGGAAACCAAAGGGGATTCTAACTATCATCAATGCTTGCTTCCTTTTCAAGAAAAAAACTGAGGTCAGTCTATTAACATTTGCTCATTCAGAAAGGTGGAGACATGGGATGTGCTACACTACTTTCTGTAGTTTTCTATCATTTAAATTCAAGTTTAAAAAAAAACAAAATGGGCTGAGCCTAGAAATATTGGGCTCAATTCTTATTGTCAAATCATCTCTAACAGAAGCCAGTCATCACCAAAACTTCCCAAATTCATTTATATACAATGCATAAAACCAGATAGTATATAGAAATTTGACAAAACATCACTTCATTTTCCACTTCTTTATGCCCTAACAGCAGCAAACTGGTCGCTAAGCTGCCCGGGATGCAGGGCACTGACTGAGAAATCCTCTCCTTCCCTCAGGTGAGATTGTTAACGAGCTGCCGAGTTCTTATGGGGTCTCTGTTCCCCCATTACAGCTACTACCCAGCCTGCATTAGGACAGTATGCTATCAACAATGAAAGTAAGTATTTGCCTTCATTTGTTTGCAGTTACTAAGTCTAATTTGATATTTACGTCATGTTTTTAGTATTATTACTGACACTTAAAAATGGGTATCCTGGAAATTATTTTGTTTTTATAAGCAACTGGATAACACTAAGGAACTGTTTAGATGTTTTTTTTAATTTATTTTTTAATCATTATTCAAGTACAGTTTCTATCCTTTACTCCCATTCCAGCCCACCCACCCTTCCCTCCCCTCCTCCCTCCCACTTCCAACCCCCCTAGTTTTTGTCCATGTGTCCTTTATATTTGTTCCTGTAAACCCTTCCCTTCTCCCGTGTTTTGGGAAATGGTAACAACAAGACTGGTGGTGGCAGCTAAGGTCTGTAAGGCCAGTGCCACGCACTCTGCTGGGTGCTCTGCTGGGTGCTCTGCATGCGTCATCTCATTTAAATGCGCAATGACTCTGGAAGGTGGGGACTATTAATAGCTCCATTTCTCAAAATATTTTAAGAATGTACCCAGAGTTTCCTAGTAAATAAATAAAAGGTTTCACATATGACCCAATAAAAAACCTGATTCAATCAACATAACCCCACTTTGTTGCACTGCACATGAATGCAGTCTTTCTGTTGAGGAAAACATCTGTGTGTCACAATGAATCAAAGGTGACCTTGAAGGCCAGCATGGCGACAATGTCTTTTTTACCATTACTCCCTTTGCCAATGAGTTGTCAGTTTAAACTGATTTAATAATAAAATATTTCTCTGTAATAAGCGGGAAAATTACTCTCTAAATATTGAACTTCTAAATATATATAATTACTATTTAATGGCGATTTTTACCTGTTTCTACACTATGATTTTAATCTAAAATTGAAACAAAAAGGAAATAAACCAAACCTTTCTCTGCATTCTTGAAAGACTTTTTCTCTTTTCCTTGAAAGTCATGAACTTTTTTGGTTTATTAATGTCCTCTGTATCTTTTTTCACTTCCACTTCCTTGATTCGTAAGCATAAGAATGTTTTTAGCATCTAATATGGCAGAAAACACAATACACAGCTTAATATTTATATTCCCCTCAAAAACTTTATTGAGAAAACTAAGCATTTAAAGATGTTATTTCCTTCCTTCATGCAAAAAAAAAAAAACCTCTCAAAACATCTTTTATCACATTTTACACAAAGACCTATTATCTTTTTGCTAGACATATGTCGGAACTTGTGTCTAGTGTTTGGCTAAGTACATGTAACGTTATTTTGGAGTCCAGTGGCAACAGGAAGCAAGTGCAGTCACTGGGCTTTGGTAGACAGCGATTACACAGAGCAGCCGGCCAGTTAAAGGTCTGAACAGCACTGCAGCGGGAGGTATAAATTAGGTATTTCTAAGCCAGCTTTAATTTACCACAGTGGCTTTGGTTGTACAGAAAATGGTTCTAATATTCATCTCTCCCTACCCCACAAAAATAAATTACATGAAGACTAGTGTTATTACTTCAGACAACTTATCTTCCTTCAAGTCAATGGATCTCTAACTTCAGCAAACATGGGAACACTGGGAGGTTTGGTAACACTCAAACAGCTGGGCCCGACACACCCCTGGTTCAGTGAGTCTGGGGTAGGGCCTCAGGACTTGTATTTTTCATTCCCACTGATGCTAGGTCAGGGACCACGATGAGAACTGTGGCCTTAAACCATTTAAGAAAGTCAGAAGCTGATTTGGAAACTGGCAACCATCCAAACACAAAGACAAAAGGGGTTGAAAACCCTACATTTTCTTGGAAAGAAACCACTCCATTGACCTCCTGAAGTTACAGAAGCATCCCTAAAAAAAAGTACTTGAGAAATACAGCTTTCTATTATTCCAACATGAACATCTGAAAGAAAACCGAGTATTTCAGATTATAGGGCTTAGAGCACAAATGGCAACAGGGAAAAACCAACAGTAAAATAGTGAACCTGAAGTCATTCTAGGTGTCGGAAAGATCAATTTGCGCATCATGTATTCTGTGTGCTCATTCAATCTTACTCACAGATGAAAAATACTCCAGATTAAAGCATGTGGTACACGGCCAGCTAGCCTTTGGCAAGGGCGCCAAGATACACAATGGGGGAGGATACGCTCTCCAATAAAAGGTGTTGGAAAAAAATGATTTCCACCTGTATAAGAATCAACTTGGACCCTTATCTTAAACCACTCGCAAAAACTAAGTGGAAATGGATTAAAAACTTAGATGTAAGGCCTGAAACCACAAAACTACTAGAAAAAAGTAGGGGAAAAGCTCCTTGACACTGGTCTTGGAGAAGTGTTCCTTGGCTATGACCCGGAAAGCACAGGTGACAAAGCACAAACACACAGGCGGGGCCACAGGAAACGAGAACCCCCGCGCAGTCAGCCGTCAACAGGAAAAGCCAGCTACAGAATGGGAACAAATACCTGCAAACCATGTCTGACACGGGGTTACCACCCAAAACATGCAAGGCGCTCATACAACTCAACAGCAAAAAACAAACAACCCCGTTAAAAATGGTCAGAGGATCTGAACAGACATTTTTCCAAAAAAGGTGTACAAGTATCTATGAAAATGTGCTCAACAGTGCTAATCGTCAGGGAAACGCAAATCCGACCTCACACCTGTTAGAATGGCTGTTACCAAAAAGACAAGACAACAGGTGTTTGTGGGGGTGTGAAGAGAGGGAATCGGAGTATAAGCCGGTACAGTCACTCTGAAAAACAGTATAGATGCGCCTCAAAAAATTAAAAAGAGAATTAACATACAACCCAGCAGTCCCACTTCTGGGTGTATACCCAAAGGAAATGACATCAGTATCTCAGAGTTATCTGCATTCTCGTGTTCACTGTAGCATTATTCACAATAGCCAAGATATGGAAACGTTTAGCCAGTGGCCACAAATAAATTAATATGGAAAACGTGGTACAGATGCATAATGGAATACTATTCCACCATTAAAAATAAGGGTCCCACCACTAGTGACAACATGGATGACACTGGAGGGCATTATGCTAAGTGCAGTCAGCCAGACACAGGAAGACAAACACTGTATGATCGCCTCACTTTTATGTGGAATCTAAAAAGTCGAACACATAGAACCAGAGAGAACAGTGGTGGCCGGGAATGGGAAAAATGGTAAAACGTTGATCAAATGCTACAAACTTTCATTTAAAAGATTATGTAAGTTCTGGAGATCTAAGTACAGCATGGTGATAACAGTTAATAATTTGCTAAGGGAATAGATCTTAAATATTCTCAGCATGAGAAAAAAAGATAACTATGAGAGGTAATGAATGTGTTAATTAACTTGACTGTGGTAATCATTTCACAATGTGTATGTATATTAAATCATCACACTGCACACCTTTAAAAGTCACAATGTACAACCTAAATACAGACCAAAAACAAATTAAAGAATGCAGTTTTTCATTCTAACATCACTAAAGTGGAAGTGTTTCCCTATGAACAAATTTCCTGTTCAAGCCTTATTATCTCATTGCTCTACAATCCTGAATAAAGAAACTAAATATTTTCTCTTAAGCGCAGTATTTGTAATTTCAGCAGTTCCACTAAAATTACCAGCGTTAATGAAGGGGACCTAATGCCAAAATAAGACTCAAACTGGGAACCGCAACAGAGGAAACTGCGGGGTGAGCAGGGAAAACTGCAGGACCGAATGGAAGGTTGCGTTTGCGGCGCTGAGCGCTTTCCCTCGGTACTTCGCACGCTGCTGTAAAGAATAAACTGACAACTGAAAATTGACTTTGTGGCTTAAAAACAAGTAAAATGTAAGTAACAAACAAAAGGCTTACCTCTGGCCTAACATCGTAATTTCTGCCCTTCACAAAACCAGAAATCACTTTAATTACTCCAAGGGATGCTTGGCCTAATTTATCTTGTTTGAAAAGTTTCTTTACAGCCTCACAGCACATTTCAGATATCTGGAAAATAAAACGTTGCACTAGACTGCTGCTTCTCAACCTCAGCTCTTCACACCAAACACTGGACTCTCCTTTAGAATGCCTTACTGCGGGCGCAGGCCTGTGCGTCGCAGGACGTTTGGAAGCCTGGCCTTCACCCACTCATGGCAGCTCCCAGGCCCCCGCCACCGCAGGCCTGACTAACGCTCCCTGGAAGGCAAAGCTGCCTCCTGGTCAGAACCACTGCCCCAAACTTAAGTTCAAAGAGTTTTCTTAAAGAAGCAGTATTTAGCAAAGTGACTCCATTTTAGTAATAAATAAGAGCTCCAAAAGAATTTTGAGAGAAAAAAACCACATGGTGTATAATTTTCTACTAAGCACAAACAGCAACAATCAGCAGCCCACCGATTTCGACACGTCATTCATGAGAGGGACGATCAGGACGATGATGTTGTTGTGAAAGTTGAAATGAGGCAGGGCCACCAACAGCTCACACAGGCTCCTCACAGCCACTTCCGCCAGGCCTTTGTATGCCTTTAGGGAAACTACAGGACTTTTCTTCAGCTTCCTTTGCTTCCAGTCTAGCCAAAAGACAACTGTAGTTAGTTACTTACTCTCCTCATTGGTCAAAGCTTCAACTAATTATCTCTTTTACAGCAATATGTGGTCATATGAAAACCCAACAAGCCGTGCAAATTCTTAAATATGAACTGTATCTACACTTACACAAGTACAAGGTTATCATTATAATGTTTCTACTCCACCTGCCCTCTGACTGTAACCATAATTACCAGACTATCGGCTTCCTGCATTTTTAAGACATGTCATTAGATGAAAGGGGTCCCCAGGGGGTTAAAAAGAAAGGAGGGGACCGGGAGCTGGATACCTTAAAGGAGCCCTCGCACTAGGCTCTCCAAGGCTTTTCCCAAAACACTCAAATAGACGTCAAGAAGCCTGGGTTCAAATCCTAGTCACCCACTAACTGGCTGGTGAATATGAACAAGTTCCAAACTCTCTGAATCCCAGCCTCTTTCACACTCTAAAAATCCCAAGAATCTGACCCTAGCCAGCTAGTTCAATTGGTTAGAGCGTCATCCCAATATATCAAAATTGTGGGTTCAATTCCCAGTTAGGGCACATACAAGAAGCAACCAATGAATGTTATAAGTGGAATAACAAAGCAGTATTTCTCTAATTAATTAATTGAGTGACTGATTAATTACAAATCCAAAGAATCTAAAACATCATTTCTCCTGAATTCTTGCTGAAACTCACAGTGGTATCTTTACCCGGGAGGTCCAAAAGAGATTCAAATTACCCTTCAAAATAATTGATGATGCACAGTACCTATTTTCTAGAAATTTCTGTATACGTATATTGTTATGGTAACACAGTCTCCTGAATATGAGAATATGAAGACATGCTGGTCTCTCTACAGCAGGTTCAACATTTCCCTCTCTATCATACACAGCCAGAGGTAAAGGTGACATGGATGACGACGGTAACTTCATTTTAAACTTGCTTCTCATATATACAGTTTTTCCCCCAACAGACTGTGTTCACCACAAGGAAGAACCATATGTTCTACTCACTTAAACCTGACAAGCCTTAATAATGGAGACACATGGATAAACAAAATGTGATTACATACAATGGACTATTATTTGGCCTTCAGGAAGAAAATTCTAACACCTGCTACAAGAATGTACGCTTGATAACCGCCTGCTAAGTAACGAGCAAGTCACAAAAGGACAAATATTGTAAGATTCCATTAATAGGAGGCTCCTGGGGAGTCACACTCTTAGAGACAGAGAGTTGCCTGGTTGCCAAGGGCTGCGGGAAGAGGGAATGGGGAGTTAATGTTTAATGGTTACAAAATTGCAGATAAAAAGTTCTGGAGATGGATGCTGGTGACTTTACTTAATACCACAGGATTGTACTCTTAAAAATAGTTGAAATGATATGAATGTTATATTATATATACTTTACCATAATTTCTTTTAAGCTTAAAAAAAACTTCGTATAGTTCAATCCACTTAGAACGGCCAGCACCTGCAGGGCCCAATGCAGAGGCCACCGGGCACACAGGGCGAGTGAGCGCTTGAAATACGGCTACTCCCGCCTGCGATGTGCTGGAGTGTAAAATACACACCAGATCTTGAACTCAGTACCAAAAAAATGTAAAACATCTCACTAATTTTTAAAATTGATTACATGTTAAAATGATAGCTTAGACACATGTAATTTACTATTAAAATTAATGATATTGCTTTTAACCTTTTTTAAAAGTGTGGCTGCACTGTTTTTAATGACTTTTGTGTCTCATAGTATCGTGTTCTACTTCTACTGATAGTGCTGGTCTACACAATGCTTCTGAGCCACATCATTGGGAGAGTAAAATGTTAGAAAGCAGGTTCCAGGTGGGACGTCAGAGCTTACAAACAATACCCATCTCACCCACTCCCACCTCCACTGTCCCCACCACCTTCATGTCCTTTTCGGGCCAACAGCATTCGGTAGTCCTGTTCCAGTTGAGACAGCAACTGGGTGATCCTCAGGCCCAGCACCGAGTAAGGAGCCCAGCCTAGTCAATGAAGGCGCCTGGCCTAGGCAACTGAATCTCTTCCCCTGTCCTGCCCCAATTTTTCCTATGCCCTCCCTGTTCTGAGAACAAGGGTTCGACAGAAGAGTTTATTATCCTGAATAATTGACTCATAAGAGTTTTCAAAGGATTCATTACAAGTTATCCTTTTCCCTACTTACTCGCTTACTTGCTCTACAAAATAAAAATTAAAAAAACCCAGCAGAATAAATTCCAACTATTCATGAATTTAAGACACGTACAACTACTTACCAGGTAAAGAACTGTAATAATACTAATACTAATAACTGTTAAAATATAGTGCTTAACACAAGCTAGGCATAATTGTAAGTGCTTTATATCTGTAAGTCCATTTACTTTCACACAGCAATTCCATGAGGTTAAGTACTATCATTATTCCCACTTCACAGTCAGAAAAACCAAAGCCCAGAGAGATGCAACAATCTGCCCACCACACAGGTGTTAAGTGATGAGCCGAGCGCTGAACCCAGAGAGTCTGACGCGAGACTCTGCTCGGGACCACACACGACACTGACAGTCGGCACACAGCACAGAACACAGAATCCGCACTCCTGACCAAAGCTAAATGTGTCACGTGCTTAAAGATGTTTAATGTACCTTTAACCATTTGCTCCAAATTTTCCAAATAAAATTTATATTGGCTAACGAGGCCTTCTTCAAATTCTCTTAACTTTTGGGTTTCTTTGCGTATCTGAAAAGACCAAAAGATTAAGCACTTTTTAACATCAAAATACTGAAATCTGAAAAATAGGACAGAATGTTGAGGACCTACTATATACCCAGTCATGTAAAAACCACCAAAAAATAAAAATAAAAAACCCACCCTGGCTAGGTAGCTCGGTTGGTTAGAGGGCCGTCCCCATCCGCCAGGGTTTTGAGCACAATCAGCAGTCGGGACACATATAAGCAGCAGCCAGTAGAGGCATAAATAAGCAGAACAACAAATCGATGGTTCTCGCTTTCCCTCTCTAAGAAGTCAATTTAAAAAATCTAAGAAGAAACAAAATCTTATTTCTCCTCTCTCTCACTCTCCAAAATTTTCAGCTTATTTTGTATAGTAATTGTATTTAACATACCTTGGTAGACTTCTCTGCTTCTGTTAGGGGACGGATTTTATATGAAGGAGTAATGTCTTTAAATAACTCCATCAGAGAAACTATCACCAGCTTTCGAACAGTAACGGCCACATCAGGGTCCTGTTCCATCAGCATTGAACGCAATTCCTTCAATTTTTTCACCTGTTACAGAAATAACATGTAAGGCTAGAGAAATAATGGCAAAATAATTATGAGCAAAGGCAACGGTGCCACATCGGGGCCTGGCGCAGTGAGCAGAGTTCGCACGACGACTCAAAGTCTGGTCCAGCCGCACACAGCTCCAGACTGCTCCCGTGACCTACAGACAAATCACTGAAGTTACAAATTAATCATGTTTTTGTTAAGTAAGTAGTTGAAAAGTAAGAACTTAAATAATAGTTTAAGTTTGTTAATTTGCCTATTTTTAATGGGATTTTCTCAGACGGACATGTGTCCTATCTCCCTAAAAACAACTTTTGAAATAGCTTGATATATATATGTGTGTGTGTATGTATATATATATATCTCCATATATTATATAATCACATATACACAAGTTAACCAGAAATTAATATAATGTATCCACATTAACATAAGCTTCAAAGTTACTCATATAACAATCATTTGTACGAGATGATGTAATGCAGAAGTAAAAAACTGGTGTCAGCTAATGTGCTTGCTTTGATGAGCTCCTACTGCCTGCTGGAACGTCACCTTGGGAAGGAGCACCCTGGCTGATGAGCGATGCTCACCACAGCAGGGAGCAGGACAAGCATGCCACCGCCTACTCGCTCCCCCTCGCTTTTATGAAATGAGCATGAGGCTCCAGAGTTAGAAGAGCTGGGTTCCAACCCAGTGGCTGTTAAAATCTAGAACAAATCACTTGAGTTTTTAAAGGCTCTGTTTTTCTGCTGTAATATGAGATTAATAGCTTCTGTCTCTATGGTTTCACAATGACTAAATGAGATAATACAGATGAGAATTATTCCAAATTCCCCTCCCTGATTCTGCTCCAGATCTTCCCACTTTGTTAGAAAAGGACAAATACTAGTCTGAAACATAACCACAGGAAATTTTTCTATAGATGTAAATAATCTATTTTATTGTTCAATAAACAAATATTTGTCATAGTAGAATGCTGGGGACACCAATATAACAAAAATAATATTATCACTTTATATAACTTCATGTATATGTATCATTTAATCCTCACAACAAAGCTTTAATATAGGTTCCATTCTCATTTTAGAGATGAAGAAAATGAGTCTTGCCCTGGCTGGTGTGGCTCAGTTAGTTGAGCATCGTCCCACAAACCAGAAGGTTGTCAGGTGGTTCCTGGTTGGGCAGCACACCTGGGTTGCAGGTTCAGTCCCTGGTCAGGGTGTGTACTGAGGACATCCAGTCGAGGTTTCACTCCCTCTCTTTCTCCCTCCCTTCCCCCTCTCTAAAAATAAATTTTAAAAAATACATACACACACACACACACACACACACACACATATATAACAATATATATATATATATATCTTTGAAAAGAAAAAGAAAATGAGCCTTGGGCACAAAACTCACCCGAAGTCTAACAGACAGTACTTCGCAGAGCCGAGACTAGACCCTGGGTTTGCTGTGTTGACGTGTTGTAACTACCATCACCCTCCCTCGTGCAGCCATGGCCCAGTGATCATTCATTATAACCTTCCGATTTATTGCACTTAAAATATTTTACACTTCCAAGTATTCTTAAAATAATGTCTTTTGTGTGCATGTTCCTAACTAAAAACTCTACAGTCAGTCAAGCAAATTTGCAAGGAAGTTCCTCCTTCCCAGCACCATGAGTTCCAACATTAGGTCCAATACCTACATGTACACTCAGAGCACTTACAAGACTTTCCTAAGATTACAGAAGAAATTAAGGTCAAACACAGAATTAGGCTAAGGTTCTGTCTACTCCCTTATTCTAACTCAGTTACTATGTTTTGCTCATGCTTTTCCTTTTTGTGTGTACTTACAGCAAACAGGAGAATCTTAAAATATTAGACATTTAGACCATATCTAATATGAGGAACCTAAAGAAATCACTTCTACTTACATTATTTTCTGGATCTGATAATATGGCAGATGCCAAGGCAGCAATATGCAGCTTCTTTTCCTGTAGTTTCTTCTTTCTCTCAATTAAATGTTCTTCTATGGTCAGCTCTGGAACAGGATCTTCAATAATCTCTGAAACAGATTAGATCTTCCCTCTTAACCATTCCTTTATTTACAAGTATCCAAGAACTGTATTTCTTATCAGCCTCTCAACAATCATATGAGGCAGGTACTACCATTAGGGGAAGAGCCGTCTGATTTTGTGGTTTTAAAAAGTACACTATATTCTTTGTTGTCAGCTCTATACAGTCCTTTGAACTACTACATCAAATATGTTCACATTAAGAAATTCAGTGGGATGTGATGGGCAGAGGAAGGCAAAATGGGAAAAACTGGGACAACTTTAATAGAACGATAATTTTTTAAAAAAGAAATTCATAGGGAACTAGATTGAAAAAACACACGGGTACAATCTGCAAGAAGCCGCTGAAGGATGACTGAACACAGGTGAAACAGCTCACCTGGAATCTCACTTACACTATTAGTGAGGTTTGCAAAGCAGAAGTAAAATTGAACCAGTTTGTTCTGTCATGAATTCCAAACCAATACAGTTTCAAACAATAAATATGTTCTTTTAATTTAACTTTAATTAGACCTATGCTAGCTATTAGAAACTCACATTTAATGATTTAAAACAGATATACACAAAGTATAACTGTTCTAAAGAACCAAAATGATTACATACCACAGAATTGTTTTTGTGATTTAAAGCTAAACAGTTAATAGTTATCTGTAGGTAGGTCCTTACTTACAATTAAAAAGAACTCAAAACAGTGCACTTAACAAGACTCTTCATGCATGCCTACACATTACAAATTTTAATTGCATGAATTTTTCCATAAAAAACAACAATCAAATTCCACAAGGTGAAACTTTCGAAATGTTGGAAAATGTTCAAAATCACCTTGAAATGCCCAGTACTCCAAAATGCACATTCCAGATTTTATCTAAAATTAACTCACTTATATTAGGCCAAAAAAATGTAATTCTCAATTAACAATTTAGTAACTATAAAGATGTACCCCATTACCTTCCTCAGGTTCCATCTCTTTTTGATCCTCTTCATCTTGGTTAGTGTCAGTAACTGGAAAATATGTACATTAAAAACATGATAATATCCTTAAGTGGTGAAACGACACAGAAAAGCACAGAAGTGACTAACATAAAACTCAGGAAAGCAGTTACTTCGCTGAGGAGGGAACAGCTGGTGACTAAGGGGAACAGGAGGGATGTTTCTGCGTGCTAGCAGTATTTGTTTGTTGTCCAGACAGTAGCTCTATGGGTGTTTTTTGTGATAAACCACATAACGTCACATCTTAGATTTCTGGACTTTTCTGTGTGGTATTTAATACGAAAAAAGATACATATAAGAAAAAAAGACTAATAAAGGATGACTAACATGCTCTAATTTTGGAAACAATACAATTTGGTGAAATACTCTGAAAAGAAAATAATCACCTTGGCCTCGTAGCTTCAGTTGTACTCATAGCACAACAAACACCTAAGACAGTTGACTGTGTTTCTGGCCAAAATCATCAAGCTTGCTATATGACTAACTGTAGCTGTCTCTATTTTGTAGATGTGGGTAAAAGTCAAAGTAAAATTAAATTTTTAATGAAAGAAATATGTGGTCGCTAAAGAGCTACAACTAAGGAGCTAAAATTGTAACTAACACACAGGCTGAGGGGACTCACCTGGCTTTTCCCTGGTCTGTGGGATTATGCCGCTTTTATCTTTGATAGGAAGCAAGTGAATCAATTCCTTCTCTGGCACAGTTTGCAGAGATCTTGGTATTTTTTCATATTTATCTATAACGTGTTCATGCTTTCGTTTTTTGATGTGAACAGGTTCACTGTAAAAAAAAAACAATTTTCAGCTTTAACATACTAAAAAGGAATGCAGGGACCTACCATTTTTTAAACACGGAAAAATAAACCACTAGTCAAAACTTCAACAGGTATATAGACATTAGCACCTAAACCAGGCACACAGCAGAACTCAAATATCTAGCAAATGAGTAAATTAATTGTGTAGTCTACCACAAGGACTCAAAGTATGGCTATATCTAGTTTTCCCTGTAGATGCAAAATAAAGGTGAAAGGTGCAGCAGATTCTCTTTGAAGAATACACCAGAGCTCAGGGGGACGTAACGCTATCCTGCGATCCCCAAAACCTTCAGAGCACAGCATGCACTTAGGAGTTAAAAAGATCTCAGTCTAAATTTCTGCTACTTATGATTGCGAGGAAGCATCAGTCTCCTCTCTGTAAGTGGGAATAATACCTACCTAACAGGGTAGCGAGGACTGAGATCATGGCATGAAGAACTCGGGACTGTTCTGCCAATTCCTCAAACAAAGAACAGCATTCTTCCCCATTCACTCTACTTCACTATTCAGACTCAAACGAAATAAAGATGTACGCTAAATAAATTCAGCTTGTTTTATTCATGAACTTCCTTTATTTAGGAAATAAACTGAATAATAAATAGGGTTTACTCTTTGTCAACACTATGTTCAGAACTCAAGTTTTGCACTAATCACCTAAGTAAAATTCAGAACCAAGTTTCTTACACTAAAAAGATACGTATGATTACAAGCTAAATGAAGTATTACCTGGAAGAAAGATCTCTCGTTAGAAAAGATGCTCTTTGTCCTAAATCCCTCATTAACTGTAGGTCATCTTCATCCAACATATCTAAAGGAAGTGCTTCCTCTTCTTCCTCCTCTTCCCTCTCAATCCTTTTACCTGTTTCATTAAAACAAATCAGAAACAAGTAGTAAGAGATGTAGAACTCTGCATATAGGAAAAACGCATGCTTTTCTGGTACCTTAGCCCAGTTTCTAAATGGGAGCACAACTCACAGGCTGGGCAGGACAATTCTTTGTTACACTGGGGTGTCCTGATGCCAAAGTACTAGCATCTCTGACCCCTGAAACCTAAATGCCAGGATCACGCCCAGGTCACCGCAACAATCAAAAAAATAAATGTCTCCACACTTTCTACAATGTCTTTCAGCACATTTGAGAACCAATGACTTGGCCCCTCAATTCTGCCTGATCGCCAACAGCCTTCACCTCCATTCCACTTCAGCCACTCCCTCCCAAGGCCACATCCCAAACCTGGGTGCCCACCCCCCTCTCAGACCATAACCCTTTGTCCTTCCAGCTCTCATTCAGTTACTGCCACTCACTTCTCTGACCAAATATATAGGCCTTTTAACCACTCTTCTTTTTCTGTTTACCAGTGTGTTCCTATCAGACATGTGGTGACAGCCTACGATTTCAAGTAGGTAAAAAGCTTTTGCACACACCTTGTCTTTTTTTAAATTAACAGTTTATTTTGTAGACTATTTAATGTTAGAACATAAATAGTCTAGAGTTTCCTTCTAGAAAGAAGAGTTCCCTTCTTTCTTGAAATACTCTTCTTTGATTTCTAAGACACTATGTAATTCTCATTTTCTTTCTAATTCTCTGGCTCCTCCTCAAACCCCATTACAGATTTTTCTTCCTCTACCCATTTCTTAAGTGCTAGGGTTCCTTAAAATTCTATTCTAGGTTCTTATTCTCGTACTACACAGTATCCACAGTGATTTTACCCAAGTGTAAGGCTTTAACTATAATCTATATGTTGATAATTCCCCACACTATTCTCTCTAACCCAGGTTTTTCACTTGAAACTTATGCTTTTTTTTTTTTAATTGAATTTTATTGGGGTAACTTTGGTTAACAAAACCACACAGGTTTTAAGTGTGCAACTCAACAAATATCATCTGCGCACTGTATCATGCGCCCATCACCCAATGTAAAGTCTCTTTCTGTCACAATTTCTCTGTCCTTTGCCCTCTTCCACCTCCCCCCGACCTCTGGCTATCACCACACTGTTATCTGTGTCTATGTGACATATATATGTATTTTTTCCCTTAATCCCTCACCATTTTACCTAGCCCCTCAAGCCCCCCTCCCCTGTGACAGCTGTCAGTCTGTTCTATGTATCTATGCTTCTGTTTCTATTTTGTTTGTTATTTTTGAACCTTATCCTCTCATGTCCTACTGCCTGATAGACTCCAACATGTAAGAATGAAGAAACTGTTTGCTTATTTTTAATATATAATTATTAACACATCATGCTTTTTAAATTCTACTGAAATTTAGATGGAAGAGACTTTTATTTAATTCAACCATCACATTTTTTTACAGATTAAATATCTGGAGATTAAGTAACCCACTAAAGCCACTTTGCTATTAAGTATCAAAATTAAGAGAAAAGCCCAAGTTTCCTGACTTCCAGGCCCATGACCTTTAATATATCACAATAATATGTTGCCAAGAGATCAAACTACATAGGTCAGGATTAAGAGAACGAGATGCACATTGGAAGACAGAATAGGTCAGAGACAGTCAAACACAACTACCCTGAAAGTATCAGTAACATTGTAGGACTGGTCTGACTCAAAACGGTCATATTCCCTACCTGTTTTGAATACTTGGGAGTTCTTGGATAGTTTTACAGAATAACTCTGACAATTACAGCTCTATTTTACTCCAAGTTTCCAAATAAAGAAAGCCTGATGTTTAGAATACTACATGAATTTTGGCAACACTGTGAAGAACACACCAGAGAAAAAGCAAAGTTCTTACGCTAGCTAACTGCCAGTGAATGGGAAAGTGCCATGGCATCCTGCCTGACATTTATTTACAGTGCAATTCTGAGTTTGTTATCCCGAGTACTGTATCTTCAGATCTGCTTTCTGAACATACTAAAAGCTGAGGCCAGCTCTTTCTCACAGTGAATACTGTAGTGAAATGTTTTCTTATACTGACTGATAAAGCATAAAAGACTACTATCCTTACCAACTCTTACGAAGATCTGTGAGCAAGAATAGTGACTAGTAGAATGCAGTTATGTCACGAAGAACATTTTAAAACACATCAATGGAAATTAGAGCACATGAATGTTTTCACAATTACCTGGTCGCTTTTTCTTAGGGTCCTCCAGGGGAATGGGTCTCTTAGACACAGCATCTTTGACAGCTTGCCTTAGTTTCCTCTGTTCTTTTCGGTACTTCTTGAGATTACTTTGTTGTTTAAATTGCTTATTTTTTAGCTTGTTTTCAAGTTTGACTTTACTTGTCTTAATCAACTTCCTAAAGCTTGGGACCTGTTTTTTATTTCTTCTCTGGAAAACAAAAACAGGAGGATTGCTGCATGCAAAAATTTGTATTATTTTCTTTTTAAAATCATATTAAAGGGAACTGATTATAAATTCCACTAGACTAATTCCACAATTCTAATGCCTCACAGCCAAGGATCTTGCATATAAGTGCTAAAACCCAACTACAGAATCCTGCATACAGAATCCCAACTGCATTAATCCTACAGAATGGCACTAGAGCAATAGTTATTCAATCAGGGGTCTTATTCATGACCAAAAGCCACAGCTACTAAAGAGGGTCTAAGACCCCTAAAAAAGTTAAGAACCACTGATCTAGTGGTAAGTGGTTATTCAAGGCTATCTTAACTAGTTTAGCATACTCAGAGCAAACTGCTGGCTGTCTTTAACAAGTTGACATTTATATAGTGCTTTACCATTTCCAAAGTTCTCCAACAGCTATATTACCTCCAATAGCTTAGTTAAGCAATGATTGCTTTTATCCTCACATTACTGATAAAGTTAAGCTTTACAGATCACTTGTCAAAGACCCTTAAACTAAAGAAGGGAACACTGAATTCGGGTCTTCGGATTCCAACTGTCTTGCTGGTGACCCCTTATTCAGAAATCCAAATCCTAGGGCTAGCTCTAATTTTCTGCGAGAACCAGAGCAAATCACTTGCTTTTCTATCTTCTTACCCTTTAGGGAAAGGAAAAGGACTCGTTTCGAATCCCATGACTCACACTATAAATTCACTGAGAACAAGACCCTGCTTTTCATCCGTAAAATAGGGGTTCGAAAGACAATCGTGAACAGCCCTTCAATGTTTGACATCCTAGTGATGCAAGACACGATGCTCGTCTCATCGTGGCTCCTGAAGCCGAGCGCGAGCCACAGTGAGCAATGAAGGAAGAATCAGGTGAAAAAGCTAGGAAGCGGACAGCGCATAGAACCTAGAGGGAGCCCCGAGTCTAGGCCACCGCCCCCTAAACAAGGGCGAAAAACCGGGAAGTGACTCTCAGCCAAAGCGGTCCTAAATAGCGGGGGCTGGGTTTCTTAAGACCCTTACCGCCTTCATCCTTAAATCTGAAGGAAGCTCCGGCGCGACAAATTCACCAGGGGTACGAATAATCCAGGAATCCTAATGGCAAGACACACGTGTTGAAGTGGCAACACAGAAGAACGGAAGCTGCCGCTAGGCCCTCCCTATTCGGAAATCCCGCCGGAAATGGAGGCGGGACTTCCGTAGACTCGGGGGCGCGCCCTCTCGTGGTGACAGTCGCCCTTGTGTGCGCGCTCTTGGGCACACCAAACCCAGAACTGCGTGAGCCAAAGGCGGGTGGCTCGAGGCGGATGTTTTACAAGGTCTCTGCGCCCTTGACTCCTTCCGGATTTCCTTGAAAGCGTTTGGGAAATCGGGTTCCACAACTCAGAACGAAAACACTCGATTTTTTTCAGTCACCTCAGTGCGTTTTCTGTTTCTCACGTAGCTTATCTCATAGTACTGTTATAGATACTGATTTTTGTGTCTGTTCCCTCCCGTTAAATCCTGAGGGCCAGGAAAAGCTTATCACTTTTGTGTAAAGCCTGCCCCTTGCCTGACCCTCGAACAGCTCCCTTCGGAAATTCCGAATTTCTCAGGGCCTTCCGGTACTCGAAAGTTTGTGATGGTTGATATTTATTTTATTTTGAAACATGTTTTGCCTTAATAACCATTGCCTGATAAAGCGCTATATCAGACTCACCTGCATTTAAGTATTTCACAACGACATGACCTTTGCATAGATTATACTACCTGCTTAGTAATTCTGCCAAAATTTTAACAGGTAGATTAATGCATTGCAAGAATGCAAACATGTTTTTTCAAATGATTGACTCTGAAAGACTTTTTTTGATGAATTAATTTAAGCAGTCCACATAAGTTTATCTGAAAGAAAAAAAAGCCTGTGATTCTTGAGCACACTGCTGCACAGTCTGGCCTGCCAGCCCTGAGCCAACTGGGAAAAGTCAGCAGGCTCAAAAGATTCTGAGCTTCCTGTGGGCGTCGGTCTTAAAGTGACTGAGAGGAAACCTCCCAGTTTCTGGATCTCACTTCAAAAACCAAGAATCCCATTCTCCCTGGAATTCTTTCCATCCCTTCCAACTACCCCAAGTTCCCCATTGCTCTCTCTCACGCACACCCGCCAACAGCAGAGCCTGTCCCCCTGGAGTATTACTTCATCAAGCAAATCGAAAACGTTTGCCTATGGTCTTCCCAAGTGTCTGATTTCCTTCCCCCAAAACAACTTATTTGTGGTTACTCCCATCTTTTTTTTAGATTTCCCTCAAGTCTCTCCAAGGGAGAGGCACCAGCATTTCAGTTCAAAACCAACTTCCAGCTTCATCAGACTCCTGTATCACTAATTCCCTTCTTGCCTGTGTTGTTTCCCTCCCTAATGGATCCTTCTCCTTGGCTTATAAACATATTCAAATCTCTTCCATCCTTAAATATTTTTCTAATTTAACCTTATCTCCTTTTGATTGTTGTTTCATTTTCCTCTTTCTCTGCTGTCCTTTAAAAAAAAAACAACTAGTATTTACTGGTGTCTCCACTTCCTCTTTTCTATTATCACAGTCCAAGCCTGTCCTAGCTTTTTGGGGAATGAAGTCATAGTCTTGGCCCATTTTAAGTTTATAATCAACTAAAATCATTGGATCATTTTTAAGCAATTGTTGCTAAGCTAAATCTCTTCCATCTTGAGCTTGAGCAATCTATTATTTGAACTAAAACTTAAAAATGGAAGTTTACTACCTTAATCTTGGTTTTTCAGCTTTGTGTCATTTCCCGTTCACTCAATCCACTGCTAAGCTCAGTTTGGACTCTGGATCCTCTTGGATCCTTCAGCGCTCTCGTGGACACTTGGGCTGGAAGTGGTCACTGGGCGACCCTGAACTAGCTTCACAAGGATTGTACCCAGAGATTCCTGTGAGCTCTTTTCTTATGAGAGGTCTGTTAACCCATCTGGTTCTGCTCATAACATCCCACTGAAACTGCTCTCATTAAGGTCATCAAGAACCTCCAGGTTGTGATTTTTTTCCTTTTTAAGTGTGCACTGAATTACATAATTTCTTTTTCCTTCTTTTTTAACCTTGCTGGATTTTTCTGCTCGATTTCTCCTTTCTCATGTTAGAATTTGACGCCTGTGGCTCTCCTAACAGCCTCTTCACCACATTCTCCTCCCTCTATTCCTTCCTCGGGCCTCTTCAATGTTTGGCTCTCAGGGTTCTAGTCCTGGCCCACTTTGCTACTTCTGTTCTTGTTCTACTTGCTCTTCCAGCATGGTCTCATCCATCCACCTATTGCAGAAATACCCCAGTTCCTATCTCTCCCTCAAGCTCAGTCTTCAAGCTTCTGTCTTGTAGCCACCTGCCTCCTGCACATCTCCACAAGCCAACCACACAACTTCAACTTAACCGTGTTTAAAACCAAACTCCAAACTATTTTTTTCACTTGTGCCTCTTCCAACATTCCCTGTTTCGTTCATTGACCCACTGCTAAAAATCCCAATACTCTAGAGATCTTTGGAAACAAGTCAGGGATTTCTTGGCCACTCACATATTACACTTTTTTCATTTTCTATAAACAAACTGGTTTGAACTTGTCACTAAGTAGACATGGCACAATAAGGCTGCTGATGTTCCAGTCCCACAAGATAATTTATAGAAGTTATAAAAAGGGACCTTGAAGAAACTAAAAATGGGTAATAGGCTCAAAGTAGATGCTTTATATTTCCTGATGAAAAATTACTAAATGGTTCCAGATTATAAATATAAATCTCCAAAATCACAACATTAAGTATTTGAAAATATATATGTTGTGATCTCTACCTTTGACATTGTTAAAATATACTTAAGAAAAACATACAGTTAAGACAGATAATTATACATGACCAAATACAGATTAATAAAAGAGATAGCATAGGTGCTAAAAAAAGGTAAAGAAAAGGTGTTTTGGTGGAAATGACAGAGCAATATATACTTAAATGTAACCTTGTAGAAAGGATCAAGTTCAAATAGGTTGGGATAGTATTTTCTAAGCATACTTACACAGATAGTGCACAAAATTTATATTGTGGTCCATTAGGAAGTTAGGTTAAAATAGCTAGTAACAGTCATAATAATTATGATTAACTGTTAAATTAAAGTTAATTGTTAATAAAAATAAACTAAACAAAAATAATAGTCATATAGCAATGTTATTGGTGTCCCATCAACATCCTCTCGGGACTTCCCGTTCCATACATGCCCCAAAAAGTCCTCGATGAGAGCTTACAACTTTCATTCTGAGGATTTTTTCTCAACCCCTGAAGGGCAGGCCAGAGTGCCAAGGAATTTTCGCCCTCAACTAATGATCAGTGTAAGTAGGACAACTGTGCCAACTGTGGTAGACTGAAAAATGTCCTCCGAAGGTATCAGACCCTGATCCCTGAAACCTGTGACTATTCCCTTACATGGCCAGAGGTGTAATTAAGGATCTTGAGATGCGGAGATTATCCTGGACTATCCAGGGGGTGCCTAATATGATCGTATGTGTCCTTATAAGAGCTAGGGGGAGGGCAATTTCACACAGATAGTAAAGGAAGAGGCAATGGGACCACAGAAGCAGAGATTGTTGTGATTTAGACAGAAACCAAGAAATGCCAGTAACCACCAGAAAGAAGAAAAGGCAGATTCTCCTCTAGAGCCTCTGGAGGAAACGAGGTCCTCCTGACAGCTTTATTCCAGTGATAATGATTTTGAATTTCTGTTTTCTAGATCTGTTGTTTTCAGCCCCCACGTGTGTGGTAATTTGTTATAGCAGCCATAGAAAACTAACACACCTCTCTCTATAATAATAAACATACAAATGTCCTCCTCAAAGGTAGGATAACTCTGAGGTACATGCTATGTTTTCTCCTGGAGGTTCACAAAAGAACTGAGCTCTACCTGCAGAGGTAACCTACTCATCAGCCTACTCTGTTACTGTCCTTCTCTTCCCAGTCCCACTTCTCCATCCTGCAATCAGTGGTTCCTGGACTCCCTTCAAAATAAACCACTTGCACTCAGATACTTGTGCATTAGTTTCCTGGGGCTGCCATAACAATGAACCACAAATTGCATGACTTACAACAAGAGAATTTTATTCTCTTATAGTTCTGGAGGTTAGAGATACAGGTGTTGGCAAAGTTGATTTCTTTTTAAGGAATCTGTTCTATGTTTCTCTCCTAGCTTCCGGTGATGGCTGGCAATTGTTGTCACTCTTTAGCTGGTAGGTACATCACTCCAATCTTTGCCTCCGTATCATTCTCCCTGTGACTCTGTGTCTTCACCTCATGTAAGGACACTAGTTATATTGGATTAAAGATCCACACTGTAATTTTTTAATAAAGTTTATTTTTATTTTTATTTTAGAGAGGGGGGAAGGGAGGGAGAGAGAGAGGGAGACAAACATTGATGTGAGGGAGAA
This sequence comes from Trachops cirrhosus, assembly GCA_028533065.1. NCBI lineage: Eukaryota > Metazoa > Chordata > Mammalia > Chiroptera > Phyllostomidae > Trachops > Trachops cirrhosus. The sequence continues at coordinate 132,041,037 of CM052542.1, forward strand.
ACTTAGATTGGTCACCTTCTGTCTTCTGCAAGGGACCCAATGGGAGCAGAGCACAGCCTACAACCCAGGCATGTGCCCTGACTGGGAATTGAACCGGTGACCTTTTGTTTTGCGTGACTATACCCAGCCCACTGAATCACGTTGCCCAGGGCTTAAGGGTCCAATCTCATGGCCTCATCTCAACTTGATTATGTTAGCAAAGGCCTTATCTAAAGAAGCTTAGATTCTTAGGTCCTAAGGGTAGGATTTTAACATTTTTTTCAGGGGTACTCAATTCAACCCCTAACACCTGGACTCAGGGGTCAAATATGGAGATCCCCCAATGTAAGACAGCTATCACTTACTAAGCACTTTTTACAGTTCCTTAAATTATTTCATTTTATCCTCAATAATCTTATGAGATAAATATTAGCTTCATTGTAAAGTTAACGAATATGAGGATTAGATTTATAGTTTAGCAAAGTCTGTGTTTACACAAGGTGAAAAATGTATTAAGTTGTCAGTCCCAACAGTGAGAGTGTTTTTTCAGCAAAAGGAATCAGATACCTTAAGCTCTTTTCCTAATCTGCAATATTATAGATTGGAAAAAAATTAAAGAGGGATTTTCCTAGGGTTGTGATATATGGCCCTATCTATTTAAGATTTTTGTTGATAAAGTAAGCCTCTAAGACATGACATTTCCTCTTTCTTTACTTACATGGGCTGTTCACAGCCATTCTTTCTTTATTCATTGCTTTTCAAAATCTCTGGGGAAGAGGAAGTAGATTCCATGCACAAAGTCCTGTACAGTTTCTGACAGTCCCTTTGGCAGCAATAGTTCCTCACTCTCCTCTCTGTACCAGACTCTGCTAGGAGCTCTCTGAAAGAATGCTCCATAAAACAAAGACGCATTGTCTCTGGGCCTCTATTCCGCAGCTGCCGCTAAGCGTAGCTGAGCAGGGAAGAGACTATGGAATGAAACCAACATCTAAAGTGTGGTGTCTGTCATTCTCACACCTCCACAGTGCTGTCCCTGCTTTTTCTAATGTTCTCTACTCCGCCATCACCAAAGCTTCTCTCCTCTTGTTCCAAGTTTCAATGCTTCCATTCATGGGCTTAAAACCACATCTACTCCCAAGACCTGCTTAGGTGGCATTTATGTTTCTGACTGTCTTCCTGCACTTTCCAAGCTGATGCTGCTGGTTATAACAAAAACCCACTTGGGTGGATAAACGGATGTGTAAGTGAAATAAGTACATTATCTTATTTCTATTTAAGATAGAAATAAGATGAGAGGTCTGGAGGATCCAAAATAGCTCCTCCTACATCTATCACACTAGGAAGAAGCTAATGATTTGCACTTAAGGAATCTCTTTTGGGGGCCCATTAGAGGGGAAAGCACTTTTTAATATTCTATTTAGGAGTTTTAACACCCAAAAGAAGAAAAAAGGGAATTGGTGATTTTTGGAGGTGGCAAAAATGGGAAGTGGAAGAGGGGAAGGATGTAAGTAAAAGAGCCAAGCTCCAAAACAGCTACATTTTTTTTGTTTTTTAAAAAGATTTTATTTATTTATTTCAAAAGAAGGGAAGGTAGGGGGAAATGGAGAGAAACATCAATCGGTTGCCTTGCCTCTCACTCATGCCCCAGTTGAGCTATGCAGGCCAGGGCCAAAGCAGCTAACTTTCAAACATCATATAATGATGTGTGTATATATCACAATATAATGATGTTTCAGTGGGCATATGAATTATCTATTTCTATTTCACAAATTACCCTAAAACTTGGCAATTTAAAACATTAATAAATATTTATTATTTCACACAGTCTCTGTAGGTCTGGAACTTAGAAGTGGCTTAGCAGGTCGGTACCGGTTCTGGGAGCTGCAGTCCACATGCTGGACAAGGGCTGCAGTCATCTGAAGATTTTACTGAGACCCAAGGGTTAACGCCTAACATGGCTCACTTACATGGCTCTTGATCAGAGGCCTTAGTTCCTTACTGCCTGCTGGCAGGAAGCCTCAGTTTCTCAGTATGTGAACCCCTCTGTAGGGCTGCTTGAGTGTCTTCGTGACATAGCAGCTGGCTGCCCCCAGAGCAGGCTATCCAAGAGAGCAAGGGGAAGACGAATGCTTTTTAAGATCAATTCGATAGTCATCATTTCTGCTATTCAATTTATTAGACTTAAGTTATTGTATTTTTGGACCATAAGACACACCTAGGTTTTAGAGGAAAAAAAGAGGGGGAAAATTTTTGAAGCAAAAAATGTGGTAAAATGTTTAATAACATAAATAATATAATATTTCACCAATGTAAATGTAAACATAACTCAACATCAGCATTAACAACCATTATTCCCCCAAAATTTGGGGGGTGCGTCTTATAGTCTGAAAAATAAGGTACTTAATTCAGACCACACTCAGTGATAGAGGTATTAGAGTTCACTTTTTGAAGAGAGGAGTATCAAAAAGTTTGTGGACATATTTAAAAAACATCAGGACTTCCGGCCAAGATGGAGGCATAGGTAGACGCACTGTGCCTCCCCGCACAACCAAGATAGGGACAACAAAGATATAGAAACAAAATAACAACCAGAACTGACAGAAAATTGAAGTTTATGGAAGTCGGACAACCAAGGATTT
>CM052542.1:132044154-132057420 GCA_028533065.1 Trachops cirrhosus
AAAATAAAAAACATCAGTGTTGAGTTCAATGAACGTTTATTGGGCATCTTTACTGGGACCAGAGTAGACGCTGGAATTCCATCACAAATTATTTTCCTATCACCCAGGACTAAAGAAATCAGAATTTTTTTGTGGGTAGACAAGAAGCAATTTTAGCATATAGGATATTATAGAACTATAGTAGGTTAAAGCTAAATGAACATGAAGGCAAGATTTCCATCATGTACAGCATGAGGGACTGACTTTCTACTGAGCAAAGGAGAAAGGTTATTATGTAACATGTGTGACTGCCTATTCATAAAACTTTGTAGGACCTGAACTGAGAACTAAATACCAAAATACAGCAGTAGTGAATTATTCCATCCTGTAATGACTTACACCCGAGTCGTTATTTTTTAAATCTATTTACTGTTTTATTAAATGTAACTGATGAATTAAGACAAAACCTTAGACACGTGTTTCCCACCGAGTTGTTGTGGGTTCCTATTACTGCAGTTCTGCTGGTTGTTTTCTGTTACCTGTTTCTTTGACACAGTCAGCTCTTTTCCCTAGAACTTAGAGCAGTACAGGGTCACAAACTGTGACCTTGGACTGAACTCTACCAGTGAACTTGTTTGTTTGGTTAAAACAGTGTGTGTGAGTGATATTTTATTGATTTTGAATACCTTTAGGTGGGGACACACTCAGTATGCACTCCCTAATTCCCCACAGGCCCCATCACTTCCTGTTGTCTAGTATCCATCAGCCTATTGGTCCCTAAAGGCATGTGAGTATGAGACCCATGCATCTAGATTTCAAAGTATAGAGTTATACTATGTCGTACTCATTTAGCCTATTCTTCCTCTCTATCCTAAGGGTGAGCTGGTTCCTGTAGATCTCTTTTGGCTTTATATTAAAAGCACTGTTTGGATAGCCATCTCCCCTTTTACTTTAGCCAGTGATCCCCCTTGCATTCTGTTAAACTTGATTTTCTGTCTTCTTTCCCTCCCTCCATTGAGCATTCTCACAGAGTCTGTTTGTCCTACTTCTCTCGATGCCCACATCCTAAATGGTACATGGGGAAAGGCAGAAATGGAGGGCACAAAGACTTAGTCTTTACTAATTTTTAAAATTTTTTAAATATTTTTAAATGTATTTTATTGATTATGCTATTACAGCTGTCCCATTCTCCCTTTATTCCCCTCTGCCCTGAACACTCACTCCATCCCACCTGCTTTCCTCCCCTTTAGTTCATGTCCGTGGGTCATACACATAAGTTTTTTGGCTTCTACATTTCCTATACTATTCTTACCCTCCCCCTATCTATTTTCTACCTTCCATCTATGCTACCTATTCTCTGTACTCTTCTTCCCCCTCCACCTCCCACTCCACCACTGATAACCCTGCATGTGATCTCCGTTTCTGTGGTTCTGCTCCTGTTCTAGTTGTTTGCTTAGTTTGTTTGTGTATTTTTTTTTTTAGGTTTGGTAGTTAATAGCTGTGAGTTTGTTGGCATTTTAGTGTTCATATTTTTCATCTTCTTTTTCTTAGATAACTCCCTTTAACATTTCATATAATAAGGACTGGGTGATGATGAACTCCTTTAACTTGACCTTATCTGTGAAGCACTTTATCTGCCCTTCCATTCCAAATGCTAGCTTTGCTGGATAGAGCAATGTGGGATGTAGGTCCTTGCCTTTTATGACTTGGAATACTTCTTTCCAGCCTCTTCTTGCCTGCAAGGTCTCTTTTGAGAAATCAGCTGACAGTCTGATGGGAACTCCTCTGTAGGTGACTGTCCCCTTATCTCTTGCTGCTTCTAGGATTCTCTCCTTCATTTTTACCTTGGCTAATGTAATTCTGATGTGCCTTGGTGTGTTCCTCCTTGGGTCCAACTTCTTTGGGACTCTTTGAGCTTCCTGGACTTCCTGGAAGTCTATTCCCTTTGCCAGTTTGGGGAAGTTCTCTTCATTATTTGTTCAAATAATTTTTCAATTTCTTGGTCTTCCTCTTCTCCTTCTGATCCCTATGATTCAGATGTTGGGCCGTTTAAAGATGTCCTGGAGGTTCCTAAGCCTCTCCTCATTTTTTGAATTCTTATTTCTTCATTCTGTTCTGGTTGAATGTTTCTTTCTTCCTTCTGCTCCAAACCATTGATTTGAGTCCTGGTTTCCTTTCCTGTCGCTGTTGGTCCCCTGTAGATTTTTCTTTATTTCACAGAATGCAACCTTCATTGCTGCCTGGGTCCTTTTTATGCTGTTGAAGTACCCAGAGAGTTCCTGGAGAATCTTGATAACCAGTGTTTTGAACTGTGCATGTGATAGGTTGGCTATCTCTTCATGGCTTAGTTGTATTTTTTCTGGAGCTTTGATCTGTTCTTTCACTGAGGCCTTTTTTTTTTTTGGCTCAGCATGCCTGTTATGTAGTAAGGGGCAGAGCCTTAGGTATTCACCAGGGTGGGGCAACCCAGATGGCTGCCTTGTGACACTGTATGTGGGGAAGGAGTCAGAAAGGAAAAAATAGTGCTTGCTCTGCTCTCAGCCGGATTTCTGTCACTTCCTCTGCTACCCACAAGCAAACTGGGCCCTTCTGGTGCTGATTCCCAGGTGGGTGGGCTTGTGTACATTCTAGAATCCTGTGGGACTCTCCAACAAACTCTCCTGTGAGGCTGGGAGCTTCTCCTTCTGCCTCAACCTCCACAGGTGTTTTCAGTCAGAGATTTGAGGCTTTATTTCCTCGCACTGGGACCCTCGCTCCCTACTTGTTCTTCCCAGTTTATCTGCACAGGAATGTGGGACTGCCCAGCCTGCCAGCCACTGCCTTGCCACATGTCCTCTACGCCTGGCTGCCCGTCTCTGCCCTTCCTACCGGTCTGGATGAATGTTTTTTCTTTAACTCCTTGGTTGTTGGACTTCCATACAGTTTGATTTTCAGGCAGTTCTGGTTGTTTTTTGTTTTTTAATTTGTTGTTGTCCTTCTTTGTTGTGCAAAGAGGCACAGTGTGTCTACCTACGCCTCCATCTTGGCTGGAAGTCAGCCTTTACTAATTTTTTAAAAAAAATAATGCCTACCTGTGAGGAATTTCCTTTCTAAAGGAATTTGGAGGGAGTGTGTGTGTGTCTAAGTGTGCTTGTGTGTGTGTTGGTGATTAGACTTTCTAGCAGATGGAACAGTATGTGCAAAGCCCTGTACCAAAGGGAGCACAGGCTTATTACTGGTCAGAGTTAGCTGCCTGCTCAGTTTCTCCCTTTGCTGACCTCCTCCACCTTCTTCTCTTCCTCTGCCCTCCCCACTCCTTCCTTCCTTCCGTTCTTTCTTTCTCTCTTTTTCTTTCTTCTCTCTTTTTTTCTTTTCTTTCTTTCCTTCCTCCCTCTCTCTCTCTTCCTTCCTTCCTTTCTCCTGGAATGTAGAAAGTTAACGCCTTCCTCAGTTCTTGACACATTATCATCATTAATTCATGCAAAGACTGTCTGTTGCATTTTTTATTTACCAATATATTCAATTTTGTCCCCTTTCAGCAATTCCCTTCTTCTCTCTTCCATAAGCAACCATTTTCATGCATTTAACATAGATTTTTAAAATTTACTTGTGTTCTTGTGAAAATATATATTTATGGTTTTGTATATGTACTTTTAACATATGTAAGTGATACTGTATTATTATTTCCTTTTTTCACTCGGCACTATGTTCTTAATGTCCATCTCAGGAGCTCTGTGTATATCTAATCTATTGTTTCTGATTGTTGCATAGTTCTCTATCATGGTTCACCTATCATTTATTGTATTTACTCCAATTCTGAATTTTCTACAATTCCTTTCTACCTAAAACAACAACAACATTTGCACAATCTAATGAGCATCTTCAAACTTTTCCCCTGAGGGACGGGTGAGAAAATTCCTTTGAAGGGTATAACCTGGAGTGGAGTTGCTGGGTCAGAGATCGTACATGCATTTGATTTGACTTAGTCGTGCCAGAGGGGTCTCCAGAATACCTGCAGTCACCAGAGATTTTCTGTTATATGGTTGTCGCATCCCCATTGCTCTCCAACAGACCATCCTGGATTCTTCTTTTCAATTATTTTTTTTCTCTTCACCCCTTTCATATTTCACAAACCAATTGTGGACAAGCCACCAGGGTTCTAGTCTTCCCCATTAGCCTAGATGCAGACCCGGTTTATGGTATCCCCTTGAGAACTCACAGCACACAGCTATATGCTAAAGATAATCCCCAGTTTCTAACAGAGGTTTCTGTTTTCTTTTCCTAAACATTTAAAGTACTGTAGACCTGACCAGCATGGCTCGGTTAGGCATCGTCCTACAAAATGAAGGGTCACCAGTTCGATTACCAGTCCGGGGACTTGCCTAAGTTGCGGGCCTGGTCCCCACCTGGGGTGCTTGCGAGAGGTAACCAATCTGATGTTTCTCTCTCACACTGATGTTTCTCTCCTTCTCCTTCTCCCACCCTTCTCCTCTCTCTAAAAATAAATAAATAAAATTAAGAAATAAAACACCGTAACATTATCACCTAGCCTGTAATTGTACACTTTCAATTCACCAATATTTCTTAGAATTATTTATTTACTAAGGTGGACTGAAAGCATGTTGAACCAAAGACACTTATTATTAAAAGAAGAATCATAAATGGCTATGTAATATGGAAATCTGGTGGAGGGGGTAATTCAGCTTCGTTAATAGTCAAAGGAAAGTAATTTGAAATAGTTAAAAGTCCTTTTACTCATACAAAATTAGGGAATCTTTTTAAAAGATATAATCTATCTCTGGTTAGGGTTCAGGAAGATAGGCAAGTGGGAAATGTAAAATCTTTCTGGAGAGTAATTTGAAAATATGTATCAAAGGAGAATGAAATTTTACAGTGCAGAAACTTGACAGGCATCATCTTGACTAAGTTACTAAAATTAGTATCACCAGGATTGGAACCAACCAACATTATGAGCTTCCTGATACAATGCATAGAGGAGGACACACATCGCTTTGGTGGTATTCTTACCAAAAATGCAACATCTAAATTTAATTATGAGGAAACAATTAGACCAACCTAAGCTGAGGGACATCTTAAAAAATAATTGGACAAACTTTCTCAAAAGTGACAAGGTCATTCGGGATCAGCTCCATAATTGACAGAACCCAATTCAAATTAAAATGTGAGGTTCCTTCTTCCAAAATGTTTAAGAATTTCAAGACAGCAACAGCAGAACATTAAACAAATGCACAGGGACCTGTGCACTGGACAGGGAGCATGCCCATGAAGCTGGCCCTAACGTCATGAAAGACACAGGAAGACAGAAGCTGCCCTGCAGTGGAGGGATAGAAGGAGATGTGAAAACTACATATCTTTAATCATGCACCAGATCAAGGACATTAGTGGGACAAAAAGAAAAATTTGAATAAGGTCTGTAGATTAGATAAGAGTATTACATCAATGTTAATGACATTATCTTGATAATTGTGGTTATGTTAGATGTTAATTTTGGAAAAGATAAATGAAGAGCATGTCAAAATAATTTGTACTGCTTATGCAAATTGTTGTAAGCTTCAAATTATTTCAAACTTAAAAATAATAAAAGATGTGGGGATCAGTGAGCGTTGGAGGACTCAGTGAAACTGTCTTGGAAAATGGAGCTTAAAACTGGGTTTTGGGGGATGGATGAGAATTTAATGGGTAGAAAGGAGATTTAATTGGACATAGGAAGAAAACATGTAAAGCAATACAAAATCTTTGGCTTTCAAGTCTAATAAAAAATAAAATATATGTTTATGTCATTTTCCTTATCAATTCCATTTCTGATAAATTTTCCAGAGAAGTTAACCAAAGGTATGTATGAACATTTATATACAAGGAATTAAACCACAAGGGTGTTTGTAATAGTAAACAGCTGAAAACCATCAAAATGTCCAATACTGAGATTGGTTATTTCATCCATGGAATGGGAAACAACACAGAAAATTAAATAATCTGAAAAGAGTATTCAACCAGTATTAAAGTAGATTATTTCTAGATGATAGAATTGTGGCTTTTTAAAAATTTCTGTATTCTTTTATATTGCCCAATGGCTTTCTGTTAGACTTTTGTAATCAAGATAAAGGTGTCACTGGGAATATATATACTGTATTTTGCTGTATATAATGAACACCCACATTTTTGGCCCAAACTTTCAGGGAAAAGATCTTTCAAATTATATTTAGCATCAAATTATATTTAGATGCTTGTTTTTGTACTATGAAGGAATTTTAGCATTTATTTTTTAACATAGTCTGGTACAAGAAATTTTGTGTAACAAATAATTACAAAACACAAGAACAGATATAAGGTATTTCAGGTACTACCCCTGTATAATGTGCATCCTTATTTTTCCCTCAAAAATTTGGGCAAATGTGCACATTATACATGGCAAAATACAGTGTATATATGTGTTTACATATATATACACATATACACACACACTTGTTCACATATATATATCCTACTTCAGGTCTGGCCCAAACATTTCTGAAAACACTAACACTTGACAAACTTTACTCCTTATACTGCATTTATGTGAACACTCTCACCTGATTACAGTAGTAGTAAATATTTGCAGAACCTGTCACTAGTTTTGCAAATCCATGTAAAATTTTTAAATGTAGGCTTCTATATGCTTTTTCCTCTAAATGTAGCTGAATGCCATCTCACAGCATAAAAGAATATTTATAACTCTTATTTCTTCACAATTCATAGTTATGGCATATATTTGGAAAGTAATTTTATAGCATTCTTTTAAAAAGTTACCATTCAATCACTTTTTAAAATGTCACACAAAGGAAATGGAAAAAAATCTAAATTCCATCATTCTCTTTTTACGTTCATCCTTTTGACCTTTATCAAGCTACATATGCAGTTTTATACACCATTGTAATTATGATATGCAATTGTGTATCTCTACCTTTTATTTAATATTATTTGTAAAATGCTCCCATATTTCCACATTTTTATCATTTCAGTTATCTTCATATTATTTCTCTAGAAATATTTGATATACCTAGTTTTTCTTACACTTCCCATATCATTGACAAGTTAGGTAATTTTTAATTTTTGACCATTAAACATTTTGCTATAAGCATATTTGTATAGCTTTTATTTTGTTCTTTTGAATGATTTCCTCGTAACAGATTCCCAGGAGCAGCAATACCATGCCTCTTGACGTGTGGCATCAGTTTGCTTCGCCAAGGACCAGTGTGCATTTCCAAAGCATTTCATCTGTCTCTTGGTTTCTGGTTGTCTCACTATGGCTCACCAAATAACAGCTGCTTTGTGATCTTACTATCATTAATTTCCCTCACATATCGCACCCTGCTGAGTTAATCTGCAATATGTACCCATTCAATACTTGTAAACTAACTATAATCCACAACCTTAGTCCTAGTCTCCCTCTCTTACCAGCTGAGGCTTTACCAGGCATGCATGGAATTTAAACCATCCATAGAAGTTGAAGATGGTTTCAGTAGCAATCCAAGTCATGTAGTCCCACAGAAGATTGTTCATCCCCATTGCTTTACAGAATTTTTATTTGGATTTTGATACCAAATTCACTCCACATCTTGTCAACCAATTTTAAAATGGACATATTGAGCATATTTTTGTTTAACCAGTTAATCATCAAAGACTCACAGCTTTCTGATCAGTATATAGTGAGGAAAACCTATGGTTATTTAGATTTCAGTGGTTCATTCTATGGAACGAATCATCATTAGGTTAAATATTCATTCATAGGTGATGAAACTGCATGTGTTCAAGAGTATAAATAGGAATCAGCATCAGGTGGTTTCTGAATCATGGTCTTGAGGATGATAGATATGCTTAATCTGTTGAATTGGGAATTTTCTGGGGACTAGACCCCTATTTTGATAGTCTTATTCACCGTTTATTCATGTTTTCCTTTGCTAAATGTTTACTGAACAACTGCTGTGTGATTGGCACCATGCTAGATACTATTGCTAAGATGAACAAAACATACATACTCCCTCTCCTTGCAGAGCTTGTTTGTGGTGTTCGTGCACGTGTGTGTGTTCAAATACTAACTAGCCCCAAACCATAAAATTAAAGCTGTAATACTGACTACAAAGAAAAAGAGTGTTATGAAAACATATAACTGGAATCTAAGCAACTGGAAGAGAGGTCAAAGAAGACTGCTCTGAGAAGCTGACATTAAAACCGAGTCCTGCCCTGGACAAGTAGCTCAGTTGGTTAGAACATCATCCTGATAGGTCAAGAATGCAGGTTTGATCCCCCGTCAGAGCACATACAAGAAGCAACCAATGAATGCATAAATAAGTGGAACAACAAATTAATGTCTCTCTCTCTCTCCCTCTCTCTCTCTCTCTCTCTCCCCCCCTTCCTCTCTCTCTAAAATCAATGTAAAAAACACCTGAGTTTTGAAGAAACAGTAAGAGGTAGACTGACAAGCTGGGGAAAAGCCCTCTAGTCAGGAGTCGAACATGCATGAAAATCCTTAGGGAGAAAGGGCTTACTTAGCTCATAATTCAGAACTGGAGAAAAGGGCAATGTGTCTGAAACATGAATAAGAAGATAAATGTGAGATGAGACTGGAGATATAGACAACAAACACCCAGATCATCATGGAGAACATTCTAGATTTAGAAACTTGGAGGAGATTTGTAGTAGTTAGGCTGAAAAAAAGGCGAAAGTAACTGAAATTCAGGGAGTTTGGGAGAGATGTGGGAGAGGAAGCTAGACAAGTAGACAGACCATGAAGAGCTTCAAAGGTCATGAAAAAAGATTTTGTCTTTGGCCTTAAGAAGATAGAAAGCCACAACATTTTGATTAAGGAAGAAGAACCCTCCCCAAGAGTAGTTAGAAGAAGCAGCCAAAAATTTAAGAGAAAAAAGTGGAAACAATAGAGTAGTGGAAAACTAAGGAAAAAGTGTTTTTGAAAAGTTAAAAGGTTGATGTGATGACTAAAAAGCAGGGCACTAACATGATCAGATTTGTATTTATAAAAATAGTATTTTGGCTTCAGCATAGAGTATTGTTTGGATATGGCCCCAAGTGAATGTGGGTAGACCATTTGGAGGTTAATTCTGATGCCTTGGATTGAAATGATGGTAAATTAGTCTGGGTGGGTGGAATTAATGTGAAGTGAACAAATTTAAAACACTTGCATCCTCAGACCTTACTCATTTTACAATTGAAAATCTGTAAGGATCTTTTAGCTATCTCATTTCAGAGGACCTACTGTAAAACATGCTGAGTATAATTGATAATACTGTTTATACAATTAAAATAAAGAGAATCCCTGATCAGTGTGGCTCACTGAGTTGGGCACTGTCCCGCAAAGCGGAACTTCACCTGCCCTGGTTGCAGGTCTGGTCCCTGTTTGGGACATGTATGAGAGGCAACTGCTCGATGTTTCTCTCTCACATCAATGTTTCTCTCGTTCTCTTTCTCCCTCCCTTCCCCTCTCTCTAAAAATAAATAAAATCTTTAAAAAATAAAAGAATAGAGATAGGAGGTAAAACAGAGAGACTTTAATAACTACTTGGTGCATTAGTTTCTTAGGACTGTGATAACAAATTACCACAAACCTGGTAGCTTAAAACAACAAAAAGTTGTTCTCTCACAGCTTTGGAGACCAGAAGTCCGAAATGAAGGGGTTGGCAGGAGTGCTTTTTTTTTTTTTGAAAAGCTCTAAGGAGAATTTGTAACTTCTAATTACTCTCCTAACTTACAGTGTCTGTCAGCAATTTTTTGTGTTCTTTGGCTTCTAGATGCATCACTCCAGCCTCTGCCCTTATTTTCACATGCACTTTCCTGTGTCTCTGTCTTTTATGCACCCGTCATACCTGTCTTTTATGCACCCATCACACCTGTTTATTAGCTCTTTAAGTAGAGAGAGTGTCCAATCCAAGATGATCTCATTTTGAGAGTCTTACCAAATTACATCTGTAGAAGCCCTTTTCTAAATAAAGTCACAGGTACTAGGGGTTAAGACTTGAATTTTTGAGGGACACAATTCAACTCACTACACTTGGTTAATGGGATAAGTAAAAGAGAGTTATCAGGGATGACTCTGGGGTTTTAGGTTTGCACACCTAAATGTACAATACTGTCAGTCAGTGATATATGAAATGGTTCGGTCCAAGCAGATTCAGAAGAGGCCATTTTGAGTTTAAACTTGGACATATTGAGTTTGAGGTGACTTTGAGAACCCCCCAAGCAAAGATGTTGGCTATTCAGTTAGCATGTAAGGTCTGGAGTGCCCTGGCTGGTGTGACTCAGTGGACTGAGTACCAACCTGCAAACTGAAAGGTCGCTGGTTCAACTCCAGGCCAGGTCCCCAGTTGGGAGTGTGTGAATGGCAACCTATCAATGTTTCTCTCCCTCCCTTCCCCTCTCTGTAAAAGTAAATAAATAAAATCTTAAAAAAAGATCTAGAGAAACTGAGTAGATGGTGGTGGTATGTATAAAGATGGAGAATGCTGGAAGAACACTAGGAGAAACTCATTTTTGTCATGTTATATTTATGATGCCTAGAAATATCCATATGGAAGAGTCAGGAAGGCATTTGGATTATAATGCAGAAGCTGTAGAAACAAATTCTAGAGCCATCAGTTTATAGGTGATCACCTACATAATGAGAATTGATGACATTGCCTAGGTTGTGTGAGAAGGGAAGAGCGTCAAAACAATTTCATTAGGGAGTTTTCAGTTGAGGAATTTCTTCCCATGAGGACACTGAGAAGTATTGGCCAGAGAGGTAGGAGGAAAACTGAGAGTGTATTGCAACAATAAAGTCATGAAAACTAAGGAAAAAACTTTCTTTTAGAAGGGGAAAGAATGTTTCAAAATCGAGGGTGTGATTAACAGTATAAATTCTATTGAGAGGTCAAGCAAGATGGAAATGGAAAACTTTCTGTTGGCTTGGGGACAGGGAAGTCATCACTGAGAGTAAAGAATTGTGGACAGAAGCTAGAATGGAGTAAATGGGAGTTGAGAAAATGGAGATAACTTTTTAAAAAATTGGGGGGGGAGAACCTTAAACTTACAAAAAGTTGTAACATAAAAATAATACAAGGAACACATATATCTTTCCCAGATTTGCTTATTGTTAACATTTTATCCCATTTCCTTTATCACTTGCTTTGTGTGTATTTGTGTGCATGCATATTTTTTTCTGAATCATTAGACAGTAAATTACATACAACATGGGCCTTTATCTTCAATACTCCAGTGAGCATTTCCTAAGAATAGAAATATTTTTCTATAGATTGATATAGCAATTTTTATTGTAAATATCAATATTTACATTGACACCTTTATTTATCCACTGTGCATATGACAATAGTGTCAGTTGGTCTAATAATTTCCTTCACAGAATGTTTTTTTTTCTTTAACCAGTACAACATTGATTTTAGGGTCAGGCATTGCATACAATTCTCACATTGTTTTAATCTTCTTTAATCTTGACCATGTCCACAGCTTTTCTTTACCTTTTATGATATTTACACTTTTTGAAGAACAGAGTCCCCTCATTTCATTTTTTTAAAATAGAATTTTCTTCATTTAGTGTTTATCTGAGGAGTTTGCGTGATTAATTGAGGTTACACTTTCTCTACCACGTTGTATCTTTCTCAGGGTATCACATCTGGAGGTGCACAATGTGCAAACTTCTTTTCAGAGAAGCTTGCTTGTTCAGGGAAGTAGAGAGATAAGGTTGTGGCTGTAAGGCAGTATTCCTCAACTTTAGCTGTGAATTAGAATTATTTGAGTAGCTTTATTTTAAAATTTTATTTATTTATTTTTAGAGAGGGGGAAGGGAGGAAAAAAGAGAGGGAGACAAACATCAATCGTTTGCCTCTCCTGTGTGGACCGAACCTGCAGCCCAGGCTTGCGCACCCATCCAGAATAGAACTGGGGACTTTTTGCTTTGTCGCCCAACAAACTGAGCCATGCATTTGGGATTGAGTAGTTTTTAGTACCAGTTTAAGGTTCCCCCTCCTCCAGAGATACTGACTTAACTGGTCTTGGGTGGGGCCCAGATATCAACATTTTAAAAAACTTCTTAAACGTTACTAATGTGCAGCTAATTTTGAGGAAATTGTCTGTAAGGGTATGTGGGAGGTGATGATGATTGATTTAACATGACAGAAGGGAAAGCATGCTTGGATGTTGTTTGGAAATTTAGTATAATAAGAAAAAGTTGGAGGATTAAAGAAAGATATGAGGAATTCTGAAGCCTTTTCCTTAAGGCCCTTGTACTTTCCTTGCATACAACTGCAGCAAAATAATAATATGAGATAATGATACCATGTCTCACCCTTCAATAATGAGGATGGGTTAAATATGTAGAATATAAGCAATTATATGTATTTTGTGAATTTCTGTGAAAGTCAAATTTTTCTTGTAAAATGTAAGAATCCAAGTATACTAATAGTTTTTCATATTTTAACTAAGTTAATATTTTACAGCAGCGATTATGAATATCTTTTCTATTATAATAGTTTGATCTGACTTATAGGAAAGTACCAGCTTATGTTATTTATGCCTAGAGTTGTAGTAATGTAGTAATAGTGTATCAAAGTTTTTTTTTAAGTTGACAATGCTTTATTTATTGATTCTAGACAGAGGGAAAGAGAAGAAGGGGAAGAGAGAGAGACACACAAAAAGAGAGACAGAGAGAGAGAGGTAGAGAGGGACACACAGAGACAGAGAAACATCGATTTGTTGTTCTTTGTTGTTCCACTTATTTATGTATTCATTGGTTGTTTCTTGTATATTCTCTGAATGGGGATTGAACCCCCAACCTTGGTACATCAGGACAATGTTCTAATCAACTGAACTAACTGGCTAAGGTCCAGTATCAAAAGTTTTTAATGTCAAACTCTTTTTTTTTCCCCACAGGTATATCTTTTATTTATTTTTTAATATATTTTATTGATTATGCTATTACAGTTGTCCCATTACCCCCCTTCATTCTCCTCCACCCTGCATACCCTCTACCACCCACATTCCCCCCTTCAGTTCATGTTTATGTGTCACAAGTTCTTTAGCTTCTGCATTTCCCATACTATTCTTGCCCTCCCCCTCTCTATTTTCTACCTACCATCAATGCTACTTATTCTCCTTACCTTTTCCCCCTCTCTCCTCCTCCCACTCCCTTGTTGCTAACCTTCCATGTGATCTCCATTTCTGTGGCTCTGTTCCTGTTCTAGTTGTTTGCTTAGTTTGTTTTGTTTTTGTTTTAGGTGTGGTTGTTAATAATTGTGAGTTTGC
>CM052542.1:132057520-132082423 GCA_028533065.1 Trachops cirrhosus
TGACAGTCTGATGGAAACTCCTTTGTAGGTAACTCTCCTTTTGTCTTGCTGCTTTTAAGATTCTCTCCTTCATTTTTACCTTGGCTAATGTAATTCTGATGTGCCTTGGTGTGTTCCTCCTTGGGTCCAACTTCTTTGGGACTCTTTGAGCTTCCTGAACTTCCTGGAAATCTATTTTCTTAGCCAGAATGGGGAAGTTCTCCTTTATTATTTGTTCAAATAAGTTTTCCACTTGTTGTTCTTCCTCTTCTTCCTCTTGCCCTCTAATTCAGATGTTGGACCGTTTAAAGATGTCCTGGAGGTTCCTAAACCTCTCCTCATTTTTTTGAATTCTTATTTCTTCATTCTTTTATGATTGTATGTTTTTTTCTTCCTTCTGGTCCACTCCATTGATGTGAGACCCAGCTTTCTTTCCATCACTATTGGTTCCCTGTGCATTTTTCTTCATTTCATTTATTGTAGCCTTCATTTGTTCATCTAATTTGTGACCAAAATCAACCAGTTTGGTGAGCATCCTGATCACCAGTGTTTTGAACTGTGCCTCTGATAGGTTGGCTATCTCTCGGTTGCTTAAAAGGATTGGTTCTGATGCTTTCATTTGTTCTTCTGTTTCAGCCATTTTTTATTCTTTTTTTTTGGTCTGGTCATGCTTGTTACCTATGAGGGGCAGAGCCTTAGGTGTTCACCAGAGTGGGGCACCCCAGTTGCTGGGTTGTGATACTGTATGTGGGGGCGGGGTCCAAGAGGGAACAATGGCGCTTGCTCCGCTCTCTGCAGATTTCAGTCCCTTCCACTGCTTCTCCCAAGCAAACTGGACCTTTCTGGTGTTGATTCCCTTGTGGGTGGGCTTGTGCACCCCGTGGGTCTTTCCAATGACCTCTCCTGTGAGGCTGGGAGTCTCTCCCTGTGCCTCAACCCCCACAGGTGTTTTCAATCAGTGTCCCAAGGCTCTATTTCCCGGTGCTAGGATCCTGGGTTGCGCAGAGTGCCTTGCTTCACAATCGCAGCCTTGCTGAGTCTGCTGGTTGCCACCCCTCGGCCAGAGGTCTGCCAGCCACTGCTTGCATGCCCACGGTCCGCCTGCTGTGGTCTCCTGTGCCTGGTCTCAAGCTCTTTGTGCCAATCCCTCTCCCAACAGCTGCCCGACTCCACCCCTCCTACGGGTCTGGATGAACGTGTCTATTTTAATTCCTTGGGTGCCTGACTTCCATACAGTTCAATTTTCTGTCAGTTCTGGTTGTTATTCTGTTTCTACCTTGTTGTTGTCCCTATCTTGGTTGTGCGAGGAGACACAGTGTGTCTACCTATGCCTCCATCTTGGCTGGAAGTCAATGTCAAACTCTTAAGGACTGCAAAAAGGATATACTACACCTTGAAAGTAGATATTTCTACTTTCTGTGTAAAATAAGATTTGCTATTACTTATCAAATAAGACAAACTCTTATTGCTGAAAGTGGGAAATAAAACCACTAACCCCTAATAAAAACCATTAACATAATTTAGTAGTATGCAATACCTATGATTATACATAAAGTTATAAAATGTAAATGTGTTTCAGTTTTGAAGTCTGCACCGGGAAAATAGTAGGGTAATATGGGCTAGCATGGTTCATAAAAACTTTGCTGCCATTGACCATGGGAGAGGGAGCAGATAACAAAATAAGCCATTTAGAGAAACAAGTTTAAAAATAGTATGACTTTATACATGAAGAAATGGAGTGGTCTAATAAGTTAACAAGTTATTTAGGAAAGGTTTGATGGAAGTAAGAAAATCACAAGGATAAATTGTCTAGGTAGAGAGGGAAGAAGTTGAAAAGACAAAAGATTAAGACTGGACTGTTAGCTACCCTTGTCTTTGCCCATCGAATAACTATACTTATGTCTAGACATCGCCTGTATAACTTAAATTTTTTAACTGAGGTGAAATTCATATAAAATGAAGTCATTTTAAAAAAGTACAATTCAGTCTATTTGCAATACCATAAAGTTACCAACTGTATCTAGCTCAAAAACATTTTTATTACCCCTGAAGAAAACCCCATATACATTCGTCAGTTCCTCCCTCTTTTCCCCCTTCCTCAGCCATTGGCAATCATCAGTCTGCTTTCTTTTTCTATGGATTCACCTATTCTGGATAGTTCATATCAATGGAGTTATACAATATGTGATTTTTTGTGTCTGGCTTTCAATTAGCATCAAGTTTTTGAGATTCATTCCCTTTGTAATTCATATCAGGACTTCCTTCCTTTTTGTAGCTAATAGTCCATTGTATGGATATACCACATTTTCTTTATCCATTCCTCTGGCGATAGACCTTTTTTTGGTTCCCACCTTTTGTTTTTTATAATTAGTGCTACTGTGAACATTTAAGTACAAGTTTTGGTTTGAACATGTTTCAGCTCTTTTGGGAAAATACCTAGGAGTGGAATTGCTGGGTCAGTTTATTCTCTGTTTAACTTATTGAGGGATTTTCCACAGCACCTGGACCATTTTAGACTTCTTTTAGCAATGTATGAGAGTTCCACTTTCTCCAGATTCTCTACAACACTTGTTTTCCAATTTTAGATTGTAGCCATCTTAGTAGGTATGAATGCTATCTCACTGTGGTTTTGATTTGCATTTCTCTGGTGACAGATGATGTTGAGCATCATCATACATATGTCCACACACATATGTACATATGTATATATGTGTGCACACACATATATATATGCATGCATATATATGCATGTGTGTATCCCTCACCTGAAGATATGTTCATGTTTACTGATTTTTGAGAGAGAGGAGAGGGGGAGAGAGAGAGAGAAGAACAGAAACATCAATATGAGAAAGAAACATTGTTCAGTTGCCTCCTGTATGTGCCTCCACCAGGGATTGAACCCACAACCTTTTGGTGTACAGTATGATGCTCCAACCAGCTGGGCCTCTCAGCCAGGGCTCATATACTTAGTAATAGCTATTAGTGCTCTAGCCAGATAGCTCAGTTGGTTAGAGCATTGTCCAGATAAGCCAAAATTGTGGGTTCAATCCCTGGTCAGGGCACATACAAATATCAATCATTGAATGCATAAATAAGTGGAACAACAAATTGATGTTTCTCTCTTTCTCTCCCTCATTCCCCCCCTCTCAAATCAATACGAATTTAAAAAATATCTGTTAGCATATCTTCTTTGGAGAAATGTCTGTTAAAGTCCTTTACCCATTTTATAATTGGGTTGTCTGTTGTTGAGTTGTAGGAGTTGTTTATATATTCTGGACACCAAATCCTATCAGATATGTGCTTTGCAAATATTTTCTCACTTTCTAAATTAACTTTTCCACCTCTGTCCTGGAAGTCATTTTTTCTTCTGGAAGATCTTGAAATAAATGCATTGTTAACTATGCCCATGCCATTTAGTCCTTCCTTAGGGCCTTCAAAAAAATGTTCATTATAAAAGATACTTGATGATTCTTAAACTGGTTGCTGGGTACATGGATATCAATATATATATAATCACCCATAAATGTTATATTCACTCTTTTGTGTGTATAGATGTATATTTGTAAGAAAAAAATTTTGCAGTTTGACAATGCTGCTTTCTCTACTACTGCATTCTCCTATTTCTGCTCTCTTTCACAGACATACTTCTAGAATGAGTAGTCTATATTTGTTGCTTCATTTATCCACAACTGGTGCCTCTTTAATCACTTGCAATACAATTTCTTTGTCCATCCTGAAATAATGACACTACTGCGTCTCTGCCCCACCTCCATCTTTATTCTTTCTTCCTAGGTGTTGTCACTCATGACTCACCTAACAGCATTATGCAGATGACTCTTCAACTTCCATCTTGACCTAAGTTCTAACCCAAGTTTTGCACCTGTAACTATATGCTTGATAGTACCATTCTTTTACTTTACCAGATATATTTCCCTGATAAATCAAGTTTTTCCAGCCCCTATTTCTTCAAACTACATTGGTTTCAATCTCACGAGTTTCATAATAATTGCTGGTTCCTCCCTCTTCAATCACTCCTTATAACCGATGTTATCAAGTCTTGTGATTTCTACTTTAAATACACTTCATCTCCACACTATGGTTATCACTCCATTTAAATCTATATTCACAGCATGCTGGAATTATTTCAATAGCCTCTCTCTGCCTGACTCTACTTCCTCTCCCACCTTGAGCGATAAAGGAAATCTGTAAGAAGAGCAATGGGGATGAAGTGTGTTGCTAGACAAGAAAGATAAACTAAGTAGTATTGTGAAAGATGAAGGGGAGAACTCTAGAGGGTGTTGACATGAGGAGATGAAGCCCTAAACTGTGGCAATGATGATGGAGAAGATGCATGTAAATAGGTAGACTGGTGACCAATTAGAGCTGAAAGGATTTACATCTAACATCCTATAAATTAAGTACGTCAAGTGAATTTTTGCTAAGCGAGCCATAGCCCTGCTTCTGTAAGAACTGTCATACTCGGAGTGGACCAACCAACCTCCACCACCCAGACGGCTGATCCCAGATTGGCCGCTGGAGTATTATGGAGCGGGGCTCTCTAGCTGGCGTCTCTATGGTTCGCGGGATCCCTAGGTCCGGGCTTGACCGGTCCAGCTTTTGCGCGTGCGCAAGCCCTGGCACTGGCCCGCCCTCCCGCAACTGCTCGAACCACGGGTAGGAGTGGGTCTGGGAAGGTTGCGGCAGCCGCCGCCGCGGCTTCAGCACCTACGGCTATACCCAGACCGAACCTGCGCCAGGGTGTCTTCCGCTGCCTCCTCGGGAGGCGCTCACCCGGCCCAGATGGTGGGTCCGGAGGATGCAGGAGCCTGCTCGAGAAGAAATCGCAAGTTGCTCCCTGTGCCGGCGCCGGAGTCGGCGGGCCAGGACGGGAAGACGATCCGGGCCACGGGCGGCTTCGGCGGAGGCGTCGGCGCTGTGGAGCAGCCGGAGGAGGAGGGGGAGGAAGAGGAGACACCGCCTCAGCAGCTCCTTCGGCGTTACCTCGCGGCGGCTGGGGGGCAGCTGGAGCCCGGGCTGGGCTACTTTCCACTCCCCGCCAGCCAGCACTGCTCTCCTCTGTCCTCAGCAGCCCCGCGCTCGGACGCCTGCCCGCCGGACTCGGGCGCCAAGCACCGAGGTGCGGAGGTGGCGGATGCCACTGCTCCTCAGCACGGTGGCATGACCAACGGTGACTCGGGCTTTCTGCTGGGCCAGGACTGTCGCGACCTGGAGGAGTCTCATGGGCTGGCTCGCGCTGGCCTCCAGAATCCACGCCACCGCCGCCTCTGCTTGGAGGGGCCTGGCGAGGAGGGCGCGGACGGCGCGGGCGGCCGTTCCGACTGGGCCACTCCGCTGGAGGACCCGCTGCGCAGCTGCTGCTTGGCGGCAGCGGACGTGGAGGAGACTGAGGGCGCGGGCTGCAGCGCCGGGGGCAGCACAGTCTGTGGTGGCCGCAGAAGCGAGGACTTGGAGCATCCTGGAGCTGGAGCCGGAGTGGGAGCCAGGGGTCGCAAGGAAGGCGCGACCCCTGCCACCTCCTGCGAGAGGACTAGTAGGGGCGCAGGCGCCGAGCCGCTCCTCGGCTTCTCCGATGTTCACTTGAATTCTCGGAACACGTTCGAGGTGAGCCGCTGCCAGAGCGCCCACGACCACCTGCCCCCGGCAGGGCCACCGGTGCCCTTGTCCGCTGCGGAGCAGGGCCCCGTGGGGACTGCGGCCCGGGTTCGACGGAGCGGTGGCTTTGCCGACTTCTTCGCCAGGTACAGCGCAGGCTGAGCTGGGGTTCCGGTTGGGTTTGGGTTAAGGCCGGGTGCTGGCTGAGAGCTGCTTAGGGGCAGCCTCAGTGCCGGCTCTCGCTAGCGTCCAGACTTAGCTTTGATTTGTCACGGGGAAGAGGAACTGGTCCGTATTGTGCTGCCTGTGGAAGTTGTGAGCTCCCAGGGGAGCGACTCTTTCTGTTCCTTTCGGATGGAGGATATACCTGCCTTTCACACCTGGTTTCTGTGTATTCAGGTCCTGCCAGCCTGGTAGTGCCCTGCCTGCAGTTTTGCCTCTTCTGGAAAAGCCGCCTTCCCCGTCCCCATTTTTTAAATTAATTAATTAATTAATTTATTTATTTATTTATTTATTTATTTATTTATTTTTACTTGTGCTAAAAGGATTGGGGGGAGGGGATGGCGGTGTGTGTGGGGTTGTGTTTGTGAAAGAGGGAAGTCATTTTGCAGAGCTGTCTGCGTGGAGTCAACCCATTTAAATAGTTTGGGAATTCTTGAAAATAGAGGAGGCTATGTTTCACAGTGTTTAACCGTTTTTTTCCCCAGTGGCCTTTATTCAAATGCAGTTTGGTGTTTAGAATTTGATCCCAGTCTTTAAAGCCAAATTACTATGGTGGTTTATCGAGAAAATCCCTCTTCTCTAATTCTGACAGACAGGCTTCCACTTGTTTTCAACAACTTATTTTTAATTTTTTTTGGTATCGTTTATATTATTTGACGTGCTATTCTTAAGATTAAATTATGGTGCTGGACATTGCAGATTTCGGAATGGGGCTTTGTTGATTTGTCAGGGATAAGTAGTCAGAAAATACTCATTTTAATGCACATTAATGAAAAGTAAAAGCAATCTCCCTTGAGTCAGATTTTGACCCGCTTAAAAAAAAAAATCTGTAGGCAAATAGGAAAGTATTCCCAACTGGTAAAACCCTCCCTTTCAGAATGCTCTTTCCTGTGTTTTTGTTCCTGTTTCAGTTATCTTCTCACACACACATACAAACAAATTCCACAGCTCAAGTTTCAGAGGATTATACAGTTAGTGTACATTGTAGACACACAGTCACAATTTTCTGATTGTAAGTAATATTTCTTATTTTTTTCTACTTTATTATCACTTATTTTTCCTACTTGTATAAACTTACAAATAAATTGTAACATGTTTAAATCAAGATTGGGAAATACTAATTTCTGTTACTCATAGGACAAAATATACAGAGTAGTAAGATCTGCATTTGTGCCTGTGATTGGTTGCAAAATATACTTAAAGTTTGTGGTGGCAGGGTTTTAAAAGATCTCAAGGTGAGTTGAGTGTATGTATTTGTGACCTTGTGTGGCCTCTAGGTGTTTATTGGTCATGTTTTGATGTCAAGTGTCAGGCAGTTTTAGACCTGGGAGGGGCTCTGGAGATCACTAGTTCAAACAGTGTACCCAGAGTACTTGCTCTTCGTTACCCATTGGAAACAGAGATGGTTTGGGCAGTGGTATGGTAATGGTTCCTGACTTGGAGGTGGAGTACAAGCTAGTGGGGATTAAGTTGGAAATTATATATATATGTGTGTATGCACTGCAATTGATGATTAATAAGGCTGCAATTTATGATTAATAAAGCAAATCTATTATGAGGCTTTAATATTAACTGTAGGCAGGAATTTTGATATAATTAAAAAAAATTTATCCTGTAGGTTAATAGGATTTTAATTAGTGTAGTTAGTTGGCATTCATATGGCCACACTAGTCATGTGTATCAGAGCACTGGGTTTCGAATTAGAAACCTTAGGTACCCTGAAGTTAATTTTTCTAAATCTCATTTTTCTTCATTGAGATCTGAATGTTAAGATTCTAGGTGTCATTGCTTCCTTTATGTAACATTGGTGGGAGAGGGCAGAGTCAGACAGAGGCACAATTTTTCTCTTAGCATTTAGCTAAAACCTTAACTGGATTCTGAACACCTTAAAGGCAGAGACTATGGCATTCATCTCTCAATCTATAATGCCTAGCACTGATATAAAGAACCCCACTCAAGCATTGAATTGGCAACTTGCATGGACTCTCCCACTCTAGGTAGTAATTTGTACATTGTAATTTTGAACAATCTTTCATCCCCAGGCAGAATAATCAAAAATTTTCCTTGCTTCTGCAACCTGAGAGGTTTTTTGTTTTCTTCTTATGCACAGTTATCATTTTCAACTCTCAAGCTCTGGGCCAGGGTTCCCTTTGGGGATATCTAGTTTGTATTCTTGTTCTTGGATGCAACCCCTATACCCACCTCATTTTTTGATGAGGAAACTCACTGTCTAAAGAAGGTAGTTTAATTAGTTAATGGCAGAGTTGGGATTAGGAACCAGGATTCCTAATTTTCAGTCCAGGTTTATATTCTTTTTTTCCTCACCTGATTATCCCTCATCTTTTCCTTCTCCTTCCTGCTTCCTTTCTTTCCCTTCTCTGGGCAAAAATCTTTAACAGAAATACTTCTAAAGAATAGCTTCAGGTTTGTTTTAACTTAAGTATTAAGAGAGGGAAACAGTTTACAGCATTATATCTATTACTATAAAGTTATGTTCAGTTAAGATACATCATTGACAGGAGCTTCATTGACTGGGGTAGAAGTATTACAGGAGAGAAAGGAATTTGGTCCAGGATGGGACCACTGTCATGATCTCCTGCTTTCTCTCCCTTCCTAATGAGGTGAATTGTAGTTCTGTCCTTGTCGGGGGCTCGCCTCAGCTTCACAAGGGCATCTCTGTGTTTATAACTGCAACCTTGGCATATTGGGACGATGCTCTGATCAGTTGAGCTACCTGACCAGGGTGTATTTTTTTTAAGTCATTTATTACTTTTTTTTCAAAGAAGATTTTATGTATTTATTTTTAGACAGAGGAAAAGGGAGAGAGAAAAAGAGGGAGAGAGAGGGAATCAATGTGTGGTTGCCTCTCTAGTGCCCCCTACTAGGGACCTGGTCTGCAACCCAGGCATGTGTCCTGATTGGGAATCAAACCAGTGATCTTTTGGTTCACAGGCCAGTGTTCAGTCCACTGAGCCACACCAGCCAGGGTGCCATTTATTACTTTCAGCATTGTTCAGACTGCACTGTCAGTTACTGTTATTTAGGAACCCACAGTATCTACCTGTGTTTCCCGGTAGTGTTGATAATTTTTTTACAGAGTCTTCGTGTTGAATTGCAAGAATTTGGTGGCCTTAAATAGCATGACTAAGGTAGAGAATAAAGTTTGAAGATTGTTTTTCCCCTCCTATCTGAAAAGAAAATTGGCTTTCTACATTCTAGAACATACAGATTGATGTAGCTTTCCCTATAATTGTTGACTTCTGAACTTTCTAAATGTTGTGGCAAAAAAACCAAAAAACCTTTCACAGAGCTCTTTTTATTAGTTAGGCTGAATAGGGAAGACTCAAAGTTTTTTTTAGGGATTTTTTTTTCACATCTAGGTAGTCTTCATTCTCTCCAGTATGAAAATTATTGAGAATGTATTTTCTGTTAATTATGTATGATACTGAGAATTTAAAATTCCTCCAGTTATAAATTTTCTTAATTTAAGGTTCTCAGAAACATCAGAATCAGCACATCCTTTTTTCCTCCAGAATTTATGGTAGTTGACAAAATCATAATTCACCTGAATGAGCCATCATAGACCTGTGTCAGATAGGCCTTTGATCCTCATTGTGTATACCTCCCAGCCAACTAAAATAAAAACTACAGTTTCAGAATCAGTTTCTTAAAAATAATTCCTTTTCAACATCTTGATTAAATAAAGGCAACATAATCAAACTTCTCATAAGTTTTAAAAGATTTTTGTAGTTACCTGAAGCAAGCGGTTTTTAAATACAGGTATGGTATAATGATAAGGAGAATGAAGAATTATTTTGATCGCCCTGGCTGGTGTAGCTTAGTGGATTAAGCGCGGGCCTGTGAACCAAGAGATCCCGGTTTGATTCCCAGTCAGGGCACATGCCTGGGTTGCAGGCTAGTTCCCAGTAGGGAATGCACAGGAAGCAACCATACATTGATATTTCTCTCCCTCTCTCCTTCCCTTTCCCTCTAAAGATAAATAAATAAAATCTTTAAAAAAAAAATTATTTTGATCTACATATCAAATTTTTGTTACTACAAGATATAAAAAATTCAGAAATATTCATTCTATGTCACTAATGCAATGCCATTGGACATTATTTATATATTACTTATATATTAATATAATAAGAACATTAAAAATTTTAGAAGCACCAGCTGATGTGGCTCAGTTGGTTGGAGTGTTGTCCTGTAGACCAAAAGGTCGAGGTTTGGTTGGATACAGTTCCTGGTCAGGTCAGATGCCTAGGTTGTGGTTCAGTCCCCACAGTCCCCTGTTGGGTACATAGGGAGGCTGCCATATCAAGGCTGCTGATAGATATTTCTCTCTCGAATCGATGTTTCTTTCCTTTTCTCTCTTCCCCCTTCCCTTCTCTCTGACATCATGAGCGTAGTAGCTTCAGGTAAGGATGGAAAAAAATTAAAATTTTAGGAAAGCTGAAAAGAATATAGTTAATTGCTCTAGAATAAAAATAGGAGTCTGAAGATTTTAGGGTATTGTGAAGCTAATTATTATAATATTAGATGGGGGAGCTAATGGCTCAAGAGACTTTTATATCTTTTCCTTGTGTCTGGCCCACCTCCCCACACTTAGATTTGGTATTTTCTCTTTTTAAAAAAAAATTTTAAAATTTAAAAATTTAGAGAAAGGGGAAAATTTTTTTAAACTTTAAAAATTAGCGACAGGGGAAGAGAAGGAGAATGAGAGGGAGAGAAACATCAATGTGACAGAGTAACATCTATTGGTCGTCTTCCATATGTACCCTGACAAATCAGGGATCAAACCAGCAATCCAGGGATTGAACCGGTGACCTTTTGATTTGTGGGACAAAACCCAACCAATTGAGCCACACTGACTGGGCAAAACTCAGTATTTTCTTACACACACACACACACACACACACACACATGCATACACACAACACTATAGGAAATAGAGATCTGCACAAAACCATTGGAAGTCCAGCGTTGATTCACGGAATTTGATAATGGTTTTGTTTTTTTGAAATTAAAAAAAAATTTATTGTTCAAGTGCAGTTTCCTGCCTTTTCCCCCTACACCTCCCCACCACCCCAGCCATCCCCACCTCCCTCCCCTCCCTCCCCCTATTCCTTCCCCACATGGTTTTGTCCATGAGTCCTTTATGGTTGTTCCTGAAAACCCCTCACGCTTTTTCCCCTCATTATCCCCTCCCATCTCCCCTCTGGTTACTGTCCATTTGTTCTTAATTTCAATGTCTCTGGTTATATTTTGCTTGCTTGTTTGTTTTGTTGATTAGGTTCCTGTTAATGGTGAGATCATATGGTATTTGTCCCTCACCACCTGGCATATTTCACTTAGCATAAAGCTCTCCAGTTCCATTCTTGCTGTTGCAGAGGGTAGGAGCTCCTTCTCTCCTTCTACTGTGTAGCATTCCATTGTGTAAATGTAGCATAGTTTTTTGATCCACTCATTTACTGATGCGCGCTTAGGTTGCTTCCAGCACTTGGCTCTTATAAATTGTGCTGCATTGAACATTGGGGTGCATAAGTTCTTTTGGATTGGTGTTTCAGGGTTCTTAGGATATAATCCTAGCAGTGGAATTGCCAGGTCAAAAGGCAGTTCCATTTTTAGTTTTCTGAGGAAACTTCCATATTGTTTTCCATAGTGGCTGCACCAGTCTGCATTCCCACCAACAGTGCACTAGGGTTCCCTTTTGTCCACAACCTCTCCAACACTTGTTTGTTGCTTTATTTATGATAGCCATTCTGACTGATATGAAGTGGTATCTCATTGTGGTTTTAATTTGCATCTCTCTGATGGCTAGTGATGCTGAGCATCTTTTCATATGTCTCTGGGTCTTTTCTATGCCCTCCTTGGACAAGAAGTGTCTGTTCAGGGTCTTTGCCCATTTTTTTTAATAGGGTTGTTTGTCTTCCTGGAGTGGAGGCCTGTGAGTTCTTTATATAATTTGGAGCTCAAATCCTTGTTTGAGGTATCATTGGCAAATATGTTTTCCCATACGGTTGGTTCTCTTTTCATTGTAATGCTGTTTTCTTTAGCCATGCAGAAGCTCTTTATTTTGATGAGATGCCATTTGTTTATTTTTTCCTTTATTGGTCATGGTTTTAAGGTGGATGGTTAGAGATATGATAATGTGAACCTAAATTTGGTAGAATAGTATTGGGAAACTTCAGTTTTTGTGGGACTAAGGTAATTTTAAGTGCTCAAACATCACTTTGAAATGTTAAATTAATATTTTAATGCTATACTCTAGTGAGCAAAGCAGATTATTAATCCAATATTAACTTGGAGTTACCTGTTTGGTAGAAATTTTCTGAATTAATCAAATTGGGCATAGATACTTTTTTTTAAGTTTTTGATACTTTTTATTTTAGAAAAGTTACACAGATAATTACATAGAGAGAATTGTCCCATGCCATTCTCTTTGTTCCCATATTGTCAACTGTCATATTACTCAGGTACATTTGTCATAACTTAGAAAGCAACATTTGTATAGTAAGTCCTCACTTAACATCATTGCTAGGTTGTGCAACTTTAAGTGAAAGGATGCATAGCCAAACCAATTCTACCATAGGCTAATTGATATAAACAGAGGTACAGTCCTACAGTGTCTCATCTATGTTATAATGAAATGACTGTATTCAAGGACCTGCTGTACATTCTTACTTAAACCTTACAATTTATTTGGCATAGAGTTACTGACTAAAAGATTTTTATTTGGGGAGCAGTTTTGTTTTGCTGTAAAGTTAGAAATGTTTAAAGTAGAAGGAAATTCAGGGATCCTTTCATTCATTGTTTAATATCCCATGGAAAACCACAGTGCTCTTGTCATAAATCTTTTATTTGCTAGATATTACCTAGTAAGGTGTTATGAACTGGATATCAGAAATGAGTTAGACATAATAATAGGTTGTTATTTAGGGGGACATAGAGCAATGATTTTTGAAGTTGTTAAGTTCCGACTATTTGGTGTAGTATTTACGTGATTTAACCAGTATCTATTGACCTCTAGAAAAAAAATATGAAAATATATCTTATATCTACATAATATATGTTTCCAAAATTATTTTTTAAGAGATTTTATTCATTTTTAGAGAGAAGGGAAGGGAGGGAGAAAGAGAGGAAGAGAAACATCAGTGTGCAGTTGCCTCTTGTGCGTCCTCCACTGGGGACCTGGCCTACAACCCAGGCATGTGCCCTGACTGGGAATAGAACTGGCGACCCTTTGGTTCGCAGGCCGGTGCTCAATCCACTGAGCCACACCATCCAGGGCTCCAAAATTATTTTTATATATATTACTCTTGTAAGTTTTTTTTATTCTTGAAATATACTTATGACCTAGGAAAGGTAACATGTGTTTTTATTTTTAGTTATTTGCCCAAAGTCAAATAGTTAATTAATAAAAAAATCAGAACTAGACTATAGGTCTGATTCCTAGGGTTTGAAGCTAATGTGCTGATTTCTGTGAATAAGTCAATATAAGAAGTTTATGAAGAAAAACGTAGTTTTGGTCAATAGTGAAAATACTATTGACCTGAGAAATAAGAAACTTGGCTTTTGTCCTGGGTAGCTTCTTTTGCCATTAATAATTATCTGACCTTGGGCAAATCACTAAATTTCTAGACTTCATTTTCCTTATCTGTGAAATTAGGAGGTTCAGAGTCCTTTCCAGATCCAGTGTACTGTGATATATTACACAGTTCTCCTGCATACACTGTTGTAGACTCAAAATATTTGCTAGCTAAATATTACAAATGTGAATTGAGTTAAAGAGGATGCGTAAAAAAAAACAGGGTATTTTTTCATCTGTAAAATGATAAGGTTGCCAGAGATATATCCCCCTCAACTCTAAATTCTAACTTCAACATTTCTTTCAGTAGAGATCCAGCTCTGTCTCAGAGTAATCATACAAAACATCAGTGATTTTTGTGTAGTTTCTTAGATGTGGACAGTACAGATCAGGAGTTCCAATTTTTTTCCTTTAGACAATGCTAGATTTTTTTCCCCCCTTATTATTCTTTGGAGTGGGGAGGGTAGGTAATAAATAAATTCTAGTTAATCAGTGAACTGGAATTTGAGGCATTAACTTTCTGACCATGAGTTATTTCTCAAAGGTTGCCAGTGTTCCACTTTGGAGAACTAATAGCCCAGTGCAATAGTTTCTAGCTTTTGTTAAACTTCAAAATCTCCTAAGAATAGCATTTTAAAGAACAAGATTCATCAGAATCCACAACCCCTGCCTAGCCTGATTCAGGGTATTTGCTTTTGGCAGGTGGCATCTTTGAACTAGAGGATATTGCAGTCGTTAAAAATTGCTAATTCTGAAGTTACATATGTGCCTGGGTTTGGAGTAGCTTGCTAGTTATGAAGTTATGGACAAGTTACTTGATCTCTCTGGACCTTAAGCAACTCATCCATAAAATAGGGATAATAGTGATACCTACCTCATGAGATTATCACGAGGGTTAATTGAGATAATATTCTAAGTGCTTTGTATTTATTATGTGGCATATATAATGAGGGTCCAAGTGTCATTCAAACTATAGCAAGACCACCACAGTCCCTTTTCCAATCCCATCAGTGAAAGCCACTGGTTTAAAGAAAGGAAGAGACTGAAGTAAACTTTATCTATTACTACCTGAAGAAACACAATTTGAGTAATAGATTTTTAAACATAGTTTGTATTTAGGATTCGATGGGTGTTAAAATGAACTCTAGTGTAGTGATATAAAATTTCCAGAAGTCTTGAAACTTTGACTGAAACAAATCCAAGAAGGAACTGAAAGGAGGGAATGTTAAGAAATATTAAAGTACTTGTGTCTTTTATTGTTTTAAGGACTTCTTGTAGACAGGTAAAGCCAATTTTTAAGTTTAAGTTCTTGAAATGTTTAACTTGGCTTACTCATACATTTCATACTTAGTATGTTGTGGTAGGAAAGCTTTGGGGAAGAGTGGAAACATTTGGAGCTTTTGAGGTGATACATCTGTTATGCATCTCTAAATGTATTATTCAGAAAGGGAGTCAGTCCCTTTTGAGGCAGCGCATTTCTTCCTAGGAACTCTTAGCTATACTAAGAGTTGTCCCCAGCTAGTTCTGGTTGATAGTTGCTTGGATCCTACTACATGGATTCTTAAAGTTTGGTGTTTTAAAGGGGGAGGGGGTGGTGTTAGGAATGCAGATTCTTTGAATTACCACCCCCCACCCCTGCCCTTTGATGGAGTAGATCTTGGGTGGCAGCGCCCAGCAGGAATCCACATATTTACTAAGTAAATATCACAGGTGAATCTAATACAGGTGGTTCCAAGACTATAATTAATCACTGAAATAATTGTTGATAGGTTACAGCATATATTTACAGCTCAGATTGCTTTATTTAAAGTTGGATCATATTTATATACGGTGTAATTCATGAGTATAAATAGAGATACAACGAAGAAGAGATATGAATACAAATGTAGAAGTATGTTTTTAATTTCCACTAGTTGAGAAATTATCTTCGCTTAATTAAATTTTAGCTTCATTTTTATTCGTGAGAAGGGTTTTTAACTTTCATTTTATGCTGTTTAGATAGCCATGCTTGCCTGTTCTTAAGCTTTAGCTCATAAACCCTTACTCAGGTCTCTTTAATGTGGAGTAATAACTTTACCTCCCTTTATTTACAGCTTATCGAAAAAAAGGTGTTAATTTTCCTTCCTTCTGCTGATAGTTATAATTCTTTTCCATGCCTTTAAGAAAAACTCCTGCACATTACACATGGCTTATTCCCCTTTAGAATTTGCTGCTTCAGCCTTTCTTGCACTTCTGTGGCCAAAAGAAGAAAGGGAAACCCATGTGACTGGGTTTTCAGCAGGCTCTTTCCTGCAATTAAGAGAAGTTTACCTTAGGAAACCAAGCTACAATTTATGCACCTACGGAGAGCTAGTTTGACAGTGAACTTGGTAATGTGTTCAGTTTATCTTTGAATTTTGCTCTTGATTTCTTTTTAATTCGAATTTTATTTTGGGAGACATTTTTTGGTTAAAACATATTTCCTTCTGCTTGTCTTCAGTGCCACACAGATTAAAGTATTTTGTTTGGAACTGAACATGATAGTTTTGAAATCAAATTATGTGCTATTCTCATATTTTTCTGAATACTGTAATGTACAATTACCCATCATACATTGGGCATTATTTAGAATTTCCAAATCTGTTTTTCCTCTAATCCGTTGGTAGTCTTCTAGTTAAGTAGGGGAAATACTTTTCTGTTGTCTCAGGAAAAAGTTATTCAAAGACTACAACAGTTTAATTTTTTTGTGTTTAAGAAACAAAAAATGTGCCCTGGCTAGTGTGGCTCAGTGGATTGAGTACCAGTCTGAGAACCAAAGGGTCGTCAGTTCAATTCGCATTCTAGGGCACATGCGTGGGTTGCAGGCCAGGTCCCTGGTAGGGGACACATGAGAGGCAACCACACATTGATGTTTCTCTCCCTCTCTTTCTCCTTCCCTTTCCCTTTCTAAGAATAAATAAAATCTTTTAAAAAATGTTTTTAAAAAACCCAAAATGCTCATATAATCTGCTTTTAAAAAGCAGGATAGGAAATACAAAACTAAAGATAAATACTTTGTTTCCATACTTTTCCATTTAAGGTGGTGAGAAAGAACATAAAGAAAATCAGAGGGTATGGAGGTCTGATTAGAGACTGGAGAAACTTAGAGAATGAGTTTGAAGAGGTTTGTACAGAGAAGATTGCTTGAGAGTAATTGTTAGCTGGAAGTTAGCTCTGTACTTTGGCCTTTGGGCTTCAGAGTATTACTACAGATCATCTCCATATATATTTTTCTACTCTGCTTATCTCAGTGCCTTTGTGAATGTTTCTGGCAACTTCTTTCCTTAAAGATATCTGCAGTGTCTCTCCTTCTTAACTTCCTTAGTGTCCTCATCCCGTCATGGACTCTTATAGGCTATATTGTGCAAGTGAAAAATTTTTTTTTAATGAGAGGTTGTATATATAAGGTTTAATTTAGGCCTTAAAAGTTTAAGTTGTTAGTATGATAGATTAAGGTGTTAGTAAAAAGTACATTGTATGAAAGGGTAAAATAAATGCAATATACAATTTTACACAATGTTTTCTTACTTGAGTTCTAGTGCTAACAGGTACTCTTACAAGTACCATGGTAAATCTTGCAAAAAGAATTAAAGTCTCTCTCATGCATGAGGAAAAAAAGTAATTATTCATTACCAGGAAGATATATTTTGTAAAAATTTAAGTTCTGAAGTAAGTTATTGAAGTTTTAAATTAGTAGAAGTTCTCAATTGAGTAAACAGTTTCTGTGTTTTTGAAGAGTAATAAAATTTAAGGGGTTTTTTGTTGTTTTTTTTTTTTTTGACTTACATGGTGATACTCCTCACCCCGCCCCTTGTTGGACAGACCTTTTTAAAAAAAATTTTTTTTCTCTGTTATTGATTCCAGAGAGAAGGGAAGAGAGGGAGAAAGAGTGGGAGAGAAACATCAGTGTGAGAGAGAAACATCAGTTGCCTCTTGTACACCCCCAACTGGGGACTGAACCCTCAACCCAGGCATGTGCCCTTGACTGGGAATCGGAATCAGAATGAACGCAGGACCTTTTGGTTTGTGGGACAACACCCCACCAGCTGAACCACACCAGCTAGGGCTGGACTGACTTTTTAACTTCATTGGTGCTACGTAGAATTAAAGAGATTGATAATCCTTGGGTGTTGTCTGGAAAACATAGGATTTGTTGTGATTCACAATTGGGTGTTGAGCACTAAAATTTGTTAACCAAAGACTGATAAAATAAAACTTTTGGTGGATAATTATTATATAACATAACCAGCGCAGCAGTTGAACATATAACCAGAGGCTGATATCTATCTTCGTGATATACTCCCAGAAGCACATTAATACAGTCGAGAATAGTAGAACAGTGATTGACTTTCAATATTGGGCATACTAATAAAACAGCTGAGAATTATACTACCTGAAGGAAAAACATTTAGAAGATAACCACTATAAAACTTTATTGAGAAAATAGTAACTAGGTACATGTTTTAATGAGAAGATAAATTTGTTTTGCTCTTGTATTATAGCACTAAAATACATTTTTTTTTGTTTAATTGTCCATTTGATGGAACATCATAACATCTATAGGGAAAAAAGACAATACTCTTGTCAGGAGAAAGATTTCAACTTTACTACTGGAATGTAAGATCTCTCATAGGTTGTATCACAGGTTCTATCATCAGTTCAGGAAGTACTTCTAGGTTAGACATGCGCAAAATGTCAATAAAACAAAGCAAAACAACAACAACCCTGGAGCTAAGTTTCTGCTTCTTTATTCTTAGATAGCTTTTAGGCACCTGATGGGTGTTGTTTAGCCTCTATTTGAATTCTTTCTCTAATAAGGAGCTCAATTTCCTCAAGGCAACCTATTGAGGTTATTAATTGTTAGAAGGTTCTTTATGTGGAAGCACAGTGTGTTTCTTTGTAATGTTCCTGGTCCTAATTTGCCCTTTAGAGCTACAAAGAACAAGTCAGTTCTTTTACAGAATTTCCCTTCAGCAATTTAACTATTGCTACCTAACTTTGTTTTTGTTTACAAATCCTCCTAGCTAACCGTAGACAGTTCTTAGTAGTTTGCAATTTTCTTATCATTTATTCATTCACAATGCTGTTGAGCCTTATTGCTTAAGTGAGGCACTAAGGAAATTAGATAAACAGGATATTAATAAACTTAAGATAGGGGAGTGATATAAATCAATACTTACAATATTACCTGATGAGTGTTGTAAAGGAAGCTACAAGGATGCAGCAGTAGCACTCAAGGAGTATGATTAACTTTGAGATGGGAAGTTAGGGCACTCTTCATGGAGATTAAACATGAATGCCTGGTCTTTTAGTAATGAGGGTTTAGGTTAGAATGAGGCTGAGGACAGTGCAGGCACACAACAGCACATGCAGAATTTATACATGAAACAGCACAGCACTTTTGGGGCTGCAGATGCTCATTAGTGTGACTGTCCTGAGCAGGTGAGGTGTAGTGTCAAAAACCAAGGCGAATGGTTAGGGCTAAATTTTGGAGTTTGTGTAACACACAGAACTCAGCAATTTAAATTGATTCCATGAAGGGCATAGGACCACTGATGGATTTTTAAAGCATTAGCAATGTGGTTCGAGTTGTGTATTAGAACAGTCACTCTTGTAGCAGTGTGGCACATGATTTGGGATGTAAGAAACTGGGGCTTGAATGCATTTGTGGTAGTTTATGGGTGCTTAGAAGTTTCTTTATTAGAATGTAATATCCAGATAATTGATTTAAATAACATTAAATTCATTCCTTGCTAGAAGGAGTAGCTGACAGTTTGAGTCACATAAAAAGTCTGTTCAGAAAAAGTCCAGCCATTATTAACATAATGAGAACGGTTTGTGCGACATTTATGTAACTTGGCAGCCAAGGAGAGTGGACTGGAATGCACATGGGTGAATAATGACAGCCTCTCCATACTAGTTAGTGGGGGCAGTAGACACCACTGAGTGGGCATGTGTACTGTAGCCATTGTATTAAAAATGACTGAGTGAGTAGAGCAACAAATCTGCATCAAAATTTGTGTTAAGCTTGAACATTCCTCTGTGGAAACTATTCAGATGATTCAGAAGGCCACAGCTATGAGCAACTGGTGATTGGCAGCTTCATCATGACAATGTGCCTGCTCGTTTATCCCATCTCATGCAGAGTTTTTTGGCAAAACATCAAATCACCCACAGGTGACTCAGCCCCACTGTGGCCTAGAGTTGTTGCCCTGGGATTTCTGGCTTTTCCCAAAACTAAAATCACCTTTGAAATGAAGAGATTTCAGACTGTTGATGAGATTCAGGAAAATATGACGGGACAGCTGATAGCAATTGGGAAAAGTGTGAGAGGTCTCAAGGTGCCTACTTTGAAGAGGACTGAGGTGTCATTGTCCTTTGTACAGTGTTTCTTGTATCTTGTCTCCCACCCAAGTATTAACCAGGCCCGACCCTGCTTAGCTTCTGAGATCAGACGAGATCAGGTGCGTTCAGGGTGGTATGGCTGTAGACTGTTTCTTGTATCTTGTCTCTTTCCCAATAAACGTTTCTTTTCATAGTACATGGCTGGATACTTTCTGGACAGACCTCCATATTCTTATACTGGTAGGCTTTTTGTGAAGCTTTAATGAAGGTAAACTTTGAATCTGATTTTTGGTTTGTTGGAAATAGGATAGTATGAAAATGGGGGAGTCATGTGAAAAATTATGTTTACCATGTTTTGTAAGGAATTTGGTTAGGGGGAAAAGATCCAGAATGGCTGTTAGGCTAGTTGTTTTGCTGTCGTGGATCAGAAAGGAAGAACTTCAGGGAAAACCCTGGGAGTATAAAGTTGTAAAATCAAGTCTCTATATTCAACGCACAAATTCTATACATTGCTTCATAAAAGTGACTGGTGGCACTATACACATCTGCCATTTTTGAGAATTGAATGGGGTAAAAACAAAGTATTGAGACTTCCATAATTACTTGTACATTATATGTGCCCGTTCTACTATGATGCATACTCCCTGGAGATAGGGAACGTATCTTTTTTTGTCTCTGCATAGAGACATAGAGCCTAATATAATAATACAAAAATTCATTGGATTAAAAACTTTTTAGAAGGTACCAGGATTTATGTAGTCAAATGATTGGAACCTTTGTAGTGGTTCACTAGGGGAGGTTCTCCACTTGTTACTTTAATGGTATCACTTCTCAAAGTATGTTTGGTATCTGTTTTTGGGAGATGTTTCTGTAGGAGAGAAATCAGTTGTGCCAATGTAAGATGGAACTGAAGAATTGAATGTTGGAGGGGAATCATAGCTGAAATACATTAAAAAACCAACTAAACACATTCAGTTGTGTATTAACTGTAAGCAATATCCTAGGTATAAAAGAGTCATCCTCAGGCAAATAGACATAATATGTAAATAGTTGAGGTTTGTACAAACAGGCATGAATGAATGATTTCACCTCTGGTACTCTTTTCAGTGACTTGGGGTCTGCCGCCCTTAAATGTAATCATCTTTGGGTGGATGTACTTCTATCAACTTAATTTTGGTGAAGCCTAAAACTGTTGTTACTAGTGTGTTTGCAATATAGTCCATATATAAAGGACTAACATATAGATTGTGGTAAAATCCTTAATACAGCATCTATAACTGGTAATATTAAAATGTGAAAGAAGTGTTCAACTTTGTATTACAAATATTGCCTTAATGCTATTGCTAGTTTTGAAGTATCCTTTATAGTTTTCCACTTGTGAAGTAAATTCTTTAGCTTTTCTTTTTCTTTTAATACTTAGCTTATTGATTTTAGAGAGAGGGAAAGGGAGGGAGAGAAATATTGATCTGTTGCCCTGACCAGGGACCAAACCTGCAACCTAGGCATGTGCCCTGACTGGGAATTGAATCCACAACCTTCCAGTTTGCAGGACGATGCTCCAACCAAATGAACCACATCAGTCAGGGCAGTACTAACCAGGCCCAGCCCTGCTTAGCTTCCAAGATCAAACAAGATTGGATGCGCTCAGGGTGGTATGACCTTAGAGTACCTTTTCTAATTAGCAAAACAACATACTCTCAATTTTAGTAGAACTAAAATGCATCTTGCTTTTTCTTGCACTGTATTTTATTTATTTATTTATTTTTAGAGAGAGGGGAAGGGAGGGAGAAAGAGAAGGAGAGAAACATCGATTGGTTGTCTCTCACATTCCCTGCAACCAGGGATCTGGCCTGCAACCCAGGCTTGTGCCCTGATTGGAAATTGAACTGGCGACCTTTTGGTTTACAGGATGATGCCCAACCCCCTGAGTCATCTTGGCCATAAACAATAATCTCTGTATTTTGTTTTAAAAGCCTGAACCAGTGGAACTTAGTTTTCTGCTTAATTCAGATTTTGTAGTAAAAAGAGCAGTTATTTGTGGTGGACCCTATATTTATCCTACTCAGAAAGAGTAGTAAGAAATGATGTTGCAAATATAATTTGGGTCCAATTTGCAAAGAGTCTTTAATGTTAAGGAAAAGAATTAAAGCCCTGACTGGTGTGGCTAAGTTGGTTGGACATCATACCACAAAGTGAAAGGTCACTGGTTTGATTCTTGGTCAGGGCACATACCTGGGTTATAGGTTCAATCCCTGGTCTCAGTGCATGCGAGAGGCAACCGATTGATGTTTCTCTCTCTCCCCTTACCTCTCTCTAAACATAAATAAGTAAAATCTCTTTTAAAAAGATTAAAAATATTAAGAATAAGCCCTGACTGGTATGGCTCAGTGGATTGAATGTTGGCCTGTGAACCAAAGGGCTGCTGGTTTGATTCCCAGTCAGGGCACAAGTGTGGGTTGTGGGCCAGGTCCCCAGTAGGGGGCGCGTGAGAGGCAACCACACATTGATGTTTTTCTCCCTCTTTCTCCTTCCCTTCCCCTCTCTCTAAAAATAAATAAAATAAATCTTTTTTAAAAAAGATAAAGAATTAAAACTTTTCCATAGATATTAGGAATTTGAGGATTTGGAGGCAAGGACATTAAATGCTCTATTCTTTTCTGTTTGTGCTTTGTCATTTATACTAACCAGAATGAGACATCTGTCATTCCTTTTCCTCTAATTTCGGTTTGTCTGAATCTTCCGTTGTACATTTAGCAAGCATATTTGAGCACTGACTGTATAGCAAGAAAAGAAGGATAGTGTAAAGCTTTACTGTTAAAGACAAAGACATGGCAGTCATATTGCAAACATAAATTGAAGCGCTATGATGTGATGCTAGCAGGGAGCATGAGATGGGAGAAGCAAGATTTACTCCTCTGCCACTGAATTTACCTTTAAGTTCACCTTCAGGCTCATTTCAGTGCTTTTCAGGAGCTGGGGGAGAGGGAGTAACTACAAAGAGTTGGTACAATGCAGTTTTTGGGGTGATAAAATGTTCTATACCTCAATTTTTGTGGTAGTTACACATATCTATACGTATGGCAAAAAGACAGCCAATTTTTATTCCATGTTAGTTTAAAAAATAAAATATTTTCTGAGGGTTTAAATACCTTTTATATGCAGAGCATTGTGAAGGTTACACAGATTTTGTTTTCATGCATTTATAGAATCATTGTAGCATTAAGATCAGTTATATAAAGCAGAAAGTGATAAGTATCAGAAGAGAATGATTCCTAGAATAAATAGCTTATAGAGGAGAAAGTTTCATAGAAATAGTGGCTCACCAGATTGCACTCCTTCATTAAACTAATGTTGTAGACTGAATGAGTCACCCCAAAGTTCCTATGTTGAAACCTAATCCCATGTATGATAGTATTTGGAGGTGGAGCCTTTGGCAAGTACTTAGGTCATGAGGGTGGAGCCCTCATGAAAAGGATTAGTACCCTGGTAAAAGAAGCCCCAGAGAGTGCTCTCACTGCTTCTGCCTTGTGGGAGCACAGGAAAAAGGTGGTGGTCTGCGGACCAGGAAGTGGACTCTCACCAGATTCTGCATCTTGGACTTCCCACCTTCCAGACTGTAAGAAATTACAGTTATTTATAAGCGACAAAGTCTATAGTATTTTGTTATAGCAGCCAGAATGGACTAAAACGACTAAGTGTGAGGACAAAAGTGATTTTTTTCTGTGTAGTGCCCCCTCCCCAAGTTGGCAGACTTTCATCCATTTGTGCAAGCACAGCACCAGGGATACAGTGGTGAATAGAGCTCATATTCTAGTGCAGAAGGTAAATCTAAATAAATTTGCAAAATTGTTCTGGCTGTTCTACTCTTTTGCCTACTTTTTTTTTTTTTTAACAATAGTACTAACAACCTTTCTTAGTTGCA
Source organism: Trachops cirrhosus (assembly GCA_028533065.1). Classification (NCBI taxonomy): domain Eukaryota; kingdom Metazoa; phylum Chordata; class Mammalia; order Chiroptera; family Phyllostomidae; genus Trachops; species Trachops cirrhosus. The sequence continues at coordinate 132,081,214 of CM052542.1, forward strand.
GTGGGAAGTAGAAACGTAGGGGTTATGACGCTCCAGCTCCTAGGGCAGCTTCACAGCCTCCTTTGCCTTTTCATATCATTTTTAGAATCAGCTTGTCTATATCTACAGATAATCCTTGTTAATTAGGGGAGAATTGACATCTTTGTTTTATCTTCCATTTCTTGAACACAATCTGTCTCTCCAATTATTTGGGTCCTTTTTAAATTTCCTTCATCAGTCTTATGTAGTATTTAGCATACACATCCTACTCATGTTTTGTTAGATTTAATATTTTTTGGAGCTATTATAAATGATGCATTTAAAAAAATTTCAGTTTCTAATTATTCATTGCTAATACCATATACAGAAATATGATTGATTTTTGTTTGCCTTATATCTAATAGCCCTGTGCTAAACTTAGTTAATAGTTCTAGGAACTATTTTGTGGATCCTATGGGATTGTTTATGTAAATAGTAATGTCTGCAAACGGAGAAAATTTAATTTTTTTCCCTAAATCTGTAAGGCCTGTTTTTCTTGACTCATTGCACTGGCTAGGACTTTCAGAATGATTTTGAATGGAAGTGATGAGTGTGGATGGACATCCTTACTTTGTTTCCAATCTCCAAAACATTTGGTCTTTCATGATTTAATGATAATAGCTATAGGACTTTTTTAATTTTAAAAACTGATTTTAGAGAGGGTTTTTTTTGTTTGTTTTTTGTTTTGTAGATGCCCTTAACGAGGTACGTTTATTCTATTCCAGTTTTCTGAGTATTTTTAAATCAGGAAATGGATTTATGATACTGTCAAATGTATCAGTTGATATGAGCATGTGGGATTTCTTTTTTTTAATGTATTTTATTGATTATGCTATTAGTTTTCCCATTACCGCCCCTTCATTCCCCTCCACCCTGAACACCCTCTACCATCCACATTCCCCTCCTTCAGTTCATGTCCATGTGTCGTAAGTTCTTTAGTTTCTACATTTCCCATACTATTCTTGCCTTCCTCCTATTTTTTATCTACCTTCATTGCTACTTACTCTTTGTACCTTTCCCCTCTCTCCTCCTCCCACTCCCCTGTTGCTAATCCTCCATGTGATCTCCATTTCTGTGGTTCTGTTCCTGTTCTAGTTGTTTGCTTAGTTTCTTCTTGTTTTTGTTTTAGGTGCGGTTGTTAATAATTGTGTTTGCTGTCATTTTACTATATATGTTTTTTATCTTCTTTTTC
>CM052542.1:132082923-132110682 GCA_028533065.1 Trachops cirrhosus
TTTTTTTCACTTAAAAAATGATAGCTTTATTGAGACATAATTCACATACCATACAACTCATATATTTAAAGTATACACAATTCAGTGGTTTTTAGTATATTCAGAGTTGTGTAACCATCACCACAATCAGTTTTAGAACATTTTTGTTATCTCAGAAGAAAATCCTGTACTCATTATGAAGATTAAATATTTGCTTACTCTAATTGTAAACAAAAACACTAACATAGTTTCTGTTTTATTTATATACAAGAGGCATAAGTGGAAAAGTATTTACACGTGTGGTTAGTTTTATTCATCATCATCAGTCATCATCTTGCCTTTGTTTCTTAACTTTCTCTTAGGGTTAAAAGATAGCTTACATCCTGGTGACTGGAATATTTTGCTATTATTTTGCATATTGTCCCTTGTTACTGTTTATATTCTTGTCTGAAGTGTCATTCCTATATTTTTCCTCTTCTTTTGATGGTTTCTATCTTTCCTCTGAATGTCTTATATACTACATTGGGCTTAAAGTAATGGAGATTCTCTTAATGAAGCATTTGATAGAGGATATAAATAGTATCCAACACAGAAGCAAAAATATTTTTATAATTGCTTTTTCTTTTTCCTTGATTATATTCAGTTTTGTTCTCTCCCCGCAACAAAAGAATAAAAAGATCTCAATCAGTAAGATAGCGCCTGAAACTTAATTGCTGTAACAAATAAAACATACCATAAGGTGACTTGCTGACATGAACACAAGCAGAAGAAGAAAATAATTTATATTTTGAACTGTTTAAATTAATATCAAGAGGCCATTTGGCAATGTGTAGTATGAAAGAAAACAGAGATGGTTGTGAAGCAGTTACATCTTGATTGTTCTGTGAGGACATGAACAAGATTAGGAAGAAAAGGAACTGCAAGAAACCTGGCTCCAGTATTAGTGGTGTGACCTTGGCAAGTGACTCATCAAACTTTCTTGGGGGTGGTGGGTGGCGTATTCATTCCTTGGAGAATTTGATGAAAGATCTAGGTAGCTGCCCAAGCAAAATGTTCACAAATACACTATTTACTTCAAATTGTGCATATAGTTTGAGGAGGCTTATGGACCTCCTCGGGCCCATTCACGTAGGTTTATTGATTCTTGATGAAGAACCTTTGGCCTGGTTGCTCTCTGAAGTCCATGGCAGTTCTAACATACTTTAAAAAAATATATATAATTTACTTTCAGCCTTGAAATACTATTTTTTAACAAACAGTAAATGGTATTGAAGTCTGTCTTTTGTGTGTGTGATAGTCCGATCTATGGAAATAGGTTACAAGCAGTGTGTATTAAAGAAAAATCTGTATTATTTTTTAATTTTTAGGATATGTAATAATGACAAAGACAAGAGCCATAAACAGCCTGAGAAAGAAAATTCTTGAAATTAAAAAAGCTTAAGTTATCTATTAAAAAACAAAAACAGAAAAAGTACTTTTTTGTGTGTATAGTCAGCTGAAAGTCTTTTCCAAGTGAAAAATGATTGAGGTTTGGAAAGAATGTAAGTAATCTTCATGCCAGATCTTTAATCCAAAATACTCAAGGGTAGCCAAAAGTACTGCATTTTAAAGAGACAGTACTTACACTTTGAATTAATTACGTAGTCAGCTGTGGCATTCCATGATCACTTGATAATGTTTTCTATTTGACTTTGTATTATACTTTGGGGAAACTTAGTATAAAGTCTAGGAAGTTGATGTGTTTTCAGTAGTCCACCTTCTACTGAGACAGTTTGAAGAGCAGGTCATGGCTTCTAATTTTTCATACTGATTTCACTCTTTTGATTGAAGTATGATTTTTTTTCCTATTTGGAAAAGTACTGTGACCCCTTTTTAATGTTCAACTCCATTTAAATGATAATCAGGATTTATCTAATGACCCTAAAAAGTTAAAATAGTCATAGCTATAAACGTTAGGTAAAAACAATAATTTTTTTTTTTAGGCTAGAGCTGACATTATTGTCAGGAAGAAAATTCAGAATTAGCCAGTTTTGTGTAGTGTCAAATTCCAGTCTGAGAAACTGTGGAATTTACATGGCTTTGTCTCGGTTTTTAAGTGGTTTGCCAATTCTTAATGACCCAAGCACTGGAGATTCTGCTATGTTAGAAATCATGAGCAGAGAGCTTACGTGGTGTAAATAAATTTTGCCCTTTTAGGTTAGCTTTATCTTTTAGTAAGGTGTAGTAGGCAAGTGGTTGGAGTCTTATATGTAACTCTGTGTGGTAAAAGAAGTCTCGGAAAAATGAAACAGACACATATGTGAAGCAAATATTAACAGGCATTAACAAGCAAGAGTCATTCATTCATCAACCTTTATTATAAAAACCACTAACAGAGAAGGCTAGGCCTTTATTTCCCTTCCATCTTTCTCTTCTAATCCCCACATCAGTTTTTTTCTTGGTGTGCCTCTTATGTTTTTATTTTTTATGTTTCAGCAGTATGGAAATATTGAACTGCTATTCTCAACTGGTACAACAGATTTTCTTTAATTTCTTTTTGCTAAAAAGGGTGGACACAAATTAGTAGAGAGTATGGAAGATGGTGTGTTTTTATCTCTGTGTGTGTAGATAGTTGTGTATGTGAACATAGAGTTGGTTGGGGTGGAGAATGAATTTAATGGAGGAGAAAGATGGATTACCATTGCCATTCCTGTTTTCTATATACACTGACAAAATGTGTCACAGAATGAGAAAGAAAAAAAGAAACCCAAACTAGAAAATAAATATTTTTAAATATTTCCAGCATATCTGAAAAGTAAGATACATTACAACTTACAAAAACTTGACTGGGGTTTAGGCAGAACTAGTAAATAACACTTCTTTATCAGCCCCTCTGTGTTTGGAATCAGTGGGAAAAAAAGACATAGGACACATATGAATGAAACCTCAAAACATCAGCTTTAATACTGATGAAATATGGCTCAAAAGGCATGCCCTTGATTGCAGTGGGCCTCCTAATATTTCACCTGATTTAAATTTATCCAGCTAGTTACTAGCACAATATAGCCTTTCCTATGGGGATCAGGGACAGAGGGGTGCAGAGGAAACTAATTTAGCCTCATATTAGGAAAGCAGAACAAACTGAATCCTCTTTGCTCTTAGGCAGCAACGTCTGTCACTAGATTTCAACTCCACAGGTGGAGATAAGTAAGGGGGCACAGAGGAGCTAAAAGTGTCCCTCCCTTCTGCTCCTCCCCCCAAAATTAGAAGAATATAAAGAGTGATCCTTTCCCCCAGCACTGCCATATAAATCTCATGTGTACCGTCAAGCTCTATTAACTGGAATCCAGAGAGAAAGAATTGTCCTATCTTTTGTGTGTAGGTGCTTGGACACATTTAAATGTTTATTTTATTATTAGTTTTAGAGAGAGGGGAAGGGAAGGAGAAAGAGAAGAAGAGAAACATGGATCAGTTACTTCTTACCCCTCCTGCCAACTGGGGATGCACCTGCAACCTAGGCATGTGTCCTGACCAGGAGTTGAATTGGGAGACCTTTTGCTCTGTGGAATGGTGCCCAACCCACTGAGCCACACCGGTCAGGGCTGCTCGGACACATGTACTTTGTTTTGCTAAGAAGCCTTTGTTGTTGATTTACATGTAAGAAATTTGAATATCTTGGGGGATAGGGAAAAAGGAAGAGCGTGTGCATGTGTGTGTGCGTGTATGTGCGTCTGCATGTCTGTGGTGTGAAAAGGTGATGAGGAACCTAGTCCCACACATTTATTTGCATTGGGACCTGTACTTCACCAGTTCCTGCCAGTGGATTGGGTGGACTCTGGATGGTGAATGAGAACAAAACAGAGTATTACACATTTCTGGCTTATTTATGTACCTTTTTATTGGGGTTTTCCCCTTAAAATTTAGTGAAGTGGTAATTCTCTTCCTAGGCTAACCAGTAGAAGCCCATTTGATCTGTAATGTTGTTTTATTTTTATTTATTATTATTTTTATTTATCGAACTGAGAGAAACAGACAAACAGAGAGAAACAATGATTTGTTAGTCCACTGATTGATGCATTCATTGGTTGATTATTGTATGTCCCTGACCAGGGATTGAAACTGCAACCTTGGCATGTTGGGTCGATCGATGCTCTAAGCAACTGAACTACTTGGCCAGGCCTGTAACGTTGTTTTAATACAATTCCATGCCTTTGTAACAGTATTTTAAAATTACTTTTTATTGCTGATATATGCCAGTTAGCTACATTGAAAGTAGTTTTTGTGGCAGGAAGTAAACTGAAAACCCAATCCAAAATTTCTTAATGGCATAAGAAATTAACGTGGAACATTATCTGATGGCCTTTCTTAGCAATTGGATACCTCTGGCTCATTTCTTCTTTGGAAATTTATTATGGTAGCCAAAGTTTTTGGATTATGTAAATTTAAAGTATTTGGCTTTTTAAAAAATGATTTAATGAGAATTTAGACTTCATTCTGATCTTATATGATTGTAATGGTAGTGTAATAAATATTGGAACTAGATTTTTTTATTGTGGAGGTTATTCGTTTATTTCATTTTTTTCCTTTTTATCCTTTCAGTGAGAAGTTTTTCTTCCTTAGTTATATACTCTTGCAGTAAGCTTTCTTGTACATACCTGTTCTAGAAAAAAACAATGTACAATTTACATATACCTGTTTTATGACAGTGGAGGATCTGTTAATACCCTTTTGTTATAAACAATAACAAATTACTACTGAAAATCATTAAATAATGTGTTCCCAAAAGATTTTTACTTAGTCTTTTACATATTTTATACAGGTTCTCTTGAACTTTTTTTGTTATCAGTTTCTTGACTTTTATTGTCAAGTGCATGTATAGTTAATTTGTCACTTTGTAGCTCATTCAAAGTGACAAATATTTGCTGATTCAAAACAAATAATTACATTTTATTTATAGCTGTCATTTTCTTTCCAATTTATTTATTTCTCTGTCTCTTGTGATGATTCTTTTAATATTTCTATATAGCCAAGTATTCTTGAGTCTTGTTAATCTAATAGTGTTATAAGTAATAGAAATAATTTTATTTAAAATTACTTTGTGTTTGTCTTGGGAATAAACATACTTTAAAAATTATTAGTAAGTAGTTCCCTGGTTATAAAAAACATAATTCATGTAACTTTTCTGTGTTTCAGAAACCTTTTTCTAAAAAGGACAAAGGACCTTAAATCAGTTGTCCATAGTGCTCCTGGCTGGAAATTATTTGGTAAAGTCCCGCCCAGAGAGAATCTTCAGAAAACTTCCAAAATTATTCAGCAGGTAAGTACTAACATGACCATGTGGTTTGTCTTAGCTTTTCAGAATTCTTTTCTTGATAATTAATCATATTCTGCTTTCATTTATCTTTATGTACATATAAAATTTTTGGATTATAGATATATGTAGTAACATTATTTACTTTTAAAAACATGACACATATTTTTCAATTATCTTTTATGGTTGTAAAAATTCTTTGATAGAGTATTGATTTTGTTTCTTAGTTACTGCTTGAATAGCTTTTCGTTGATGCTTTGGTGGTGGTTAGCTCACTACTCTCACCACATCCTTTGACTTCTAATTGAACATGGTAGCATTTGCCAACTGCACAGATTTTATGGATATAGTCAGTTGTGAACTTATGAAACAGTAAAAAGCAAAAACTGAGTAGATTTTGAAATTGAACTCTTCTCTTGGTTTTCTGGTGTTCTGCCTAAACCGAGGACTTTGTGAGATAGGTGGGTACATAATCTGTTCTAGTAATTTAGGAGCTAATTCTTCTAATATCTGTATTACTATTCATATTCTTGCACTTTTAAGATCTTATTTCAGATCTTATTTCAGATCTTATTTGATTCCTTAACACACAGGCGACAAACACAAGGCCTGCGGGCAGAATATGGCCCTCAACCTTGTTTTGTCCTGCTCCACACCTTGTTTCCACCCAGTGGCAGCACCGAGCTCTCGCTTAACTGTAAGGAGTAGTTACATTCATCCAGTCCTGAAATTACATTCAGCCCTTTGAAGGCAACCGTGAGGCAACCCTGAGGCTGATGTGACCCTTGGTGAAAATGAGTTTGACACCCCTGCCTTAACTGTGCTAGGAGACAGCAAGATTGGAAAGCAGCAGGAGTGGATCACTTTGTAGCATTTTAAGTTAGGAGAACTTACTGCTTAGAAAGAGTTATATAATAAATTTCCTATTTCTCTGCTTCCCAGTGCAGTTTATCAAATTAACAAAACCAGCATTATAAAAAATAATTACCATCATTTGAATGAGGCAATAACCATCATTCAAATTGGAAACAATATCTTCCTTTAAGAGTTTAATAGTACTCCTTTTATGCTTAAAAGAAAAACTGGTTTCCCAAGTAATATAAGAAAATAATCTTTAGATCCTTAAAAACATTTGTTATAGTTAATTTTATTTACAATTAATTAAAGTATTGACTAGTTTAAGTAGCTGCTGGGACTTCAAAGCTATGCTGATTCCCAGGGTGTGTGCTCAGGTACCCCATGTGCTGTAGCTAATGTAGGTCAGTGATATTCCACATCTGTCAGATAGATACAGACTATCAGCTTGAGGTAATATGAAATTTCAGTACTAAATGGCACTGTATTCTTTTCTGTGGCATCATATCTTTGTGAATCTGGTTCTGAGGTTGTTTTGATAAAAATCAGATACCGTGCAAACATCAGTGTGAAATAGGAACTGAGGGTGATGGTGTCCAATCTGATTTCAAGTTTTGTGAAATTATATAGTGCATAACAGGTATAGATGCCCAATTAGTCATTAATTGCAGTTGTTTAAGAGTGAAATAGAACTTTTTGTCTTTAAGTATATTATTTTTTCAAATGGCTACTAAGTTTTAGTACATAAATCCTATTGAATTATTGGACATAACTACTGTAGTTATTAAACAGAACGATTAGATAGCTTTGTTGGTTTGGGGGACACCATGAAAAAATTACGGAGACTTTAAGGGTACTGTTAACCAAGAAAGTTTGGGAATCTTTGCTATCTCAGCACCTTAAATTTTAACTCTTTTTTTTTTTTTTTTTTTTGTAAAGTCTGAAAGTAACTTCTCTTGTTTAGAGTTTTCCAGAAGACCAAGTTCGCCCTCTAGAGGCAAAACAGTGGTCTTGCTATTGAAGGTTTGTATTCTTTCTTTATGGTAGTTTATCTTGAATATGCATGTGCGGTACGTTTTTATATCTTTATGTAAACTAACATTATACAATATCTTATTGAAGGTACCTAAATAAATTACTGGGTGGATAGTTATCTGTTTATTGACACTCTGTATGCCTTTAATCTGCTGTTTTTAATTTTAGAAAGCCATATTCTCTCTTTTTTATGTATATTGTGTGAAAATTTGATGACTGGTTAGGAAAAGAACTTTTATTTTCATATAGAAAGGAGTGGAATTAAAATGCAGTTGCTGTCCTCTACAGCGCCTTCTCTGACTTGGTAAATGGTCATTTCTCCCAGCTACTTTTAATTTTTGAACTTTTCAGTTGTGTGTAGGTACTAGTATGAATTTTGGTGCCTTTTTCATGGGTCTCTCTGTTTTGGGGAGGTGTGATGATGGTGCAATTTTCTTTTGACCCTTTTCCACCCTCAAAGATGTATCTCTTTCAGCATGTAATGAGACATGTTTCTGCCTCTCCCATTCTCTTCCTCTACTTCCGTGTGTCCTCTGCTCCCCATTTGTCCCTTTGCTGTCCTCTTCACCATTGTCATTCTCAAGGAGGACATAATTTTCTTTTATTAGTAATAATAAGTTTACAACTTTGTGTCTCTGAGACACAAATGTCTATGAAACATTTTTAACAGCCCTGACTTTGAAACTCTGTAAAACATTATGAATATAAAACTATATTTTAGCTCCTTTACTGTGTACTCCTTTCAGATGGATGTTACGTGTTTGGAATCAGAAATAAAAAATGGAGATATTGCCAGTAAAGAATATTATTGCCATGATATTGCCAGATATTGCCATGAAGAATGTTAGGACACATCTGTCATATTGTAGGGTAGGATGTTAAGTTATTAAGGCTATAGAAAATGAATGTAGCTAGTAATTCAAGTGTAAATCTGCCTGAAAAATTGAGCAGTGCTAAAAGTACTATAATCAATTCCTTTGAGCTTTCTAAAGTTGCTTTACTTGCTTTTTAAGTGACAAAACAGTAAAATTTATTGGAGGGTAGAGTACTAGTATTATTTTATAGGATAATTTTTTAAAGCAGATATTTGGGACAAATCTGCCATATTTTAAAGTATGAGTATAGTTATGCTATTGGGTCAGACTTTTTTTCTTTAGTAGAAAGATACATGATTATAAGCTAATTATATAGGAAAGTAAAGTTTGATTTATAAACTTTCCCTCTGTTTGATTATACATATAACGCATGATTATATTCTCTCAATAAAATATAAAACATAGAAGATAAGTCTCATTTCACTTTCCCTTCACATTTTTAGGCTTTTTAAAATTTATTTTTCATGTGGAAAACGTAATTATTCTTTCACTAGAAGTATATATATGGCATTACATAAATTTTTCTGTAACATTTCAAAAACAAAATGTCTATGTATATATATATTTTTTATTTTGCTTAATTTTACTTTACATGTTGTACACCTATAGGTTTTCAGAGATGCATAAAGTTTATGTGAAAGGTAATTGTAGGTTAAATATTTTTAAACTGTATTCTTATAATAAATTATATTAAAGATCTAATCAATTTTAGCTCTCCATGTTAATTAACAGTAAAGAAACATAAAAATCATTTTAGGATAAGAGCAAAGTCAAACTGATTCAAGTTTGGCATTTAACTTAGTCACTTCCCAAATCACATGAATATTCATAATATGATTTTATGAGGATTATCACATGTGTTCTCTTGCAGGTGTGAAATTCCTGCTTGTGGCCTTTTGAACCAGTTGGTGAGCCATGTTAAAAATTGCATCTATTTAATTATAAATAGTACTTCAGTTATATTGTAGTTCAATTGACCTAAGTTGTTTTTTTCTAAATTAATAGGCTGAAATTTGAATACAGCTACATAGTTTATCTTATGACCTCCAAACTGCAAGTGAGAATGATTACAGATGAGCCACGTTATGTGTACTTGAACATGATTGCATACTAGATCGAGTATATATAACCCTTTTGATGTCAAACTGACCATCTTTCAGTGGAAAGTAATTTTTTCTTTTTTTGCTAAGCACTATTTTTATATTGGCACCTTTAATGAGAAAATGAGATTATAGTACTTAGATGATGTTTCAGATTTTTTTTGAGTGAAGTTTTAGTTCAGTGATTGAATACCTTTCATGTAACTTTTGACAGATAAGGAAAAAAGTTTTAAGACAGTAGATTGATTTCTTAATCTGAGCTCTTTATTAATTAATTTATTTTTTAAAGGTTTTATTTATTTATTTTAGAGAGGGGGGAAGGTAAGGGGAAAGAGAGGGAGAGAAACATTGATTGGTTGCCTCTCCCATGCATCCCAACTGGGGGCCAGGCCTGCAATCCACGCATGTGCCTTGACCAGGAATCAAACCAGCAACCTTTGGCTTTTCAGGACAGCACTCAACCAACTGAGCCACTCTGACCAGGGTTTAATCTGAGCACTTTAAATTGTGTAAAAGTAGAGTAGGTCACTGTCATCATTTAAACCTTTGCTTTTGGAATTTTTGTACTGTAGGAACAGTAACATAGAAAGGACTTGAATACATGTGCTTTGTGAGCAGTAGCTAAATATATAACCATTTTGAAAGTGTTAGAGCTTGATTTTCTGGTTACTAACTTTACTGGTCTGTGTAGCATTAGAACATTTGAAAAGAGGTCATTGACTTTAATTATGATTAAATATTGATATCTTTGGTGTAATACTGAATACCACAAAAAATAATTACTTCTTTCATTTTTGTTCAGTTGTGGAATGACTGAACTATGTTCACTATTTTTGAAAAGTCCTTAAAAATGTTATACCCTTACATGTTTATTTTCACCTATATTTACCTAATATATTGTTACCTTGAAAAGGTAGTGAATAACTACCTTTGCAGCTGCATTTGTTTGCTTTATAGTTCAAGATAAATTATTGTGTTTCCTATGTGAGAATAAGTTGATTTTATAAAAGTTAATTTGTGTGGTCTGAAGATTGAGGGAGGAATTTATAACAGCTCTGGATCTGAGCAATTGGAATAGAGAAGAGTATGAACCACAAGAGAGAAGCTTAAGTTAGTAAAACTAAAAAAGTAAGAACAACAAATTCTCCCAATTCATTAGGGTAGGATTTGGGGGAAATTTTTTTCCTGTTGTCAGAGACAGACTTGGAAAGGAGTTGCAGTTTGAAAATACTCTTGACTGCCTATTGTATGATTCCATAAATACAGTTTGAGTGTCAAAGTTATGGTAAAAGTTGTATTCATTCTATATTTATGTTGGATTTATATATTATATTAGGCTTCAAATTAGACTAAACAAAATTGTACATATAACTTTGCAAAAAATGAAAGTTTACTAAAGCACTCCTATATGCCAGAGGGATATGAAGTACTTTGCTTCAAGGTTTCTATCAAGTTTGAATTATAGGATGGGTTTTTTTTTAAATATTTTATTTATTTATTTTTAGAGAGAGGGGAAGGGAAATGAAAGAGAGGGAGAGAAACATCAATGTGTGGTTGCCTCTTGCACACCACCCACTGGAGACCTAGCCAGCAACCCAGGCGTGTGCCCTGACTGGGAATTGAACCAGCGATCCTTTTTGGGCCTGTGGACTCAGGCCCACACTCAGTCCATTGAGCCACACCAGCCAGGGCTGGAATGGGTTTTTATCTCTACTAACTGATAGATTCTGGAAGACAAATTAGAATTCGTAAAGACATAATAATTGACTTAACCCTGTCTACTGCAAGCATGATGGTTTCCCTGGCTCTTGGGTCAAGCTGAGGAAGAGAACTGCTTTATTATGAGCAGACAAGGTCTTGATGGGATAGAAATGTCCACATGGGGAATTTCTTCCATTTCTGAAATGTTCTGATTCTCTATATAAACTGTTCACAGCCTATAGAAATGTGAGAGTTTACTTACTAATTGTGAGTTTAACATTAACCCCTTTAGGAGAGGGTTTATCAATGTCCACTGAAACTAAACATTGAGTTAGTGTACATGGTGGGGCAAAAGTGGGTTTACAGTTATTCGTATGGAAAATAATACAATAATTAAATAATAATAATAACAGAATAAACTCTTTGTTTTGTATACTCACAACTATAAACCTACTTTTGCCCCACCCTGTATATGTATCAGGCTACTTTGGTTTTCATATTGTCTTGGAAAGAGAAGCTCCATTTTCTCCCCAGCTCTTATATTTTATTTCTTTAAGAAATTTTTCAAAGACTCCTGGCACCCTCCCTTTGAACCCATAGTTTGATCTTTTTTCTCCTTTCCCGCCTAGTACACGTTTCTGGTAGATCTCTTTAGCTGTAGAGTCCAAGGCATCAGAATGTGGTAGCCTTGGACTCTGAAAGGTTTAGAAACTCTAAACCCTTTCTATAGCAGAAATTGAAGGGTAAAATTCTTGACTTGATCCTAGATTCTTCTCTAGGATTATCTGACTTTCATTTTATTTCAATGAATGCATAATTTATTCAACATACATTTACTGTGTTTAATACAATAGTCATGGGTCAGGTTCTTGGGATATAAATAAATGGGTTATAGCTTTTGAATTATTCCAGCATAACTATATGTGGAGTGGAGGCAGAGAGGTTCACATGCAGTTTCGTGTGGTGAGTGCTGTAGTTTAGTTGTGAACAAAGTCTGAGAGTATAGATGAATGATTAATTCTGCTCAGATAAGATGTAGGAGTTATGTTGTGAAGTATACTAGTAGTAGTTCACCAAGCAGATAAGGTAGGGAAAACCATCCCGGAAAGAGGAAGTTGAATGAGCACACAAGGAATGCACAACACTTCTTTAGTTAGTAGGCCAGTATATCAGGGATGTAGAGTAGATAGTCAAGGGTCATTAGCCACAAGGGTTAGAGAGTTGGGGTTTATCAAAAATGCTATAAAATAAGGCACTGATACATCAAATTCATATATCAGGAAAGTAACTCTGGAGACATTATGCAAGCTATTTTAGAAAAGGGTGGGTTTGCAAATGAGGACATTAGAATTTATTGCAGTTGTCTGTGATCCTGTTCCCAGACACAGTGGTTAACCTAGGGAATGTGTTAAGGGTACAGGTCCATTGGCCATATACATTGGGTTCTTAATGTCAATTTTGTTTCTTTCAATTCTTATATTTTTAGTTGGTTCTTTTTCAAATCTGATATATCACTTATTACAGTTTACAGTTCCTTACTGAAATTTCAAGCTTACCCTTTATCTCCTTAAAACATAGTTAATACAGTTGTTTCATAGCCAGTGTTTGATAATTCCAATGCCTGGAAATTCTGTAGGTCTGTTTATATTGAATGTTGTTCCTGACAGTTTTTGTTAGCAGATGCTGTTTTTATCTTTGTATGTGCCTAGTTACCTTTGCTTGGGTGTTGGGTATAATATTTGAAACATAATATGTATAAAACTACTTGAAGGCCAAGGTGATGCCATCCTTTAGAGATTTAAATTTGTGTGTCTTAGGTGCCTGATTGGCACTAGATGTGTAGTTTTTTACCTATCCAGATGAGGCAAAGTTCAGATAAAGTCTGTTTTGGCCATTTTTCTTATTAAGCTATAAAAGTTTATTGATTGTTAAACCAACTTTGTATTTCTGGGATAAACTCCAGGTAGTCATATAATTATTATCCATTCTGTATGTTGATGGATTCAATTTAAGTATGTGTGTATGTTTTTAAATTGATATGCTTTATTTTTTTTAGCAGTTCTGGATTCACATCAAAATTTGAGCAGAAAGTACAGAGAGTTTCTGTATACCCTCTGTCCCCACACACCCACAACCTCCTCCACACAGTGTGGTACATTTGTTACAGTGAACCTATGTTGATGCGTTGTTATCTGCCAAAGTCTGTTGTTTACTTTAGGGTTCACTCTGTGTGTGTGTGTGTGTGTGTGTGTGTTCTGTGGGTTTTGTCGAATGTATATGATATGTATTCATCATTATGGCATCATACAGAATAATTTCTTTGCCCTAAAAATCCTTTCTGCTCTGCCTCTTTATCTTTACCTACTCCCCAATCCCTGGCAACCAATTAACTTTTTAGTGGTTCCATATTTTTGTTTTCCAGAATGTTAAATAGTTGGAATAATACAGTATGCAGCCTTTTTATATTGCCTTCTTTCACTTAGCAATATGCATTTATTTCCTTTATGTCTTTTCATGGCCTGAAAGCTCATTTTTTTTAGTGTTGAATAATATTTTAATGTTTGGGTGTACCTCAATTCATTTATCTATTTACATCTTGAAGTACATCTTGGTTGCTTCCAAGTTTGGCAGTAATGAATAAAGCTGCAGTAAACATTTGTGTGCAGATTTTCTTTTGATATAAGTTTTTATTTCATTTGGGTAAATACCAAGGAGTTTGATTGCTAGATCATATGGTAAGTGGATTTTTATTTTTGTAAGAAACAGCCAAACTATTTTCCAAAGTGGCTGTATCATTTTGTATTCCCACCAGCAATTCATGACAGTGCTATTATTCCACATCCTCACCAGCATTTGGTGTTGTCAGTGTTTGAGATTTTGACCATGCTAATTGATATGTAGTAGGGTCTTATTGTTTTAATTTGTAATTTCCTGTTAACATAGGAAGTTTAGAACATCTTTTTATATATTTCATATGTTTACTTGCCATCTATATGTCTTCTTTAGTGAGATATCTCTTCAGATCTTTTGCCATTCAAAAAATATTTTTTTTATTTATTTTTAGAGAAAGGGGAAGAGAGGGAGAGAGAAACATCACTGTGTAACTACACATTGCATCTTGTGCGCCCCCTACCAGGGACCTGACCGGCAACTCAGGCATATGCCCTGACTGGGAATTAAACTGGTGACCCTTTAGTTCACAGTCTGGCATTCAGTCCACTGAGCCACACCAGCCAGGGATCCATTTTTTAATTGGATTGTTCATTTTCCTATAACAATAAAGATAGAACTCAACAGAATTTCAGGGGTCTTTCGAATACCTTATGTAATACTCCTTTATCAAGTGTATTTTTTGCAGATATTTCCTCCCACTTTGTCTTGCTTGTCTTTTCATTTTCTTGACAGTGTCTTTCACAGAGCCAAAGTTTTCCATTTTAATGAAGTCCTACTTCTCAGTTATTTCTTTGATGGGTCATGGCTTTGGTGTTATATCTAATTACATTAATTATCTACCCTGGCCGGGTAGCTCAGTTGGTTAGAGCGTTGTCCTGATATACCAAGGTTGCAGGTTTGATCTCTGGTCAGAGCACATACAAGAAGCAACCAATGAATGCATATATAAGTGGAACATTAAATTTCAATCTTTCTCTAAGTAAATAAATTTAAAAAATTGTTTTTATTGAGACCTTTATGCTAAGTGAAATCCATTTGGTGAAAGACAAATACCATATGATCTCACTTATAAGAGGAATCTAATGAGCAAAACAAACTAACAAGCAAAATAGAACCAGAGACAAGGAAATAGACATGGAGCAGGCTGACAGCTGCCAGAAGGGAGGGGAGAGGGGGATAATGGTGGAAAAGAGGGGGAAAGGATCAAAGAACATGCATGAGTGACCCATGGACATGGACAGTGGTGTGAGAATTGACTGTCAGAGCCGTGGCCAGTGTTGGGCAGGTGGGTGGGCTGGGTAGAGGAGAGCAAAGAGGGGGAAATAGGAACAACTGTAAAAGAATAACAATAATAATAAAAAAAATATATTGATTATCATAGTCTTACAGTTTTTTATTTTACATTTTGATCTATTATTTTTTATGGAGAATATAAGGTTTGCATTTAGATTCATTTTTTTTGCATGTAGATGTCCAGTATTCTGATAGTCAAAAGACTATCTTCGATCCATTATATTACCTTTGTTCTTTTGTCAAAGATCAGCTGACTGTATTTATGTGGGTCTGTTTATGGGCTGTCTCTTCTTTTCTATTGATCTCTTTGTTTATTTTGTCAATACCACACATTAATTTTTAAATAAAATACTGTGTTGATTACTGTAGCTTTAGTATGTCTTGAAATCAGGTAATGTTCATCTTCCAACTTTATTCTCTTTTAATGCTGAGTTTATTATTCTGGGTCTTTTGCCTCTACATAGAAATTTTAGAATCGTTTTGTCAGTATCCACAAAATAACTTGCTGGGAATTTGATTGGGATTATGTTGAATCTATAGATAAAGTTGGGAAGAGCTGATGTCTTGCCGATACTGATTCTACACAAGTATGGATTATTTCTCCATTTTGATATCTTTTGTTAAGAGTTTTGTAGTTTATCTTATGTAGATCTTGTGCATACTTATTAGATTTATATCTCAGTGCTAATGTAAATACTAATTTGTTTTAAATATCTGCTTGTTCATTGCTGGTATATAGGAAAATGGCTTTCCTTGTATCTGCAACCTTGCTATAATTGCTTACTCATTCCAGGAGTTGTTTTGTTTTTATCCATACTTCTGGATTTTCTAGATAGACAATCATGGAATCTGCAAACAAAGACCGTTTTATTTCTTCCTGCCCAGTCAGTATACCTTTTATTTCCCTTTCTCTTCTTATTGTATTGGTTAATTAATAATAACATCCTATTTCCTATAGGATGTTGAGAAGCAGTGGTGGGCGGGGCCATCCTTGCCTTATTCTTGGCTTAGCAAGAAAGATTTAAATTGTTCACTATTAAATGTGAGCTATAGCTACAGGTGGGTTTTATTTTTTTTTTGTAGATGTTCTTTGTCAAGTTGAAAAAGTACTCTTCTATGCAAAATTAGAATTTTTGTCATGAATGGGTGTTGAATTTTATCAAAAGCTTTTTCTGTGTCTATTAATAGGATAATGTGTTTTTTTCTTCTTTAGCATCTTAATGTAATGGATTACATTGATTGACTTTCAAATGTTGAGCCAGCCTTGCATACCTGGGATAAATCCCCTTTGGTTGTGGTGTGTAATCCTTTTTGTACATTGTTCAATTCAACTTGCTAATAGTACTTTGTTGAGGTTATTTGTGTCTGTGTTCGTCAGTCAGCACCTGAGATGCTGTTCTGTGGCTTGCTTTTCTTGTAATGTCTTTGCCTGTTTTGACATTAGGGTAATGCTGGCCTCACAGACTACATTAGGAAGTATTCCCTCTGCTTGTGTCTTCTGGAACAGATTTTAGAGAATTGGTATCATTTCTTCCCTGTTTGGTAGAATTTGCCAGTGAACTTATTTGAACCAGGTACTCTTGAAAAGAATGTGTATCCTGCAGATGTTGGGTGAATGTTTTATAAATCTCAGATATGTTAGATGATGGTGTTATTCAAGTCTTGTGTAATTTTGCTGATTTTCAGTGTACTTGTTCTATTAATTGCTGAGAGAGGAGTAATAAATTATCCACCTCAATCTACTTAGCTTTTCTCCTTTTGTTCCATGTGTTTTGAAGCTTTGTTTTGTATCTTCTTGATGAATTGATTTCTTTATCATCTTGTGTTAGTTTATGTATGTGAAAAAAAATCTGGCCTCACAAAGATACGTGGGTAGTAGAGGGAAGACATTTTAATAGCTTTTTCACATAATTATGGATATTCTTCTTTGACATCACTCAAAACTTGTAAAGGTAAGTTATACTGTGGAATCTGAAATCATATAACTTTGTTATATTAAAATCCATTGATCTCTCTCACACTTTGAATGGATGATTTTTACCTGCACATGGTTTTGCATTGATCATTTAGAAAATACTGGTTCACCATGTTATACAGATCATTCAGATATTATAACATTTTATTATACAATAACAATAAATTATAGTAATATCTGCTATAGTAATAATAATAAAATATAGCAATATAGTAAGTATTGGGCACTCTCAAACACATGGTGCCTTTTACAAGTTTTACAGAATTTATTTTTCACTTTAAAAGTTGACTTTTATTATTGGCAATGATTGCTTTCAGCTGCTTTATTTGAAATTACTGACTCTGATTTTGTTTTAATAAACGTTTTATGTTGTTATAACTTAGATTTACAGAAAGGTTGAAAAGAAAATATAGGGCACTCCTGTAAACTCCTCATTCAGTTTTCCCTAATGTTAACATCTTTCATTACTCTGGACCATTAACAAAACTAAGAAACCAACATTAGTACATTACTATTAAGTAAACTTCAGACTTCATTTGGATTTTACCAGTTTACTCTAATGTTCTTTTTTTGGTTTCAGGATCCAATCCAGAATACCATATTGTATTTCATTATAGTGTTTCTTTGTCTCTATGGCCTTTGACAGTTTCTCTTGACTTATGACCTTGATACTTTTGAGGAATAGTGTTCAGGTGTTTTCCAGAATGTTGTTTGAAAGAAAAATTCTGTGATTTCTTTTTAAATTATTTTAAATTTATGTATTGATTTTAGAGAGAGAGGAATAAGGGAGAGAGAGAAAGAGAGAGAAACAGAAACATTGATTTATTGTTTCACTTATATATGCATTCATTGGTGTGTGCACTGACTGGGGATCGAACCTGCAACCTTGGCATATCGGGATGATGCTTCAGCTAACTCAGCCACCTGGCCAGGGCCTATTATTTCTTATCTAACTTTAGTAAATCAATCTAACACTAACTGTGTAGGGTTTTTTTTTTACCCACACCAACCAATTCTTTGACATCAACTGGGTATCCTACAATTAATTCAGTTCAATTCTGACACTATTTACCTAGAGTTAGCATCAAATCCCACAGATTAAGGGAGTTCAGTCCTGTAAGACTGCATCCTCCCACACCCCCCGCCGCCCAACTTCAGATGCCAATCACAAGTCTACGTTTTTAGTACTTATGTCCAACCAGCTAAATCGGAGACTCCCACCACTCTCTCCTTGGGTTTGATAATTTGCTAGAATGGCTCACAGATCTCAGGAAAACATTTTACTTACTAGATTACCAGTTTATTATAAAATAAAGATAAAATTTATGAACAACCAGATGGAAGAGATACCTAGGGCAAGGTATATAGGAAGGGGCATGGAGCTTGTATGACCCTTTGGGTATGTCACCCTCCCAGGACCTTGATGTGATCCCCAACACAGGAGTACTTCACTCAGTAGGGATAACTGATTGATGTGTTAGTGAATACCTCAACCTTTAGCACATCTCACCTCTCCAGAGGTCAGGGGGGTGGGGCTTAATCACATGGTTGGTCCCCCAGCAACCAGTTCCCATCCTGAGGATATCTGGTAGTCTGTGCCACCAGTCAAGACACTTGTCCTTTTGTACATTTCAAGGTAGAGACCAAATATATACATATTTTTTATTCTGTCAGACCTTCAGTGTGGGTTTATTTGATGACTTCCCTATGAATTGACTGGGATAATATTTTTTGGGAGAAATACTATGGAGGTGAAGTGTCCACTTTGTCTAAATTTGAGAAAATGTCTGCCGGATAGCCATGTCATAATAACTATGGCTTGCTATCAGTTTTTATTTTAAGTAAACATAGTGTTCATGATCAAAAAGGTTTGTCCAGGTCACCACTCAAGTAATTGTATAGATTCTTTTCCTCTAGACAACCATTGTACTTTGGTGTTCAGCACAAGTTTATGTGTATGTCTGCTTTCATCACATAGAATATTAGAAGTGTTTACTCATAGGTCAAGATTTAATATAATTAATAATTTTTACTGTTTGATCACAGACATTCTTTTTTTTTTGAAGATTTTATTTTTATTTTAGACAGAGGGGAAGGAAGAGAGAAAGAGAGGGAGAGAAACATCAATGTGTGGTTGCCTATTGCGTGCCCCCTACTGGGGACCTAACCTGGCCCACAACCCAGGCATGTGCCCTGACTGAGAATCGAACCAGCAACCCTTTGGTTTGCAGGCCGGCATTGAATCCATTGAGGCACACCAGCCAGGGCTGATCATAGACATTCTTAAGTGAACCTTTTTTTATAATTTGGTGTCATTGCTCTGATTTGTGCTAGGGCACCAACAGTCTTATTCACCCTTGCTTTAGTACCATTAGTGCTGTTGTCAGTACACTGAAAAAGGCAAACTGTTAGCACTATTATGTGAATAGTTTTGACTTTGCAGAGCCCATGAAAGCATTTCTGGGGCACTGTTGAGAACTGCTGTGATAGGGCTTATGATAACTACCTTATTTTTCGGACTATAAGACACACTCCCCCCCAGTTTGGGGGGAAGTGGGGGTGCATCTTATAATCCAAATGTGGCTTACCTGGCTCGCTGGGGGGGGATGGTGGAGCGGGGTCACAGGTTATTAAATATTTTACCACATTTTTTGCTTCAAAATTTTTTTTCCTATTTTCCTCCTCTAAAACCTAGGTGCATCTTATAGTCCTAAAAATACAGTACCTTTAATTTATCATAATTTACTTTTTGTTTTTTATTTATATCTTTTCTAAAGTGTTTTTTATAGTTATACATATTTACAGTTTTTGGTGCTTATCATTTTTTTGTGTACAGGGTGGAGCAAAGTAGATTTATAGTTCATAAGAAAATAATACAATAGTCAATAAATAATACATGAATTCTGTTTTGTGTACTCACAACTGTGAACCTACTTTTACCCCATCCTGTGTATTCATGCTTTCATATGTTATATTCTTTCTGCCTGGAAATTTTTCTTTAAAATAGCTTATACTGCAGGCCTACTGGCAATAGATTCAGCTTTTGTTTTTCTGAAAAAAATTTTTATTGTACTTTTGAAAGATACAGGATTGTAAGTCAACAGGGTTTTTTCCACCATTTTTTTTTTCAGCATATTAAAGATTTTTCCATGTCTCCTGACTTGCATAGTTTCAGATGAATCTAAACAGTCAGGTCTCTTCTGAATGTCCCATATATTCTGCGATGACTTCCCATTCAGGTTGGTGGGAATGTGAGTTCTTCTCAGCCCTGAGTGAGTTCTGGAAACTGTTTTTTTCCTCAGAAGTTGTTTTTTGCCCAGCTTTGTGGTGTTTTGCCTTGCACATGTGCAGATTAATATTCAGCTAAAGATTCAAGAGGACTCCTATGCAGATTTTTGGAGCTCTTTCTCAAAGGAGTGCTTTCTTTTCTTTTACTCTCTGGCACACAAATTCTGGCCCTCCTTGGCCTTTCCAAACTAACAGCTAGGCTTTCTTTGAGTTCCCCCTTCCTGTACTGATGTCCAGAATTGCCTCTACATACAACACTGGGTGACCATTAGGCTCACCTTGTTTGTTTCCCTTTTGCTAGGGATCACAGAGGTTGTTTTCAGGAAGAAAGTTGTTTGAATTACCCAGTCCACCAAGTACAAATCCCCTCAATCATTTGGAAAAAATTTTTGGTCAACATGTATATATAATTTTAGAAATATAGGTGAAGATTTGAATTTATAATCACATATTCAAATATATTTTATAAAGCAATATATTCAGAAATAGTAACTTTTTATTCAGTACTGTTTGCATACATTTTTAAAAAGATTTTATTTATTTTTAGACAGAGGGCAAGGGAAAGAGAGAGGGATGGAAACGTGGGAGAGAAACAGTGATCAGTTGCCTCTCACATATTTGGAACTGGGGACCTGGGCCTCAACCCAGGCATGTGCTCTGACTGGGAATCAAACCTGCGACCTTTGAGCTTACAGGCCGGTGCTCAATCCACTGAGCCACACTGGCCAGGGTGCAAACGTTTTTGTCATCAGTATGTTCATTATCACTGTTATCAGTTTTGTCTTTAACCCCAGAGCACATTATTTTCACTTTTGTCCAAGTTGTAGGAGATATAATGCTTTTTAATTCTGTGTACTATCTTGTTACCAGAAATTTTATCTCAAGCCACAAATTTTCAGATGCATTAGTTTTTTCTTTCATTTGTCTTTAGGCATAAAATTATCATCTCTACAACCCAGTTTCTTACTATGTTTTTTTTTAAAATTTCTCAATTACAGTTCACTTTCAATATTATTTTGTATTGGTTTCAGGTATACAGCATATTGGTTAGGCAGTCATATACTTTATGAAGTGTTTTCCCTGCCCACCTGGCACCATACATACTTATCGCTATATTGTTGACTATATTACAGTGCTATGTTGCTTCTTTAGGAAATGTTCAGTGTTTCTTTGTGATAGTTTGCAATTGGATGGTTATACCTCTGGGAATCCTTCCTTACTTTTGTTCAGTTTCTTCTCCTACTCCAGTTAAACAGCAAACAAACAACAACAACAAAAACCTCACTGATCAAAAAGTGACCTTCCAAACTAACACAGATTGAGATAATTTCAGGATAGTGCATTTTCTCCAGATAGTGCTTTCCTATTCAAAATTAATAGAGAAAAAGCACCTGTAATATGAGAGATGTTAAGCAAATGCCCTTCCTCTTTTCTGAGAGATTATTTTGAGGAAAAACATTTTTTTCTCTCTATAAGTATACAGTGTTTTTTTTGCCTTGGAATTATAAGTGATTTTTCTACTTGACGCTCATGAGGATGACAACAGTTGCCTACCATCTTTTGATAAGCATTAGAATTAATTACCTACTGATTCAAATTTTCTTATAGTAGCTGGAATAAATTATCCTACAGATAATTGCCAGCCTGCTCCTAGCATTGGTTTCATCTACTATTCTAGTTACCCCAATTAAAGTTAACATATTTCACAGGATAGAATATTTCAAGTGGAAAATGAATAAATTAAACTTAAGAAAATAAACAGGCCTTATTACAACATCCCATAGAAATACAATCCTTTGTTATGTATGTTAAAAGAGAAGCTAAATGCTTCTTACAGTTGGGAGATAGTTAGCTTCCAACTACTCATAAAATAGGTCAGTTAAAATTGAGCTTTGTTGGCAGAAAATAAGGCATATTGATAAGGTATTTTCAAACAGTGAATGCACTGTAGTGTTAGTGTTATTTACTGATTTCCTTGGACTATGATTTGTCATGTTGCTTTTGCATATTGTAGTTTTTTTATAACCTATGAAATTATCAGTACTGAGTTCATTATTAAACTCCTATAGAAGAAACATATTAGGGTTTTTTTATGACATGATACATATGGATTTAAAGTGAAATTGACTTTAGGCATTCCACCAATGAGATATTGTTTGGTTATATTTTTAGTGAAATGTTACGTATTTCAACTACTTCTCAATAACTTGAGCACTGCTGTCTCTTTCTACTTCCCTCAGTTCAAGAGTTAAGGGTCATGTGATTTGCCTCAGCAGCAGAAATAGGCCCTCATTGACTTAAACTCATCTATAAAGCTTATTTCTTAGGTCATTATGATTGCTTGTGGAAGAGATATTTACTGGGAACTTCCTGGAAGAATGCTTTCTTTTTTATGGGAATTACTAGAACAGCTGCTGGAGGATCTTTGAAAATTATGTTACCCAGATGTGACAACTGGTATTGCTGCAGTCATTTCTCTGAGAAGCAAGCTAGCCTCCAGGAGAAGCCCACGCATGGAGGAGGAGGGCATGGCTGAGAGAATGGTAGAGAGGTGGAGTCTCTGACTAATGTTTGAGTCTCTTGGTCATAGCTGTTCCACAACTATGTGCATGGAATAGTCAGTTCACTGATCTGATAAATGTGCCTAACCCTTGCTGAGGTTATTTTTTTGTATATAATAAACATTCTAATAATTAGGATATCAACTTGTGATCAATTTTGAAAGTACTGGTATTTAATATTTTACTATTTTTAATTTTTGCAATTTTAATCACATTAAAATTGCATCTTTAATTTATTCAGTCAGTATTTGAGTCATTCAGGACATACAAGTTTATAGTAATTACAGATAACAATAGATCGATACCATGTTTTTAAGCTTTTTAAAATATTAATTTCTAGAAACTTAAAAGCTTTTATGCTAAGGGTCTGTGATAGGCAATGCTAGAATACAACTTTTTTCTCATGTGAAAAATATTTGAGTGACAATTCTGTATAAAGCTTATTTGTAAGGTAGATAAATGATATATAGATACCTCATTTTGTATTGCTTTTTGTATTGAATGTGTACTTAATTTCACATTCAGTTAATTTTTAATGAAAGACTACTTTCATCAAAGCTAGATTTTATTCATACTTTTATTGGCTCTCCGTTTTGTTGATTGTGAATTCCAAATACTGTTTTTGCCAATGAGAGGCCCCATAATTTAGCCTACACCTTTCAAACTTTATTTCCCATCCTTTTGCATATTCAGTGAGATGAATGTGTTTCCCATGCCTTTGCTTCCTCCCCATGGCTTGTTCCTTCCAATCCTTTCTGCCTATGTAATTGATACCCATCTTTCTTGTCCTAGTTCTGATTCAACCTCTTCACTAAAATCTTTGTCAGTTATCCATCATGACCATAAGTTACCTCAAAAACTACTTTATTTCTTATAAGAAAAGTCAGCAGTACTGAATAAAGTAAAACAAATGCCTTTCATTCTTAATCTAGCCCTCCAGAAGAGAACCTCTTAATAGTACTGATTCTTGATATTTTTTATATATATTTAAACATACATGACTTACTTGCTTATCACTTTTTTTCATTACTATATTGGAGAGCACAATTCTAGAGGTTTAATCATATTTAAGGTTGATTTTTCTTTTGGCAAAAATATTTCAGGATTGGTATATATGCTTCATATTGCAACATAACAGGAAACATACTATCTGGTGGTCTGTATGGTGTTTAGATGGATCAGTGATTAAGGTATTGTCAGTCTGATCTACCCATCAGCCTCTCACTGAGTGATTTTATCTGTACCATTCTTTTAAATTGTCATAGATCGCTACTTGACTGTTACCATAATAAGATAACATGTAGATGGTAAAAGCTCAGGCTCTAGAACTATACTGTCTGTCATTTATGATCTTCGACAAATGATCTTTATGCCTGTTTTTCTCACTGTGAATTAGGTATCTCACATGGTTGTTTCAAGGATTAAATGTTTGAAGTGTTTAAAGCAGTGCACATGGTACGTTGTAAGTGTCAGTAAATGCTAGTTACTAATATATTGATTTAGAAATTTTATTTTGCTGTTTCTGCACTGGTATTTATTTGCATGGAAAATGCTTTATTGGATAAAACTCATTGTATTCTGTTTGGCAGTGAGTCAAGGTCACATTTTAGGAAAACAGTGCCATTTAAATGATAACAAACCTCATATATATACAACTGTAAATATATTTATAATACATTAATATATACTAGATATAATAATATACATAGTTACTATATATTGTATATAAAACTATATATTACTATATGTTATTATATATAATATGTATAGTTATTAGGAAAGAAAATTGCAAAAGAAAAAGAAATGAGTGACCCTTTCAATGCTTTGACTCTGAAGGCTGCTTAGTTCCTTGGGATGGGAGTTAAAAATGAGCATACATAGTACTATTTAATTTGAGGAAGAAGTTTTTAAAAATCTAATGCAATTATGCAAACAAAGGAACTCTCAGGTCAACAGAGATGTTGATGGAAGGGGACATGCAGAACTAAAAATGATTATAAAATTACAGACTTTTATAAACAGTAGCAGAAATCATAAAGTAAGCTGAAGTTTACAGAAAATGTTTAAGACAACATAAATTATTTTTTAAGGTAATATCTTAAATAAGATTAAGCTTCAACAAGATCATCAAATTCTTAAAAGGAATGAAACCATTGTTCATATTTTGCAAACGTCTGATTTAGTAGGGAGCAGCAGTGTGTGAGTTGGAAAAGCAAATGATAATATAAAAAGAAATAGACCACGGTAGGAAAGCTGTTGTAAGTGAAACAGTTGACTGCTCTAAGTGCATTGAATTTTCTTTATTTAAATTAATGTCTTCTCTAGCTGCCAGTGAGCTTGTAAATCTGCTCATGAAATCATTGAATAATCTTTGAGAATTTCATGAAAAGTATGCAGGGTAGGGCAAAAGTAGGTTTATTGTTGTGGAACAATGCAAAACACAAGAGTTCATTCTTGTATTATTATTTATTAATTACTGTATTTTCCATAGGAACAACTGCAGACCTACTTTTGCTCCACACTGTATGTGTTACCCGGTGATGAGCAAGCACTAGCTTAATTATTATTTTTTTTTTAGAAAGGGAAAATGTGGGTTCTAGAAATAACAAACAATTAAGCTTGTTACTGATCTTTCTGACAGGTTATGTGAACACAAGCATTGCTGCATGATAACCTAGAAGACTGCTAGGGGACTGCAGTAGTCTTAATTTGATAGCTTAAGGACTAATGAGAGACTAAAGGGGATGATTCATGTCCCACTGGGATGGTTTGAGGTTTCATCAGGCTACTCAAGATTCATGCAATTTAAAACTTATAAATTGTTTATTTCTAGAATTTTCCATTTAATATTTTAGGTTTGTGTTTGGCAATGGATAAATGCAACCACTGAAAGTGAAACTGCAGATAAGGGAGGACTACTGTAGTAGCAGTTTATTAATTTTAGTGAATAATATGTCTTTGGACATATTATTGGATAAGGTATATTGGTGAATTGTTTAAATATAGAGTAAGTAGGTAGATTTATAGTTAGATTCAAAGTAGGTTGGAATTCAAAACCAGCATTTGATTAGAGGTTCAGGGTCACCCTTGAGAAAGATCTTTAGAGCATTTCAGCGGGATTATTTTGGGCCAACATTTCCATCATTGATTTGGTTGAAGGTTTAGAAAGTAGGTTCAAAGCTGGACTTGGATAGCTGTTACCTTAGACGGTAATCAGGAACATCTCCCTAAAAACCTTACCTCATTAATTTAGTTCTGTTTTCCCCTCTCCTACCACACTTTGATACTTTATATGCAATATAAATCCCTAAGTTAGTTTGTTTCAGGGAAAAAAAGTGACTTTTTTTTTTGTCTGCCTGAAATTTTTCCAGATTAATGTGTGAATTGTATGTATCCTTTTTATAGCATGATACCCTTAATGATACATATTTAGGATATGATGAAAATTGGGGAAGTCTCTGCATAAAGTATATTTTTATCTACTCTAGGAATACGAAGCACGAACAGGAAGGACCTGTAAACCACCACCTCAGTCTTCAAGACGTAAGAATTTTGAATTTGAGCCGCTTTCTACCACTGCCCTGATTCTTGAGGACCGACCGTCGTAAGTAGTCCAGTGCTCCTCTGGCTCGCTGTTTACATTTTAAACTTAAGTATAATTTTGCTTACCATTTCACACAAAAGACACCAAAAAATTAGATATAAAAATGGCTTTATTTTTTTAAAAAATTAAAATCCCCAGCAGAAAGAAAGAAGGAGCTCCTGCCCTTCATGACAGCGTGGATGGAACCGAAAGTATTATGTATGCTAAGTGAGATAAGCCAGGCAGTGAAAGACAAATACCATATGATCTCACCTTTAACAGGAACCTAATCAACAAAACAAACAAGCAAGGAAAATATAACCAAAGACACTGAATAGAGAACAGACTGACAGTGACCAGAGTGGAGAGGGGAGGGAATTTCAGGGGAAAAGGGGAAGGGTTTGCAGGAACAAGTATAAAGGACACATGGACAAAAGCAGGGGGCGGGTAGAAATGTGAGGTAGGTGAGGAGGGCTGGGGGATAGGCGGGAATGGGAGTAAAAGGCAGAAAACTGTACTTGAACAATTAAAATAAAAAATTTAAATCCCAGTTATATATCCTAAAACTAATGGGAAGGAATATATTGTTGATGTTCAAGCGTTAGGCATATTTTTTAGAAGTTTCTAAGAGCCAATGTATGAGACATAACATTTCAGCTTTCTATATTTGTTTCTATTTCAGCCTTCTGCCGTACCTTAACATGATAAGGCAATTATTTTTTCTTCTTGACATTTAACACGTACTTAAGAGTATTTTTCCTTGCCTGTTGGAAAATTGAAATGACTATTCACCTATTGGTTTACTGTTACTAAGAATACATTATTAAGGCCCAGGCAACCATCTTAAATTCTTCCCTTCCCATTCGTGACCTTCCCATCTCAGTGGTCCACAAAGTTGCTGTTCTTCAAAATATTGTCTCTGATTTGTTGTTAAACAAAGCACACCCTTCTTAGGTCTCTGGATCTATTATTTTTTCTTCTTCTAGATTTCTCTGTCCTTCCAGTGTAGTAATTCCTAACCTTTTTTGTCATTTTCCTGATCTGCAGCTTTTTCCACCCATTATCCCGAGGAGCATAATAAAAGGACCTGGAACCAAATAGGTTGAATATTTTTTCATTGTGAGAGAAGAGTCTGGACATAAGTACATTTATTTTCAAATTCTCATTTCATATTTTTATGCTAAAGAATTGTGATTACATTGCTCCTTTTTTTAAGGATTTGGTGAATATTATATTTTTCTATTGGTAAGAAAAAACAGCTCTTTAGAAATTTAGTTATGAAAAGTGTCAAAGTTTTATTTGTTTTGTTGACAAGGAGGAGAATGAACCAGGGCAATTAAAAGAGTGGTTAGAACATGTGTAGTAAAATGACAGCAAACTCACAATTATTAACAACCACACCTGAAACAAAAACAAGAAGAAACTAAGCAAACGACTAGAACAGGAACAGAACCACAGAAATGGAGAACACATGGAGGGTTAGCAACAGGGGAGTGGGAGGAGAGTGGGGGAAAGATACGAAGAATAAGTAGCAATGAAGGTAGATAGAAA
>CM052542.1:132111182-132190907 GCA_028533065.1 Trachops cirrhosus
GGTAGATAGAAAATAGACAGGGGGAGGGCAAGAATAGTATGGGAAATGTAGAAGCAAAGAACTTATGACACATGGACTGAAGTAAAGGGGGGGAATGTGGGTGGGAGAGGGTGTTCAGGGTGGAGGGGAATGAAGGGGGGATAATAGGACAACTGTAATAGCATAATCAATAAAATATATTTAAAAAAAAAAAAAAAAAGAAGACTAAGAAACCACAAATCTTTGATTCTGTGAGGGTGTGTGTGCATAAATGTATGTGCATGCAATGCATGATGTTACTATACATCATGCTAAATAAATTGTACATGTGTGAAAAAAAAAAAAAAAAAAAAAGAGTGGTTAGATAAGCAAGAAAAGAATACCTAACTAAAGACCTTTTGAATCTTGACTGACAGTCGACTGAATAGGTAAATAACAAAGTCCCCAGAAGAGCTTTCTTAAACTTGTTAAAATTCATCCAAAATGGCTTAACTTTTTTTTAGCAGAAATGTTAATTTCTTCCCAGAAGGAGTTTATAAAAATACTATGCAAAAAGTTCTGTGTTAGACAGTCTTTTGGACAAATTTTTCTTGTCACCATCCTCTGTTTTACAGTCAAACCTACGGACGTCTCCTTGCCTTCATGCCTTTGCTCCTGTTACTGCCTTCAGAATACAGTTATCTTATTTTTACTACTCACATACCTAATCCTATAGAGATTAAGCTTCATTTTTTTTATCAAGTCAAGTCTTTGTTGACATCTTCAAACTTCAGTGATATCTGCTTCTCTTAAATTTTTCTTGTAACTTACACAAGCAGTTCCATGGAATTGGAACTTGAAAAAAAAACATCAGACACAATAAAGTTGTAAGATCTCAGCATACCAAATAAGCAATTGGAAAAAGTACTTTATTTTTCACTGTACTATTGACTATCTGAAATTAATATATTAAGTTTAAATATTGTAGTTTTTATGCTATTTCTATGTAATATTGAGATTCAACTTGGTAACTACTGTTTTACTCAGCTCTGAGATGCTGTGATTTAATTTAAAAATTTGTTCACCTCTTTACATTTGAAGTGATATTTATGGGGGAAGTAATTTATATGACTTACATTTGAGTAACTTAAACCAACAAACAAAGGCTTTCCATGATGTTGGAATATGGAATATCTAATCATCCTTCCTCTACGACAACAATTGAAACATATAGAGAACAGATGAGAGTGAAAACTTCAGCTTTATTGAGGATAAAACCAGATGAGAATACATGGGTGCAACCTGAGTGTTAAGTGGCACCTCCTTTTATCTCTCCCAGAATATTCTCCTAACAGCTAACATCCATCCTTCAACAGACTGAGAAGCTGGAGGAGAGACTTATACAATTTTGTTTCTTCTGTTTGCGGATGCAGCTTGGTTCAGTTAACACTACTACTTCAATTATGAGGTGGCATCTGTGAGGAGGCAGAGGAAAAGGCAGAATTTTTGCCTCATCTTGGAATTGATGTTGAAAATGTCCTTTTCCATAGGTCAAAGTGATAATAGAGAAGGAGTTTCCCATTGCAAAAGGAGTTCGTGAATTGGTGTTACTTTTCCTTTCTTACCCTCTAATTTTCGGTAGCATCCAAAATCATTGACAGCATAGGTTTTTATAGTCAAAACATTTTCACATATGATGCAATTACAGTATTACAGATGATTAATCTGAAGTCTCAGAGGATTTCAAATATAGGAATTTCTATAATTTCATCCTTTTGTTAATTTTCCTTCTCCCTGTTCCCACTTTACCAATCCACATCACAATGAAGACAGCCTTGGACAGGAAGATAAGAACATTCTTGCTAGCTGATCGTGTTGATATGAGCCTCATACATTTTTTTAAAAATCACTTATGCTTGTGGAACTATTTTTTTAAACCACCAATGGATAGAGCTACCTTTTTTCTCCTTTAGCTTTCTCAGTAAATTACTATTCACACTAGTATCAAATGAAATGGCAGAGACATTTAAAGATACAAGTGAAAGGTGACACAAAGTGAAGTGCAGGTTTTTTATGTAATGCCTTTGAGTAGCAGCAGATGTTCATACCGTGATTTTTAGCATGATACGCTATCTTAGATATTTATAATGGTTTCATGCCTTGTCCACATAACTGACACTTTTATTAGAGATAGGAATAAGCCATATCTTTTCCTTATAGTATTTAAGTGCTGAGTAAGGTATTTAATAATTCTTGGTTGGTAATATTTACTTAGTCTTTGATTTTCAAGACTTGTAGGGGGGCTCTGCCTGCAGGGCCTCCCCCCACCCAGCTGCCATGGATGAGAATAAGTCTACCAGGACATAATCTGCTTGGGGAAGAGAGGTGGTCCAGGAGCCTATTCCTCAATGGGCTTTTATTGGGTTTATTTGCATAGAAATACAGGGTGTATATATGTAAAGCTCATCAAATATTGTCAGACAGTAATGATCAAACAATACATAACATTCAGAGAACTTTGAGGGCTTATTCTGAGTTAGAGTCAGTTAGCTAAAGGGCTACAAAACTTTGGGAAACAAACTCATTTCATGCTTGGACCCTTATCAGAAAATTGAGGACATTCTTAGCAAACCAGTTTCACGGGATTTTATGCATTCTTTCCTAGGCCTGATCGCCCTGGGGAACCTCCTGTTCCTGCCCAGGGCTGCACTGCATTGTTTAAGGCTTAAGTCAGGTGGAGGAAGTAAGGCAGCCAAGAGATTAGGAGACTTCTTGCAGACAGAATGAGGACTCAGGCTATGTCAAAGCTGAGGGGCGAGGGTCCATCATCCCCTTTTTCTATAGCCCCCCAGGTCCTTCTCTGAGGGCCCCTTTCGAGACTGTGCCTGTCTTAGGTCATCCCTCCCTTGAGGAATCTTACCTGTCATTGGCTAACCGGTCATACACTGGGGGCCAGGCAGGGTGAAGTAAAGTGGGCAGAGGTGGTGCTCCTGCCAGGGGGATAAGCTTTGTGTCCTTAGTGGCTTATGGTCCCAATTTGAAGTGGGCAAGAAAGCTTGGACATCTTAGCTCTCTCTCACTTAGCCTTAGCCATGGGGGTTTACAGCTTCTGAAACTAGGCAGGGCGGTTCCCAACAAAGACTGAAGAATTTGATTTTTTTTATTTACTTCTCCAGACAGATGACTGCAAAATTAGTGATTTAAAAGGACCCCCACAAAACAAGTCTGTATACATTGTTTTTATGCTTTATTTTCTGTACAGCCTATAGTTTCTTAGCAATTATGGTATTGAAGCTCTACTCTTCCTCAGACTGTCAAAGATTGGTAGGATATTTACCATATGGATCATTCAGCTTCGGACCATAATTATTGAATACCTACTATTTACCAAGGTTTTTACATTCATGATGATTCGAAAAGGGGATACCAAGACATAGAATTTATAATTATTATTTATGTACTATTTTGTTTTAGAATGTGTTCATAAGTATTCATTTTCAAAGAAGTGAAATTGCAATTTAAAAAAATCTGATGTAGGATGATCTGAAAATTTCTGTACCCTGAACAGTGTTTAATTCCTTTATGCAAATCATGTAATACTAAGATATAAAAGGTATATGCTAGCCTCTCTTTTTTTTTTTTAATCTTTTAGGACTAGGTCAGCACAGTTTGGGGAACTGTCTGGAAATAGGAAGGTGTGAATTGTCAGTGAAATACATGTGTATAAAAGAATTTATTAACTAGGCCTTTATAACCATGGTTTTGAGACATAGTTCTATTATTTGCTTAAAATCTGTGATCTTTGTGCTTATTCATAACTTAGTTCCATTCCCTTACGTAAATGACCAGGATGGCAGTTAGTGCTTCCTGTTTTCCTAGAATCTAGGCCTATACTGTCCTTTGTGGTAGCAACTAGCCATGTGTGGCTATCTAAAATTAAATTTAATTAGTTAAAGTTAAATAAAATAAAAAATTCAGTCCCTTATGCACACTAGCCACATTTCAAGTCAAGTGTCCAGTAGCTTCTTGTGGCTAGTAGCTAATTTATCCTTACTACTAAAGTAAGGATTTACATTAGTACCCTAAGGATTCCACTTGATACCCAATCTATTAGAAGGTCTTTGCAATGGCTGGTCCAGTGTGACCTTTGAGAATGCTCTACCTATTCATTTCTGGTCTTTCTTATCGTGGCTACCCTGGTTTAATCACATGCATGCATAGATCAGTACTCTGCCAAAGACTCAAGGGGAGTCCTCCATACTTTCCTTCTCTCAGGTAGTCTAATCTGCAAAGCCTAGCCATCTCGGATTCTCCAACTACAAACTCTGTTTCCTCAACTCAGCAAAACTGGTGGACTCTGTTTATGTACTCCCTTCTAGCACTGAGACCTGGAAACTACTGCCTGTAAGCTCAGGCACTTGGAGGATTACTTTGTTTCCTTTCTCATAGCATCACTGCCTTGTGCTGCCTGTTGTCCAGTGTCTAAACACTGCAGTTTAATATATTTTGTTTGTTTTTCTAATTAATTACGGTAAGAGAGTAAACCTGGTCCCTCTTGCTCCATTATGAAGCAAAAGTCTTAACCATTAACCATTGTTCATCCCTGCTACAACATACCTGAGGAGTCTGACTATAACTTATAACTTGAGAAGAGAGGAAGAGGTACATTGTAAATTTGAAAGTTTGTCACAAACCTTTCTTCACCCTAGCCTATTGAAAAGAATTTTTAAAACTGACTCCCAAAGTCAGACATTATTACGATACATTTTGATATGTGATAATACTTCCAGTATATCTTTTTGCATAGTCATATATCTAAATCAGTGACTCTATGAAGCTATTAATTTTATAAACCAAAATAGAGTATATATAAGTGATTAACATTATTTTGAAAGTCTAAAACTACAAAGGAGTTTGTTATAAAAGTATACCTTATACCTGCACTTACCATGTGACCCAAGAATTCTACTCTTAGGAATTTACCCATAGAGAAATGAAGGCTGATGCCTACACAAGAGTTGAAATGAGTATTTATTGTAGTTTTATCCATAGTGGCCCCAAACTGGAAACAATCTAAATGTTCATAGTATGTAAATAGAACACTGCTCACCAATTAAAAGGAATACATTGGTAATACACAGAACAGCATGGATGAATTTTTAAAATATGCTGAGCAAAAGAAGTTAGACAAAAAATAATCTATGTGAAGCTCTTTAAAAGGCAGCCAACTAAGGTGTAGAGATAGAAATTACAGATGTGATTGCCTAAGGTGGAAGTTGGGTAAGTATTGTGCAAAGGGTCATAAGGAAACTTTGTGGAATAATGGGAATGTTCTATATCTTGATTAGTGTTAGTTGCAGAGGTATGTAAAACTGTCAAAACTTGTCAGACTGTACTCCTACAATATGTTCATTTTATCACATGTGAATTATACCTCCAAAAAGTTAACTTAAAAAACTTCAGTGGTTTTAACAAATAACCTAGAAATATTGGCTGAAATTTGACATGCAAAAATAATACATAAGCATATACATATGATATATAAATATGTAAAATGTAAATAACAAGTATTAGCAACCTGGATTCTGATTCTTTTCTAAAATGCAGAGTTCTTTTCAGCCTTTTACTTTCTTAATGTATGAAATGAGGTCAGGTTAGAAATTCTATGTATCTGTCTATACAAAGGAAGGAGTTAATACGTTTAAATATTAATCTTTTAAAAAGTGACTTAAAAACTTTTTCCCCCCAGAAATCTTCCTGCCAAATCTGTGGAAGAAGCTTTACGTCACCGACAGGAATATGATGAGATGGTGGCTGAGGCTAAAAAACGAGGTATAAAATTTAACTCCAGTTGGTAAATTTAATTTACTGATTACAACAGGTTAATTTCAACAGGAAGGTGGATGGTGAAATTGATGAAGTCTGTCTTTATGACTATGGTGATTTCTTATTTTTATAACTATGTAGGTTCTTAAGGAGAAATAAAATGTCATACTAGGATCATAGTTTTTCTGCAAGTACTTTTACAAAACTAATAGGAGAAAGGCAGCACACTATATGAGAGGTCTTGTAATTACAGTCATAAACCATGGACTACTATTATCTTATAAATGAAGATATTTCTCATGATTTTTGATACATTATAATTTAATAATTTTAACCCTTTAAGATAACTTTATATGGCTGTGAGATGTGACTTGATATTAAAATATGCTTTTGTGACTTAATGGAGTCCCTTGAGTCCCAGAGTGTCACATAAATGTGTACGGTTGTGTGTGTAAGTGTGTGCATGTGTGTGGCTTTTCAACATATGCTGTTTAAACAACTGATAATTTTTCCTTGACTTAAGTGAATGGAATAGTATAATGGTGTACAGTTCTATTTTGTGGCACTATTTTGGAAATGAAGTTAATTATTTAATGTTGTAGTAAACCTATAAGGCCAATTACATCTTTCTAAAAGGCCTAATTATTTAAACATTAGTTGAGTTTATTTTTCTATACAGATTTTGAAATGTTTCTAACATACTTGACACATTTTAATTGACTCTCAACACTGACTTTACTATTCAATAAATATTTAAGGTCATTATTGAGCTCTGGCAGGGTGGCTCAGTTGATTGAAGCATTGTCTGGTACACCAAAAGATTGTGGGTTCGATTCCCA
The DNA here is from genome assembly GCA_028533065.1 of Trachops cirrhosus. NCBI lineage: Eukaryota > Metazoa > Chordata > Mammalia > Chiroptera > Phyllostomidae > Trachops > Trachops cirrhosus. The sequence continues at coordinate 132,117,806 of CM052542.1, forward strand.
GGCAGGGAACACACCTAGGTTGCAGGTTTCATCCCTGGTCAGGGTGCCTACAGGAGGCAACCAATCGATGATTCTGTCTCACATCGATACTTCCATCTCTCTCTCCCCCTCCCTTACTCTCTCTCTAAAATCAATAGGCATATCTTGGGTAAGGATTCAAAAAAAGATAGTTACTGATAAGTAGATAATCCTAAGAACATCTTATGAAAGAAATAGCATTGAATTGGGAAATCAAAAGGTCAGATCTTTAATCCTGTTTGTGACACTCTAAATAGACCCAGCGTTAGTACCCTCATCTGTCAAGTGTGTGGGACACACAAGACGCAGGCTTTCAAGTCCCTCTGTCCACACTTTCCTTTAAAGTCATAAAACCTTCTCCAAAGAAATCTCACATTGAATCTGAATATATAAAACAAATTTTGAAAAGTGGAGCTTCCTACTTGGCCTCCTGCTTGCCCCTTAACACAATTCCTGAGGCATATGTGAAACAGTTTAGAAAACACTTAAGCTACCTAATCTCTGAAGTCCCCACTGGTTCTAAAATTATATATAATTATATAGCTATGTATATAAAACTATAGTTAATGTGTATATATTTCACTTCCCTATTTTTGAGGCATCTCTTCTGAAGTTTTGACTTCTGATTTTTAGAAGTGTATTAGGGGGATTTTAAAATTTTAATTAGTAAAGTGAAACATACTCAGTTTTTAATGTCATGTGGTTTTATATGAGGAAGTTCATAGACCCCTGGTATGAAAAAATAGTATTGGTTGGTTGTTTACAGTTGTTTATTTTTTACATAGTTAATTTATGACAAATTTCAGATCATTGATTTAAGTATAAATAGAATATATGGTACTATAATCTACTTAAATGATTTTTCTGATCTTTATTCCATTTTGTAGTATAGGAGATGTATTTTAAAAGTAGTTTAATCAGCCCTGACTGGTATGGTTCAGTGAATTGAGCACTGGTTTGCAAACTGAAAGGCTGCTGGTTTGATTCCCAGTCAAGGCACATGCCTGGGTTGCAGGCCAGGTTCCTAGTTGGGGGTGTGTGAGAGGCAACTGTTTCTCTCACACAGTGATGTTTCTCTCTGTCCCCTTCCCCTCTCTCTAAAAATAAATAAATAAAATCTTTAAATAAATAAAATCATGTTAATCAAGTTCATTTTCTTTCTCTTTTTACCTCCTTTCCCTCTTCCCTCCTTCTTCCTTTTCTCTTCTCTCTCCCTTTTTTCCTTCCTTCTTGTTACCAGAATACTTTTTTTGAGAAAGCCTCTTTTTTGTAGGCTTAGGTAGAAGGAGAAGGGGGTTTTGATCTAGCTCTTTTGTATTGAAATAACTCTTACTTGTTTAAAACAGAAATTAAAGAAGCATACAAAAGGAAAAAAATAATGAAAGAACGATTTAAACAGGAAGAAAATATTGCAAATGCAATGGTAATTTGGATCAATGAAATACTGCCCAATTGGGAAGTAATGTAAGTAAGCAGACTTTTCCTGAATTTCAGTCTTTCTCCAAAGAGCTCATGTTTTCAATTCTCTTATTTTTATTACTTCTACCATGAATCTTATGCTTTGGCTAAATTATACTGTTAACTGTTAACCAGTGTTTGAAAATTTCATGCTTATATTTCTGCCTTTGCTTTTACAAATCCCTCAATTTCTAATACCTGCTTTCCTTACTGACCATCCTCTATGCCTGTCAGAATCTTACCTATCCTTTGAGTCCCATTTGAAATGCTAGTTGATCCATGAAACTTTACTTTTTCCTTAGTTACCATATTTTCTTATTTCTAACATACCATCTATTGCAAAATGTACTGTTGATGTCATAGTGGGTTTTTGCAAAGAAAATACTAAAGTATGTACATTTATTATAAGATGCATTTATTAAATGTTAAATATGAAAGTGATTTTAAATATGCTTCTCTCATAATCAAAAGAATGTGGTACATATATTATTTATATATGTGTAATATATATAATAAAATATATGATGTTTCCCTTCTGTAATGTTTCATTATATTTTGAGACGAATATACTTCTTTACTTTGTCTCTTATTTTTTATAATATTTTTGTACATGCCTTATCTGCCCTCTAGCCTGGAGGGTAAGAGCTGTCTTCTGCAATGCCTAGTATAGGATATGCATTTGGAATTTGTTGAGTATTGGACAGTGTGACAGATATTATATTAGGTTCTACATAAGGAGTCACATTTAATTCTTACAACCTTTACTCCCACTTATCTTATAGGGAAGCTCAAGGTCAGACAGGTTAAGTGATTTGCCCAAGGTTATACAATTAATGAGTGATTAAATCAGATTTGAACTCAGATCTATCTGACTCTAAAGCCCATACTCTTTAAGCAGACTACACTGCCTCTCAAAGACTAGGGCCTTACCCACATTGAATACTTTATTTTCTTTTGGGTACTAAATACACAACAAATTTTTGTTCCTTTTATCCTGTTCTGGTTTTTTTCTTATAATTATCCATATATTTCTGGTTCTGTTATTACTATAAGTGGCAATTATAGAAGGCAGTTCCCTTTAAATTGCCATCATCTCTCTTTAGGGTACAGTGTACTTTTGGGCCATTTTTTCTTTTCTCCTGGCCTGCAAGCATGAACACAATGAAAAGAATGCATTACGTACTTAACTTTCTCTGTTTTTAAAAACCATTCAGTCATTTGGCCATAGACTAGGTAAACCATCATGCAACTAGTATTTTTGGTATAAAAAGTAACTTTCTCCTTTTTTCTCCCCTTTTAATTCTAGGCGTAGTACGAGAAGAGTTCGAGAATTGTGGTGGCAGGGATTGCCCCCTAGTGTTCGTGGGAAAGTTTGGAGTCTAGCTGTAGGAAATGAACTAAATATCACTCCTGGTTTGTATTCTATATTCAGTTACTCCCACACATACAAATAGCCATCTCCAGAGTTACAAAGTAGACTAGTAGATTGCCCATTTTAAAAGGCATTACCATGTATAATGTCATTTTTAGAGCATGCTTCATTTCCCATCTCCCTCTAAAACCTGGTATGATTTAATAAGTTTACTATACTTCATATTATCAAAATAAGATTTGTGGGTTTTCCTTTAGTTTACAACCATCAATAATATTACTGACATCTAAATACTTTAACTATAGGTAACTGCAAAAACTTCTGGGATTTTACATAGCAGTGGATTTATATGAAAAAATAAAATAGTCTCAATTGTGGAAAGGTTTCCCCTTTGTTTAAAAAAACACAAATATTGGGGGAAGGCTAGAAATTTCTTTCTCTACATCTCAAAGCAGTCCATTTGGATTCTTTTTTGTTTGAAAATTTTAAAGTTTAAAAAACAAGATTCTCAAGGAATTGTTTTTTTTAACTTAATTAAAACTTAAAGGACAGGAGTAACATGTAGTTTTGATGAAGTTAAAAAAATTAAATAAAATTACAATAACACCAAATAGGGGAAGTGTAAGAGTTAATAACAAAAGGTGCTAACTGGGTCTGAATGATAATGATAATGCTGGACCACAGCACCATGGAAAGACTTAGGGAAATTGGGGTGGTGGACACACAGTATACAGATGAAGAATTATAGATTTGTATATCTGAAATCTATATAATTTTATTAACCATTGTCACCCCAATACATTCAATTAAAAAAAGAAAAACTTCAATTGAATAAATGTTTGAAAAGCTCATCACTTATTTTTGTCTCTTTTGCGGCTTAAGAAAAGGTGTCATGTTAGGAATCCTGATAACGTAGACATTGAAATATTGGCTAAGTTGGTGTTAACCTTTTGTGGTACTGTACTCAGATTTTTTTTTTAAAGCTTGAAATAACTGAGCTGTTTATTTTCAAAGTAATTTTGGGTTTTCTCTAAAATGAAAGCAAGTATGTATTCAGGAATGGAATGAGTACTCATTCTCTTTTTCATTAGTGGTGTAAAGGAAGCTAAATTTTGATTGAAGTAAATTTACTTTTGATAACCTTGTTTACTTTTAATGACTATAATAGTTTGACTCCTTACCTGTTGTATTTGTTTTATTATGAAATTTATAACCATTATGGAATAGTAATTAAGAATAAGGGTTCTAATGTCAGTCAAATGTGGTTCAAATCTTGGTTCTCCAATCTATTAGGTTTGTGACCTTGGGCAAATTACTTACATCTAGAAGTCTTAGTTTTCTTCATTTCTAAAATGGGGGTAAGATCGTTCGCTGTCTCAAAAAATTGTTCTAGCATTTTTTTTGTGACAATGAGTATAAGATTAGAGTGAAAGTGAAATTTGCTGAGAGTATATATAGTGTCATCATTGACAAAAAATCAGATCTCAGAGTATTTTCTGTTCCTAAGATATATCTTAAAGTCTGTTTCAACCTCTGTATTTGGAGATTCAAAATAAAATAACGTGCAGAGTCAAGCAAGGAGTTGAACTGAGATGCAGGTCTTCTTATTATAGATAATCATTGTAAATCTTCCCTGGAGAGATGTCCTTTCATGTTCTGAAAAGCATTACCACATTTTTACTGTTGGATCAATTTTATAGCTCCCAGAGGTGATGGATTTGTTTGCTGGGCCTTTCTTCTTCCAAGACAGTTTTCAATTTGAGTACAATAGTGAAACTGGACTTGGCTTGGAGGCAGTTTGAAATAAAAAGTGTGAACTCCAATTTGGTTTTTGATAAGAGCAAAAATTATGTATCTACATTTAAAACTCATATCCAGCTCTTACACTAAATGGAATGGGGCATAAATAATAGAAATTTTGAGTTTGATTTTTTAAATTTCTTCTTTCCAAACCATTAGTAATAATGAGAAGTGAACAGAAAGGAGACAAGATCAGAATAAGAATCTATTTGAAATACATCTAGTAAGTTATTTTATAATGATACAATTCTTGGCAATATAAGAATACTTATTGTGCCCTGGCTGGTGTAGCTTAGTGGATTAAGCACGGGCCTGTGAACCAATAGATCACGGTTCGATTCCCAGTCAGGGCACATGCCTGGGTTGCAGGCCAGTTCCCAGCAGGGAATGCACAGGAAGCAACCATACATTGATATTTCTCTCCCTCTCTCCTTCCCTTCCCCTCTAAAGATAAATAAATAAAATCTTTAAAAAAAAAAAAGAATACTTATTGTATAGTCATATATTGGAATATTGTGCAGTTGTTAAACAAATAAAGCAGTCTTATTCTACTAATCTGAAACAACCTCCAGTATAATAAAGCAAGTTGCAGATCAGTGCTATAATTAATATGGTGCAACTTTGTTTTTTTTTTTGAAAAAACAAAGATACATATATATATATATATATGCTTATATGTGCATATTCTCATCTTTACTGCTTGGTAAGCATAGTTGCATCTGAAGAAAGATAATTTATTTTTCATTCTATAGTGTTTTGTACTGTTTGAAATTTTTTTTAAAAATCCTGTACCTTATTACCTTTATAATTTTTTAAAAAACCTTCCTTGTCTGGATTATCGTTAAAAACACATAAATGTTTTAACAACATTAATTGAGGAAAAATTTCTTGGTATTTGGGGCAAAATATAATTGTTGGTATTTGGCAAGAAATATTTTTTACTGTTCCTCTGTCATTGAAATTTGCTATGAAATTTTTGTATAATTTAAAATATCTGTAATGGTTAGTTAGAAAATAAAGACAATTAAAATTTGAGAGTTGAGAAAAAAATTAGCTTTTCTACAAAGGAGTTCCCATCAGACTATCAGCTGATTTCTCAAAAGAAATCTTACAGGTAAGAAGGGGCTGGAAAAAAGTATTCCAGGTCATGAAAGACAAGGACCTACCTCCCAGATTGCTCTATCCAGCTAAGCTTTCATTTAGAATGGAAGGGCAGATCAAGTGCTTCTCAGATAAGGTCATGTTAAAGGAGTTCATCATCACCAAGCCCTTATTGTATGAAATGTTAAAGGTACTTATCTAAGAAAAAGAACATAAAAAACATGTATAGAAGAATGACAGCAAACTCACAATTATTAACAACCACACCTAAAACAAAAAAACAGAAAGAAACTAAGCAAACAACTAGAACAGGAACAGAGCCACAGAAATGGAGAACACATGGAGGGTTAGCAACAGGGGAGTGGGAGGAGGAGAAGAGGGGGGGAAAGATACGAAGAATAAGTAGCATGGATGGTAGATAGAAAATAGACAGGGGGGATGGCAAGAATAGTAGGGGAAATGTAGAAGCTAAAGAACTTATGACACATGGACATGCACTAAAGAGGGAGAATGTGGGTGGGTGAGGGTGTTCAGGGTGGAGGGGAATGAAGGGGGGATAATAGGACAACTGTAATAGCATAATCAATAAAATATATTTTTTAAAAAATTAGTTTTTCTGTTGAAGATTTAATGAGATCCTGCATATGAAAGTGTAAAGTGTGGTTTCAAAAAGTGAGTGGGCACTTAAAGTAAAAAAGATAGGGGTAGAGATTTTTGGATGTGACCCTTTGATCAAAGTTTCCGTAGCTTTAGATAGCAGTATCATAATGAAGAAACCAGTTTCAAGAAATAAGGAAGCAAGAATTAGCATTTATTAAGGGCATATAAGGTGTCAGGAGCTTTACATATATGATCTTGTTTAATCACCAGTAACCCTATGAGTAGTGTTATTTTTCTTCAGTTTACAGATGAAGAAAGCCAGGTTCCAGAATTACAAAGTAACTTTCTTAAGTCCCACAGGTAGTAAGTAACAGAGCTGGAATTTGAATCTAAGTCTGACTCCAAAAATCATGTTTCTGCTATTCCACAATGATACTCCTTTAGCAGAAGCATCTCTACCTGCCTCATACATATATTCTGTATTGTAGCTATTTGAATGACTGCTCTGGAGTATTTTCATTTGTTGTCTTTCTGGTTGTATAATAAGTAGTTTGGTAGAATCGAGTACTTCAATTTGCTACATTTTTTTTATGCCAGCTACATAAGGGAGACCTGACCTATGTGGGATCTTTTTTTTTTAAGGGGAGAAATAAAAATATGTGAATATATTTCTTTCCTATTTATGAATTTTTATTCTTTTTGTCCCCAGAACTTTATGAAATCTTCCTGTCAAGAGCAAAAGAACGGTGGAAAAGCTTCAGTGAAACAAGTTCAGAGAATGATACAGAAGGTATGATTATTATTATTTTTTCAATGAAAGAGTAAATTTTTTGAGGCCCCAGGGCCATGGGTTCAGGCGGAAGACCACCCCATGGCCCTAAGAGGTAGTGGAGGAGCTTTATTTAATCGTCTTGGGGTGCAGGTTGTTCGTGTGGCTGCACTTCTTGTGTCAGTTGACCGTGCAGAGGGTTCAGGTGGGTGTAACACTTGCAGCAGATTGTCTTGTTACAGTTGTATGTCTGGGCAAGCTGGGGGAAGGAGGACTTGATGATGCCACCCTGCAGACAAAGCAGTGAGTGCAGGGTGGACTCTTTCTGAATATTGTAGTCTAAGAGAGTGCGGCCATCCTCCAGCTGTTTGCCCACAAAAATCAGACACTGCTGATCAGGCAGGGTGCCCTCCTTGTCTGGGATTTTTGCTTTGACATTCTCACTGGTGTCACTGGGCTCAACCTTAAGGGTGATGGTCTTGCCAGTCAGGGTCTTCGCAAAGATCTGCATCTCTTATCTGCTGAGAATGCTGCTCTGCCGCCTTGCTGAAGAGAAAGGGTGTGATTTTTTTCTTAACAGACATTTCTAGATGAAAATTCAGTCACTGAAGATACAGCGTGATTTTTTTTTTTTACTGTGTGGCAGGAACTATAGTAGTTGATTTATGTATATTATCTCCTTTAATGTCAATAATCATTTAAGTAGGTGGTTTTATCCTGGATAGTATAAGAGGAAACTCAAAGTAGTTAACTTGTAAGTAATGAAGCCATGATGTAAACCCAGGTTGTTGGACTCCAGAGCCCAGGATTTAATCACACAGTAAGACTAATTGTGTGAAGTATTTTTAGGCTAACTTTTAACTTACAGATAGATGATGTTCATGTCAAGCTTGAAACCTCCTGTCCCCCCTCTTCACTGACTTTTACTTATTCCCTAATGTATTGTTTATAATTCTTATCATGCCTAATCTTTGTTCATTTAATTCACTCATACACTCTTTCCTGCACTCTCATTAATTGTTTTCCTAATCATTTTGGAGAATATCATTTTTTCTGTTATCATGGCTAATTAAATTTAGGTACATTTATTGAAACATCTCTTGTCTTTCAATAATGAGAAACCATTTGTCTGCCAGTCACTTTTCTTTCTATATTTACTTAGTAGAAAGCAAACCTTCTCTTGCCTGTAAGGAAAACTCTACAAAATGAACATGACTTAAGATAGAGAAATGGTGCATATCTTATAGTGGTTTTCTATGAGTATGTAAACAACTCTTAAATTTCTTGAATACTCTTTCACTCTTTTTTTCTGTTTTAGAAAAGTGAACAGTACACCTAAAACTAGTACAGAATCATATTGAATGTAAACTATAATTGAAAAACAAAAGATAAAAAGAAAAATGAGCAGTAGGGAGGGGAAAATTGACTAAGGAAGGTAAGAGAGAAGACTTGACTTTAAGAAGACTTGACATTTAAATATCATCCTGAGACCTTTTAGCTGTATCAGCTTTTTGTGAGAAACTAAAGGTGCAAGATGTAGGTGTTTCACCATTCTTTTTACACTCATTTTATGAAGTATTAAAAGTAAAAGAATTAAAATTTTAAGCATTTGCTTCTCAGATATTTTGTTATGATTAAGTGGTAAAAGTTGTACTCCAGTAGAAATTAATTGAATGTAAATGAAGAATTGTTCTACTGAGAAGCCATGTTTTACTTAAATTTCTGATTTCTTATTTCCTGGTGTTTATAATTTTCAGTTGTAATTAAACTTTTTCGTCCATTATCTTGTCAAATATTACTTCTACCCCATCTCTTCTCTCCTTCTGAGACTCCAATTAAATGTCAGAATATTTAACAGTGTCTCACAAGTCTTTTATACCTAAAAAACAATTTTTCTGTGCTTCATTTAGATTATTTTTATTGATCTATGTAATTAAGCTCACTAATCTTCTTTTTTCCTATATCCAGTCTTTGTCTCTGAAAGGCTCTTCCGGTTTCTTTTTTCCCCAAGCAAAATACCTTTTTGTCTATGGTTTACTCAATCCTGAACCCATGCCCAGACTTGGCAGGCAGCCCTGGAAAGAAAAACAACCACGGGTATCCACTTACCTAAAAAAGGCTCTTCACTTTCCGGGATTTAAATTCTCTAGACCTCTCTGTGTATACAACTCTGTTACACCTTTTTAAAAAATGGGATATTTGCAATGTATTTTTCCCAGTTATTGTGGGAGTAATCATCTACTTCCTCTCTCTAAAAAACATACCTACATTCTAAAATAACTGGAAGTAGAAATTCTTTACCATATAACTTTCTGCTAAAATGTATAGATATTTTCTTCACAGAAGAGGGTCTAAGTTCCAGCAAAAGCTATATGGCATTTCTTTAAATTTCTTGATTATTCAACTTTTAACTTTCCTTAAGTAACAAGTATGCTATGTGATTATTCTGTGTTTACAAGATTGAACTGGGGATAGCCAAGTAATAATTTTAACTTTATTTACCTGGCAAAAACAGGTGTATCTGTTGCTGATCGGGAGGCCAGTCTGGAGTTAATTAAGTTGGACATATCCCGTACATTTCCATCTCTTTACATCTTTCAGAAGGTGAGGGTTTCTAATCAATTTTTAACTATTTTTTAAAAACTTCAAGTGAACAAGTTCTTTAAATTAATAACTATTATTATGTAAAAGGCAAAACTATAAAAATTGGGGAACTTAATATAAAAATGAGAAACTTAAAAGGAAATTTTTAAGGAAAATTTATTGCTTTATTCCACTTGTTGAATGTGTTGCAGATAACATAGCACATAATAATTTTAGGTACTTGATGAATTATTATTAAGATCAATTTCTTTGTTTTACTTTTTATTCCATAAGATGTTTGAATTTTAATAATTTTGCCTAATTGTTAAAATATAAAGGAATTTGTCCCTAAACTTAAAAATTTTTCAGAATTACTACTGAAATAGGAAAAGAAAGGGACAGAAAGGAAAAGAAATAGCCTTTTTGTGCAAAGGCTACTAAGAAGTTTCATACAGGTATAGAAAGTACAGCATAGGGAAATAGTCAGTGATATAGTAACAGCTATGTGTGGTGCCAGGTGGATGCTGGACTAATTGGGGGGAATTACTTTGTAAGTTATATAAATGTCTAACCACTGTATTCTGTATATACCAGAAACTAGTATAATGTTGAATGTCAGCTGTAATTGAAAAGAAAAAACTCTTAAATTTTTCTTATGCTTTATGAGAGGTGATTACATTTTATGTGTACTTTATATATGACTCATATCTTTATATATGGAATTTCTCTACATTTTTTTATAGTTTAATGTATTGCACTAGCAAACTTATAGGAACAGCACAGAAGACAGACAACATTAAAAACATGTACTTGCATGTAGAACAACTCAGTCAGAAAAGTAAAGGGAATGGATGGAATCTACTGTATGATAAAAGTGCTATAAACACCACTGAGTTGCCATCAATAAGAAATTTACTTGTTTTTAAAAAATCCAAATGCTACCATTGTCTAGAAAAATTTAATAGGTTTATTTATATTGTTATAAAGTTGAACTGCTGAAACTTATTCACTGAAACATTTTGACGTGCATTAATGATTTATGTCCCCACATTTATATTAAAAAATTCACACTCAAATGAAAATGGAAAAATTGACAGTACCTGATTTCTGTCTCCTATTTTCCACTTGGAATCATATACTTAGGTACCTTGTGACGCTGTGGGAAAAAAATTCTAATGTTCAGAACTACCAATAACAGAAAGAAGATAATTTTTTTTTGAAAGAATGAAATGTTTCCCATCATAGTGGATTCCTTTTTTCCTTTTTAAAGATTTTATTTTATTTTTAGAGAGGGGAAGGGAGGAAGAGAAACATCAATGTGTGGTTGATTCTTGTGCGCCTCCTACTGGGAACCTGGCCTGCAACCCAGGCATGTGCCTTGACTGGGAATCAAAATGTCGACCCTTTGGTTTGCAGGCTAGCACTCAGTCTACTGAACCACACCAGCCAGGGCCATAGTGGATTCTTAAGCATCCTCTCCACATATGTGGTGTGCTAGCTGGATGTCTTTTGGTATAACTGTTACAGGTTTTGCATGAATAGCACACAAGTTGGTATCTTCAGAAAGGCCAACCAAATAGGCTTCATTTGCCTCCTGCAAAGCACCAATAGTTGCACTCTGGAAGTGCAGATCTGTTTTGAAGTCCTGAGCAATTTCTCTCAGCAAATGCTGGAAGGGAAGTTTGTGAATCAGAAATTCAGTGTACTGGGACTTCTGGCCAAGATGGAGGCATAGGTAGACACGCTTCACCTCCTCGCACAACTATAAGAAGGATCACAGCTAACCTCAGATCAAAAAACAACCAGAACTGCCAGAAAATTGAACTGTATGGAAGTCCTACAACCAAAGATTTAAAGAAGAAATATTCATCCAGATTGGTAAGAGGGGCAGAGATGGAGAACCAGGGCAGAGAGGTTATAGTGTGGTGGTGGCGAGGCAGCGGTGGCAGCAGTGGTTGGTGGAACAGATGGTCCCACATTCAGGTATGGTGGATAAAAACCAGGAGGCACACCTGGGGAGCAAGTAATTCCAGCCTCAGGCCAGACTGCGCAGCCCAGGGTTACAGCACCAGGAAATAAAGCCTAACTTCAGACTGTAAAAACCAGTGGAGATTGAGGCAGTGAAAGAAACTGCCAGTTTCTCAGGAGCGTCTGTCTAAAGGATCTGCTAGGTCCTAGAACATATGCAAAACCACCCACTCTGGGATTCAGTACTAGGGCAGTAGCTAGAAGGGCACTAGTCACATATGGGAAATGACTGGGAATGGGGCGAGAGCTCAGCAAGTGGCATTGTCTCCTCTCTGACCCCTCTCACACTTACAGTGCCACAAAGCGGCGGAGTGGGTTGCCCCACCCTGGCGAATACCTAAGGCTCTGCCCCTTGCAGTGTAACATGCATGCCAAGACAGAATCAAAGCTGTTATACCTAATATGCAGAAACACAGGGAGGCTGCCAAATTGAGGAGACAAAGAAATACGGCCCAATGAAAGAACAGATCAAAACTCCAGAGAAAGAACTAAGAGAAGTGGAGATAGCCAACCTATCAGATGCAGAGTTCAAAACACTGGTAATAGGATGCTCAGAGAATTCACTGAGTATGGCAAATGTATAGAAAAGAAATGAAGACTACAGTAAATGAAATAAAGAAAAATCCACAGGGAACCAATAGTGAAGGGGAAGGATTCTGGGGTTCAAATCAATGATTTGGAACATAAGGAAGAAATAAACAGCCAACCAGTGCAGAATGAAGAAACAAGAATTTAAAAAAACAAGAAGAGAATAAGAAGACTCTGGGACATCTCCAAACATGCCAACATCTGAATCAGGGATTACAGAGGAGAAGAGGAAGAGCAAGAAATTGAAAACTTATTTGAAAAAATAATGAAAGAAAACTTGCTTAATTTGGTGAAGGAAATGGACATATAGCACAGAAAGTGCTCCAGGAAGCACAGAGAGTCCCAAACCAAAGAGGGCCACACCAAGACACATCATAGTTAATAAAATGCCAAGGTTTAAAGATAGAGAATCTTAAAAGCAAGAGAAAAGCAGAGAGTTACCTACAAAGGAGTTCCCATAAGACTATGAGCTGATTTCTCAAAAGAAACTTTGCAGGCAAGAAGGGGCTGACAAGAAGTATTCAAAGTGATGAAAAGCAAGGATCTACAACCAAGATTACTCTATCTAGTAAAGCTATCATTTAGAAATGAAGGGGAGATAGAGTGCTTCCCAGACAAGGTAAAGCTAAAGGAGTTCATCATCACCAAGTCCTTATTATATGAAGTGTTAAAAAAAGAAGATCAAAACTGTGAATAGTAAAATAACAACAAACTTACAACTGTCAACAACTGAATCTAAAAAAACAAAAACCAACTAAGCAAACAACTAGAACAGGAACGGAATCATAGAAATGGAGATCACACAGAGGGTTTTCAGTGGGGACGGTGAAGGGGGAGAATGGGGAGAAAGGTACAGGGATTAAAAAGCATAATTGGTGGGTACAAAATAGACAGGGGTGTTAAGAATAATATAGGAAGTGGAGAAGCCAAAGAACTTACTTACATGTAGAGCCTGTGGACAGGAACTAAGGGGGGGTATTGCTGAAGGGAAGGGGAGTACCAGGCAGAGGGGGGCAAAGGGGAAAAAATTGGAACAATTGTAATAGCATAATCAATAAAATATACCTTAAAAATAAAGAAATTCAGTGTACTGAGAATGTCTAATTTCACCAAGTGCCACAGTACCAGGCCTGTAACAAGGTTTCTTCATTCCCTCCAGTAGAGGATGCATGCTTACAAGTGGCTTTGGTGGCCATTTGTGGACAGTCTGCTTTGTAGGAGTCATAGTATAGAGACCTCTTTACTTAGCTCCCTTCTCCTTGGCTGGAGCTTGGGGAGCTAGAGGAGGTGCTGGCATTAGAGAGCCAGGGTGGCTGTGAACACAGTGAACTTCTCTATCTTTACATTGATAAAATGAGATTAAAATTTTTGTTATTAAGATAAAATTATTAGTAAATTTAATTTAGTGTAGCTTGATGTTTTTTTCCCTAAAATTATGTTATATAATATAAAACAATCTGTTTTCCTCATAATCTTATTGTACCAAACCCAGAAGTCTTTAAAATTATTCATAAACTGCATAGCTTGTATTCCTCAAGTGAGTTTGACGTTTTTGTTGTTGAGGATTAAATGTATATTTCATCAACTCTTTAGAAAACATCTTGGCTGAGTGCATTTAGAATATTTCTGACAATGATTAAATATACTAAAACTAGTCATTTAGGAAATGCTAAAGTTATTAACATGTTGAGAATTAATTTGGAGACAATTATTTGTATAGTTTGACATTTCATTTTCTCTCCTAAGGGTGGCCCATATCATGATGTCTTACATAGTATCCTAGGGGCATATACATGTTACAGACCTGATGTTGGTTATGTAAGTATTTGTTTCAATCTGTTTTTTTAATACAAACTTTAACTTGTCTTATCCAAGTATATTACATTAGATTAGCTCCCAAATGTGTGTATTTCTGTGTCTTTTTTTCTTTGGGCCTGTCAACTTAACCAGAGAGGAACCTTTCTCTTTCCTACCAGAGGTTTATGAGACTTGTTTCTAGCTTTCTGGGAGAGCAGCTGGGGATTTCACCATTCAGTTTGTAAAGTTTTATTTGTAACCGCTGTTAGTATGGTGCCTTTTCCCCAACCTTCCTTTTCCTGACTGTGTGTCCAGGTTGAGGGAAGGGTAGGGGAGGGGATTTGCTTCTTTTGCAAATTGTCAGCCAATCCTACTTGTAGCCCTACCTCTCAGTTTCAGAGATACCTGATAACTTCAGTTCCTGAGTCTTCTAGATTTTGAATTCGATGGGCTTGCTGTTTATTGGCTTTTTCCTCTTTGGATATTTTAGTTTCGACATTCTCTGTTCAGTTAAATTAAAATTTCTAAATGCCCTGTTTATTTTTAAAGTTTTACTTGTAGGCAAGAGAAGAGGGTTTACTTTCTAGGAAGCAGAACAAATATAGAAAGAAAAGTGACTAAGACAAATAGCTTCCCATTCAAAGAACAAAAGCTGGTTGAATAAATGTACCTAAATTTAATAAACTATGATAATAAAAAAGAAAAAGTGTTCCTGTTTTCTCCAACATGATTAGGAAAAACTTGATGAAAGTAGAAGGAAAGATGGGGTCTGTGGGTGAATAAATGAACAAAGATTAAGGCGCAATAAAACCTGCCCCATTCCCACATCTGGCACATTCCTCCTCAACTGCCATATGTTTTCCATAGCACTTACCACCTTTTAACATAACATATTATTTACTTGTTTGTTTATGGTCTGTCTCCTCCTTCTAAACTGTAAGAATCTTTTATTCACTGAGGTACAGTATCTCAGGTACCCAGAACAATGCCTGTCATATAGCAGTAAGCACATAATAAATAGTTGTTGAGTGAGTGAACAAATGTACAAATGATCATGCAACAAAATAGAGTAAGTTGTACAATGTAGCCACCTTATTGTGAGGTCTCTAAAATTCTATTTTAAGACAAAGGTCAGAAGACGATGGTTTTATGACTTCTGGTTAGACATGGCAAGTTGAACAGTCATAGAAGAAGCCAGGGAAGTAGGAGAACAAAGAAATTTTGGGGTACAGAAGTGAAGGGAATTCTGCTTAGTGTGTAGGAAAGTGTCCATTGGGTTTTACAATAAATGTCATCGGTCACCCCTGTAAAAGAAGTTTCAAAATAGTAGAGTTATGGAGTGAGAATCCAGATGGAAGTGTGCTAGGAGTTCAAAGGTTCCTAAGAAAGTTGAAAGAGACCGAGGTATTATTGCAAATATTCTTAGTGGCCTCTCTGTGTAAGTCTATATACATATCTCTACCAGAAGTACGTGCTTCCTAAACTTTTATTTAATGAAAGAATGAGTGTTTTTACAGTAGCCGTTCTATACCCTCTGTCTACGCAGAAATGTACAGTAGCTCATTATAACCCACAAGCAAGCATCTGGTTAATTTAACCTTTTACTCAAGGCCTTTTCCAATTTGTAAATAGATCCTACTTTTTCTACTTTCTCCTATTATTCCCATTATAAATCTTGTGCTCCAACTGGGTGGGTTCTATATGTCTTTACTCATACGTCTTTCTCATCTTGGAATGTTTTTTTCTTATTTTCTCCTCCTGCTTTTTCCAGGAATCCAGCCTCATTATTTCAACCTCCACAACCTCTTCTTTCTTGGAATTTCAACATCACTTCTCATAGATCTCTTTGTTCTTAGTTCCTCACTTCCCACTTCAGACAGATGTGTTACAACAATGAAGACAATCACCTGATTTTTATTAAATTTTGTGATTCTGTACTCTGAAAACACTTCAAAGAGGAAATAAACTAGGTAGTACACTGAGATAGGCTTTTGTAGTAAAAATAAAATTTGATACTTTTTTCTAAAATTTTCAGTAACACTTTTTAAACTATACCATGATCAAGAAATTTAAAATTAGGGAGATTTTGTAATTATTGAGTTGTCTGTATTTGCCTTTTATAGGGGAAAAAAGAAATCTTGGTTTTACCTTGTCTCACTAATTTTTCAGGAATGCAATAAAATAAACTGTATAGAATTACTATTATAAGCCCATTTTCATTAAGTTCTTTTCCCTTTGGAGGTCCAAGGGATGTCCTTCATAGCAGCAGTTCTCATTCTCAATTTGGAAGAGGCAGATGCCTTCATTGCATTTGCAAATCTCCTGAATAAGCCATGCCAGTTGGCCTTCTTCCGTGTGGATCACAGCATGGTATGGACATTTGGAATGAATCGTTTTTTTGCTGACTGTCAGTGTCAGTAGTCTGAATGCCCTTTTAGAGTGAAAACAATGAAAGACTAAAATAATCTGATCTAAAATAAACTTTCCATTGAAGTATAGTTTTATGAATGCTTGATGAAAAGACTCAGAGGTGCTAAGGAAGATTTTGTTAATTTATGGTTGAGGATTTAATTTCTCTATTTCTAGAGCATACTTTAATAATTTTATTGATGTTTCTATCTTTAGATGTTGAAATATTTTGCAACATTTGAAGTATTTTTTGAAGAAAATCTCTCCAAACTCTTTCTTCATTTCAAATCTTACAGTCTTACACCCGACATATATTTGATAGACTGGTAAGTCATAATGTACCTAAATAATTAAAAGAAAACAAAGTATAACTTTCTGTGTGGTTTAGGGACTGGACTAAATGCCATGCACAGGATCATACATATAAAAAAAACTCTTCGTTTACCGATACAGAAACTCTCACATTTTTGTGAGGAGGCATTTGATTAAGAGCATGGATTCTGGGGTTGAAATCAGAATTTTTCCATTTGTGTTTTAATTTCTTATCTGTGAAATGAGAATAATAATATTTTATTTTGAGTTGTACTGAGGGTGTTTTACATGGATTATCTCATTCAAAGCTTAGTACATATTAAGCTTTCAGAAAATTAGTTGCTATGCTTTAATTTAGTTAACACACAAGGGTTTTATGATAGTGTGATTTTTTTCTTAACTTAAGGTTTTTTTTTCAAGGCTTTGTCCAGCTTTCTGACAGAAGAATGATGCCTTATTTAGGTGCTAATGTCTTTTTTCAACTTCACAATTCCAGCTCTTTTGTTTTAACTTGCAGGGTTTGCCTAGACTCTGGTGAGCCAAAGAGATAGAAGAGTAGATCTTAAGATAGGTTAAGAGTACATTTCAAATGAGTAGGGTTTGAAGTTGAAATCCTACTCATTTGAAATCAGTGGGTTTCATTATAGTAAGTTTTAATATAGAAAAATAATTAATCTCATTTAATCAAATATGATATCCTCCCAAGTGTTTGGGCTTTTATATAGACTTCTAAAAAACCAAGTTATTTTTCAATATATTCTCTTTTATTCTCACTAAGAACATTTGAGTTATTCTGGGAAGAGCCCAAGGTAATGGGTGATTATATCATAGGACCCAGAGGGCCTAGATCAAATACTACATCTGTAAAGAAGGGGAAAAATAACTCAGCTCTCAGTCTTGAGGAATGTGAACGTGAAGCAATCAGGATCACAACTGATACTGGGAGCAGGATGGAAATAATGAGGGAGTACCATGTATTAGAAACTGCCTAGGCACTGCTAGTATCCTTTCTCTTTTGAATAGTGAGTTAGTATTCTCTTTACCACCAAGAGTATTCTTTTGGTTGTGCAATCAAATATGTGCTTCTCTACTTTAAGAAGTAGATACGAATTTTTGTTTCGCTGCCTCTATTGAACTTATTACATACAAATTCTGGAAATAAGTGGCAGTGCGAAAGAAGTTTGTTTTTGTTTTTGTTTTGTTTGGTTGGAGAGTTTTTAGTTCTCTTCCTCAAGTTTCATTAGCCCTCACCTCAGAAAAACAAAGTCTGTGTAAAAACTGTACTTTCTTTGCCAATGCAACTTTAAGGAGAAGTTCTCTAGCACCTCTTCTTCTCCAACCAGAATGCCACCCTGAAGCACCACTGGGTAATGAATTATATGATCAGACATTGTCAGCAAGGATGGGGAAAAACCATTTTGGTGATTCTATTGGAGCATGTACATGCTCCAAAAGAAGTAGAAGGTCAAGTTTGGTTAAGGGCGAAAAAAAACCAGTGGAGAAAAAACCAGGAGAAAAGAGAGAAGTAAGACTTTATAATTTTGTATGTAGGTTATTATAAGATGATACTTGGGTTTCTTATATAATAATATTAATAACTAACTTTTATTGAGCATTTCTTATGTGCCAATCACTGTTCTAAAAACACTTTACGTTTATTAACTCCTTTAATTCTCAAACCAATTCTGGCAGGTAGGTAGCATTATCTTTTGTTTACTAATGGGGAAACTGAGAGACAACAAGAATAAATAATCTTGCTCAAGGTAACACAACTAATAAGTTGCATATCTAAGATTCAAACTCTGGCATTCTGGTTTCAGAGCCATACCCTTGACAACTAGGCTCTTCTGCCCTCTAATTTGTGTTGGGTCATGTCTCTACATAAGGTAAATTCACATAATTTTGTTATTTGTTACTTAATTTTGTATTATTAAAGTTCTTTGAGGGATGGAGCCATATTTTATTTGCCTTTTTATCCCTAATTAAGCACTGTGCTTTTTATATAGAGATGCTTAATAAGTGAATAAATAAAAGAAAAAGTTCAGTGATTATTTTTTCTTCTAATTTTAGGATCTTCACTTTATATAGCAAATCACTACCACTTGATCTGGCATGTCGAGTCTGGGATGTATTTTGCAGAGATGGGGAGGAGTTTTTATTTAGGACTGGATTAGGAATCCTCCGATTATATGAAGATATCCTCCTACAGATGGATTTTATTCATATAGCACAGTTTCTAACTAAATTACCAGAAGATATCACATCAGAAAAGCTGTTCAGCTGTATTGCTGCCATTCAGATGCAAAATAGCACCAAAAAATGGACTCAGGTAGAGTGACATTTTCATACTGCTAATAGATGTGTTAAAATAATCAGTTGACTTTATATAACAAAGTTATGTATTTCTCACATGTTAGTACTTAAAATAAAAATAGTCTTTTATTAAAAATAATTTTTGACTTTGAAAGAGCAAGTTTAAAACAGATAGCTCCTCTTTGACTCCTCCAAACCTGTGGATTTATTTTTCTGTAAGTTCAGTAATATCTTATGAGTTCAGTGAAGTACAACCTACAGTAATCATGTCTTTGCCAGGTAAAATATATTATTACTTTGGTATTTCAAATAGACAGCAATTGTGTAAACACCTGCTGTATATACTAAGGGTTTGCAATGGAAAGAAAATAATGTACGATCCTGGCTTTCTAGATGCTTAGTCTTGTTAGGGAAGCAAACACTGGCAGTCTAAGTTAAGTGACATAAGTTAAGTTAAGCTCTGAATGATAGACAGTGGGCATTATAAAAAACTCATAGTTTTATTGCTTGTGAGAATGAAATGTAGGAGTATTGGTCCAGAAGATGTTCTGTTACCAAATAGTAATTTAAGAATAAAGGATGGGGCAAAAATACATGTAAAGCTGTGAGTACACAAAACCTAGAGTTCATTCTTGTATTATTATTTATTAATTATTGTAATATTTTCCATATGAACAACTGTAAACCTACTTTTGCCCCACCTTGTTTTTAACAAGTGATGTAAACTGGAATTTAATTATATACCATAAAATTGGGTTGAAACAAAAGGATTTGAGAATGGCTGTCTCAAACTTAACTCTGGGGACAGAGTTAACATATACTAAAGCTTTTATTTTTTTTTAAGATTGTATTTATTTATTTTTAGAGAGAGGGGACATTTATTTATTTATGTTTAGAGGGGACAGGAGGGAGAAAGAGGGGGAGAGAAACACTGAAGTATGAGAGATATATTGATTGGTTGCCTCTCACATGGCCCCGGTTGTGGACCTGACCCACAACCCAGGTGTGTGCCCTGACTGGGAATTGAACTGCCGACCCCTTGGTTCACAGACCTGCACTCAATCCACTGAGCCACACCAGCCAGAGCAAACTTTTTCATGTTAATACAATATAGTTATTTCATCCTCTTTAATCTGCATAATAGTTTTTTGAGGATTCATCTTTACTCTGTATAATTTCAGGTCTTTGCATCTGTAATGAAGGATATTAAAGAAGGAGACAAGAATAGTAGTCCTGCTCTGAAAAGCTAATCTTCAAAATTAACAGACTAATTGGAATATAAATGTGTTTTTTGATGGAAGTTTTTTGTTTCCTATGTAAAAAAAAAAGCATGGAGAAATCTGAAAGAATCAAGACATGGAAAACTGCTGATCTGGAAGTTCATGGCTGAAGTAAATGAAATAAGTAACCTATTGACAGTATTTTAATAAGATAGTATTTTGTAGACAGAGTCATTTACAAAGGAAAAAGTTTAAGTGATTTGGGATGAACAGTAATGCAATACAATTTTTTAATAGTTTTGGAGATACTTCAAATTTTTATAGCATCTTTCTTTTTTAACAGGTACCATAAAGGCACTTTGGAGGTCAGAGCAGGATTGTAAAATACTACTTCTTTAACTTCCAAAATACTATTTGGAAAAATACCTTAGTACAGATACTGTCTATCTCTAGTTCTGATCTTTTTAAGATATTATAGACCAAAAGTAAGCAACTTTGGTATAAATTATATGTTACTGAAGTTGTTTATCTTCATATACTGATTGGGGCAAATTTTGGTTATTTGGGAACTGGAAATACTTTGGAAATTGATTTGCATCTGTTTAGATGTTTTTTTACAGTATCCTGTCTATTTGTTTTTGAAGGGAAATTGTTTTTTTCCCTTAAGGAATTCCTAGTACTCAAAGAATTTTAGACTTTCTGTTTCTAGTCTAAAAAATTGTTCATCTAGTAATTTAAAAAGCTAACTGTTTGAAGGAAAGTTCTTTGCACTTTAGTGGACTGAAGACTTGATTTGGGGAGTATGTCCATAAATATAAATGAGATTTTTCACTGGTAAGATTAAAAAGTATGAATTCTGACAGCTCTTAGATAGCATGCTACTTGGCAAGACTTGGAATTTCTTTCACTGTTTGTAGAAATAAAATTTGTTAATTTCAGTTTGAAATTTGAAATCTTAATATGTAGCCAAGTCCATGACTTGTAAAATATATGCATAATTTTCTAATCAATGGAAATAAGAGTAAAAGAAAAAGATAAAATGAACTTTTTTCTAATGAGTCTAACTTTGAATGGTATAGTGGATAAAGAGATGATTAATTATTGGTAAGTTGACATTAAATTTATTATAATATGTTTAATTTTTAAACCTAAAATAAATCACTTTAGTATTATGAGTGATGTCTATATAACATGCTGTTTGGTTAATAATTAGATTTATAGTGTGCTTTTGTGTTGCAGTTTGGTTTGAAACAACACTTAAGCACACTCTTTCTGTTAGTGGTATATTGTCTTCAATCTAACAAGCCTGAGAACCTTGTTAGTGTAGTGACTGCCTCTTTAGGAGTATGGGACCAGATGTGCCCATATATTTTTACCCCATGGGTCATTCTAGCCTAGGGACCACTATTGGAACCCTCAGAAGTTAACTCCTGTCATAGGAGCTTGCTTAATGGAAACTAGTAGTGTAATGAAATATTGAAGGAGTGCCCAGGGTCTTAATAGGTTTTATGGTAACATTTTGACTCTGGTAACTACTTCCTTCATGTTTGTGACCTTGATAGAGGAACTGTAAACCCTGGCAGTAATCTCATTGAGATTATACTGCCTGCCTGAATTTAATCTTCCTTTTGTGTATTTCCTTCCTGAGTTGGACCTAAATTACTGTATTTCTTTTTCTCATTTTTATTATTGTACAGTTTCTTTACCTTTCAAGTATAAATGTGTATATAAAATGTAAATACAAGGGATTCACTAAAAACCACTATTAACAATTACCATGTAAATAAAACTTATAAGCAGAGTAATTACTTGAAATGAGTCTTCATTACTTTGGGGGCTATCTGTTTATTTTACCACACTTGGAGAAAAAAAGGAACAAACTTTTTTATTGCCAAATTTCTCTTTCAAGGGATGCACTAGGCCTTCAGCCTCTTGAGACTGACAGTACTGGCAGCTAAAATACTGTACTGTGTCTTCCCTCGAACCTCCCGTGCAGGCAGTATGGGATGATTCACACAGTGTACTGACTTTTTCTGCAGTCCTCAAGGTGACGTCAAATTTAATATGGTGTTTCATTTTGTCTACTTAACATATATATATTTATCACTTCATTGTTCTTTTAGTCCTGGTCTGTATTGTGTTACTTAAGTGCTACTAGAAAATTCCAATAACTAGCATAGCTTTTTAAAGGCACAGAACATAATCATAGTTTTTGCTGATTTCTTTTGCATTGATGACCTTCATATAATGTTAATGATTGAGTATATTTGACTTTACAAAAGTTAGTTAGCATTTGCAAAAGGGCATTGAAGTTTTCAAAGCCTCTGATTTCAAGATGACAGTTTTCATTGGAACTGATGCTGTTTTTATCTAGAAAAGTCAACTTTTTTAGAGTCTACACTGTTGGAGGTATAATTCTAAAGCATGCAATCATGGAATAACTTATCTTACCTCATAATGCCATATGGCTTATTTTAATTATTCATATATTTTTGTTTGGAAAAGATAAAATTATTTTGTATTCCATGAGTATATTCAAACAGCAGAGATTGGTATAAAAGAAGCAAAAATATATGTGAGGTAGCACTGGAAGATTAGATTTTAATTTGCTATGACTAGTTGACATAGTGTCAGAAAACAAAGTCTTGAGTCGGTGGGGGGAGTGATTTTTGTATTGAATTCACATTATTTTGAGTGAAAACAGTATCCAAAATATGAATTCCCAAATATAGTCAAACTTCATTAATTAGAACACTACTGCTTCATAATGTGTAAAAACAAGCAAAAAAAATTAAATAGTTTTTAAAAAGATTTCAGGGAAACTAGCCAGTTCTGAGAAGGAGGAAAGCCTTGGCCTTTAAGAATATTTTTTGCTTACCAGAAGGTTAATTGTAACAGAAGTTAATTATTTTGTACTTTGATGAGTGCATGAACATTTGTTAAGCTCTGATTGTGTACCAAGCACTGAATCTTAATATTTTAATAGGCTACATATAAGTTAACAGGCTTGAAAAGTTAATAAAATTGCATCTTTCTGAACATTCCACCATTCATGTTGATCTTCCCTTGATTCCAATTAATGAGGTTTTACTATGTGCATTTCATTCTGTTGGTTGGGTTTATTTTCTAATAAACACCAGGAAGGAAATTTGAATTAAAAAAATTGCGTTGCAGAAGTGTTTCATTTGCTGAACATTTAAGTAAACAGTACTTTCATGATTTTATTTAAGGTAAAATGACTTTTGTACAATTGCAATGTATTTGGAAAATCACTTTTGTAATAAAATTGTAAATAATAAATACAGACAGTATATAAAATTGACAACAGTGGTATATATACATTTGTTCTCATTTTTCATCTTAAAGCATAATTCTATACACTTGGTATTATAAAAGCAGAAAGTTAAACTTTTTAAGTTTTTCTGGGCTAGGCAGTATTGATAATCAGTATTGTAAGTAGATGATTTATTTTGATTATCACCTTGTAGGGTAAGTGGAGGCAGTCTGGCTTTTTGGCCCAGGTGTCTGGGTAGCTAAGGGAAACATTGTTCACGTAGCCTTGGAGGGGCCTGATAACTGGGTCTGATAAACTGTTTCCATAACATGAAGTGATCTCACATGTACAGAATTCTGTTATGTTACATAATGTTCTGGCAGTTTCCCGGCTTTGTTCCCCTCTAGTACTTAAACAGGTAGGAACTCCCTGCTGCCTGGGGGATGATGATGAGAGACATGCAAGGGGACAGGTGCCATGATGGGTGCCACGATGGGTGCCACGCTGGGGAGCAGGGGCCATGACATGAGACATGCAGATAGACTTGCAGCGTGCGTGGCTTGCCCATCCATGAATAAAGGCATGCCAGACATCCCAATGGCTCTGTGAATATTTTTCCATCTGCACAAATACCATGAACCTGCCTGGCCTTAAAGGGTGGGAACACACACCTAAACCCCATGGCTTTTAATTTTAGCATCTATATTCTTAAGAAACTTTGAAAAGGCATTAGTTTACTTGATTAAAACTTCTGTAGATTATAAAAAGCTTTGAATGCTGTGTTTAGAGTTTAACCTGAGAAGATAAACTGGAAAGTGAAAGTGTTTGTTCTATTATTAATACTAAGTAATTTTTAAATAAATTGTGCTGCAATAAGGTAATTTTTCATTACTTTGTAGTAATATTTCTTATGATTTAATTTTTGAAGCCACTTACGGAAGCATTTGAATACTAAGCAATTCTCATCAAACTTTTAAAAAATATATTATATTGATCATGCTATTACAGTTGTCCCATTTTCCCCCCTTTATTCCCCTCTGTCCTGCACACTCCCTCCCACCCACATTCCCCCCCTTTAGTTCATGTTCATGAGTCATACATATAAGTTCTTTGGCTTCTACATTTCCTATGTATTCTTAACCTCCCCCATCTATTTTCTACCTACCATTTATGCTACTTATTCTCTGTACCTTTTCCCTCTCATTCCCCCACTGATAACCCTCCATGTGATCTCCATTTCTGTGATTCTGTTCCTATTCTAGTTGTTTGCTTAGTTTGTTTGTTTGTTTTTATTTTAGGTGTGGTTGTTAATAGCTGTGAGTTTGTTGTCATTTTAGTGTTCATATTTTTTACCCTCTTTTTCTTAGATAAGTCCCTTTAACATTTCATATAATAAGGGCTTGGTGATGATGAGCTCCTTTAACTTGACCTTATCTGAGAAGCACTTTATCTGCCCTTGCATTCTAAATGATATCTTTGCTGGATAGAGTGATCTTGGATGTAGGTCCTTGCATTGCATATTTTGAATACTTCTTTCCAACCCCTTCTTGCCTGTAAAGTTTCTTTTGAGAAATCATTGACAGTCTTATGGGAACTCCTTTGTAGGTTACTGTCTCCTTATCTCTTGCTGCTTCTAGGATTCTCTCCTTCATTTTTACCTTGGCTAATGTAATTATGATGCGCCTTGGTGTGTTCCTCCTTGGGTCCAATTTCTTTGGGACTCTCTGAGCTTCCTGGACTTCCTGGAAGTCTATGCCCCCTTTGCCAGATTGGGGAAGTTCTCCTTCATTATTTGTTCAAATAAGTTTTCCATTTCTTGCTCTTCCTCTTCTCCTCCTGGTGCCCCTATGATTTGGATGTCAGAATGTTTAAAGATGTCCTGAAGGTTCCTAAGCCTCTCCTGATTTTTTTGAATTCTTGTTCCTACATTCTGTTCTCATTGAATGTTTCTTTCTTCTTTCTGGTCCACACCGTTGATTTGAATGCCGATTTCCTTCCCATCACTGTTGGTTCCCTTAACATTTTCCTTTATTTCACTTAGCATAGTCTTCACTTTTTCATCTAATTTATGACCATATTCAACCAATTCTGTGGGCATCCTGATTACCAGTGTTTTGAACTGTGCATCTGATAGGTTGGCTATCTACTTGTTGCTTAGTTGTATTTTTTCTGAAGCTTTGATTTGTTATTTCATTTGGGCCATTTTTTGGGGGGGGTCTCTGCTCGCTGGTTATGTAGTAGGGGGCGGAGCTTTAGGTATTCACCGATTTTTGCTGCATTGTGACGCTGTGTGTGGGACAGGGGTCCGAGAGGAACAATGCCCCTTGCTCTGCTGTCTTCTGGTTTTCAGTCACTTCCCCTGCTACCCACAATCAAATTGGGCCCTTCTGGTGCTGATTCCTAGGTGGGTGGGTTTGTGTGTGTTCTAGGACCTTGTGGGTCTCTCCAGTGAACTCTCCAACGAACTCTCCTGTGAGGCTGTGAGTTTCTCCTGCTGCCGCCTCAGCCTCCACAAGTCTTTTCAATCAGAAGTTTGAGGCTTTATTTCCCCATGCTGGAACCCTGAGTTGCACAGTCTGTCTCGCTCCCCAGTTGTTCCTCCTGGTTTATCTGCACTCGAATGTGGGATTGCTGAGTCTGCAATCTGCCACCTTTCCCACCCCAGTCTGCCAGCTGCCGCCTTACCTGGAGTCCTCTCTGCCTGGCTGCCCATCTCTGCCCCTCCTGCCAGTGTGGATGAATGTTTCTTCTTTAACTCCTTGGTTATCAGACTTCCATACAGTTCAATTATCTGGTAGTTCTGGTTGTTTTTTTTAAGTTTGTTGTTTCCTTCTTTTGGTTGTGGGAGGAGACAGTGTGTCTACCTAAGCCTCCATCTTGGCCAGAAGTCTCTCATCAAACTTTTAATTACACATGGTTTATGATCTTTTAAAAGATCATAAATTCTGTCATTTCCTTACCAAGACCCTCTCGTGGCATTCCTCATAACAAAAATCCATTCTTTACCCTGCTCTACAAGGTCCTAGCTGTTCTGGCCTCTGCCTGTCTCTGCAATTTCAACTACTACTAAACTTCATTAACTCAGCTCTAGGCCTGATGTATTTCTTGTCATTTCTCAATCTGCCAACCTTGCTGTTTCCTCTGTGATGTTTTTGCCTAGGACTTTGTATGACTTATATTCTCTTTCATTCAGGCCCCTGTTTAATGTCACTTCCTCAGAGTCGGGTTTTCTGTAAATATCTCTGTCATTCTCATGACCTTACTCTGCTTCATATTTCCTTATAGTATCTATTATCATTAGCTGACATTGTTTTCTATAGTTGTTTGTCTGTTGTTTTCACTACAGTGTAAACTCTGAGGTCAGAAATACTGTGTCATTTAAAAAAATTCTTTTTTTATTTTTACCCCAAAATATATTTTTTTATTTTTATTTCATTGCTTTTACAGAGAGAGACAAACAGGAAGGGGAAGAGAAACATTGATGTGAGAGAGAAACACCAATTGGTTGCTCAATTGGTTACTTCCTCTTTGCATCCCAACTGGGGATCAAACCTGCAACCTGGGCCTGTTCCCTGACTGAGAATAGAATCAATGACCTGTTGATCTACTGTAGAACACGTCAACCAACCAAGCCACACCAGCCAGGGCTCTTTTTCTGTTTTAAAAATACTTTGTTTATATTTTTTTAGAGAGTGGGGGAGGCAGGGAGGGGGGAAGAGACAGAGAGAAACATCAATGTGTGATTACCTCCTGTGTGCCCCCTCCTTACCTGGGACCTGGCCCACAACCCAGGCATGTGCCCTGACTGGGAATGGATCCAGCAATCCTTTGATTCGCAGGCTGGCACTCAATCCATTGAGCCACACCTGCCAGGGTCTTTTTTTTTTTTAACCACTGAATTGCTAGTGCCCAAAATAGTCCTTGGCACTACCCATGATGGATGTAGGTAAATAGGTTTTTATTTCAACCATTCTTCAGTAAACTTTTATTTAGAATATTTCTACTAGAGAGATTATTCATTTAACTAGAAACTCAACTCAAACATTTCTAAAGGTTGGGTAGAAGAGAATAAAATGGGAATATCTGGAAAACGAGGGGGAAGAGTCCTTCCCTAAATAAGTGTTAGATAGTGTTACGTGGCAGTGAGGTTGAGATTAGGACTGAGATGTCCTAGCTGGGTATCTCAGGTGGTTGGAGCATCATACGGATACACCAGGGTTGTGGGATGATACCTGCTCAGGGATCAACCAGTGAATGCATGGATGGGTGGAACAACAAATCGATATTTCTCTCACACTCTCTCCCTCCACTTTTTTTTCTCTCTCTCAAATCAGTAAATAAAGATTTTTTTAAAAAAAAGATGTTCATTGAATTTCATATCATGTAGGTTATTGATTTCCTTAGTTACCTTGGTGTGTTTTGACTGGGGCAGCCAGACAAATGGTTGAAGAATCACTGGGAGGCAGGAAAATTAAAGATTACTAATGTAGATAAATCTAAAGTTAGCTGTAAAAAGGAAAAGAGCAGAAAATAAATTGGTGGGAATAGGGATTGCCTCTTAACTTTTTTTAAGATGGAAGAGATTGGAGTATTTAAATATGAATGGAAAGTGTTAAGTAAAGGTTTAAGAAATAGAATGGAAAATGCGTAATCTTAAGATTCCTGAATAGGCTGTAGGGGGATGGATCCAGAGCATAAATGGAGGGAAAGTGGAAAAGGTTTTCAGATGCAGGTAGGTTTGTAAATTTGGTTTTAGGAATCTGAAAGGAGAGTTCTTTTAGCTATTGCTTAGTGTGCAAGGTAGGCAGAAAGTGGGGTCATGTGATGTAAGCAAGAGGAAGCAGTCATTTTGTTTTTTGGATTTTTTTTCTACTTTTATGATGGGATGAATGGTGAAGCTATTAATATGGAAAGGATTCTAGAAGATGAAGGCATTTAGTATGGGTAAGGGAAAATAATGACATATAACATCTTAGAAGAAATATCAGTGCCTTATCTGGATTGTTTTCTTCTTTTTATGGCACTCCGCCTTGCCAATTCTGCTTCAGTTGTACTGGCCTTCTAATAATATTCCTGCCTTAGTCCCTTTGTACTAACTGTAGATTCTTGGACTACTCTTGGACTATCCCTAGGATAGCTGACTACTGGACATTGGTTCTCACCTTAAATGTCTGTCACTTCCTCAAATAACCTGATTACTCAGTCTCAAGTAAGTACCCAGTTAGGCTGAACTGCCACCCAATATTTTGCAAAGTATGTCTCACACACTCCCTCCCACACACATTTAGGTAAGTTCCATAGCAACAGGAATCTTGTCTGTCTTGTTCATTGCTATTCTGTTAGAAAAGTCCCTAGTGTCCAGGAGACATTTAAATGTAGGCCCTTAAATAAAAGTGAATGAACAAAAGTTGAAGATCTGCACAATGGCAAACCAAGGTCGGGAAATGTAACAGTGCACTTTACACTGACAAGTGTAGGGCCAGATGTTACATGAGATGTCTGTCCTTTGAGAATCAGATGAAATTGCCTTGAACTCTAACTCATGGGTGTTGGGGCAAATCTTCCCCACTCTCTCAGATGCATTAGAAGGGAGATTGTCAGACTTGATCTGAGCATAAAGTCTGTACAGAAATTGCTACAAGGAACAAAGTAAATAGAGAAAAACAACAGACTGAGGAAAAAATTTGGAAAATGGGCCACATTTGAATTCAAAAGAAGGAACAAGGAAACATTTTTTAATACATTAGGGAAAAACTCCTACAAAGCAGTATTTCAAAAGTCAGGAAGGAAGAAATTTTGGAGGGTAGTTTGATGAAGGTAAAAAATCTTCTGTAAAGTGAGACTGGTAGCTATTGTTTTTTATTAGAATGAAGTGGGATTTAAGAGCGATTATTAATTGAGGCTACATTTTATCTTAAAATGCTGAATTACAGGAAAGTGACTTGATTTTGGAGGGTGAACACAATATACAGATGTATTATTGACCCGTACACTTGAAACATAATTTTATTAACCAATGTCATCCGAATAAATGCAATAAAAAAAGTACTGAACGAGGAGTCAAAAGACCTGGGTTTGACTCCTGTTTTATCGTGGAGTAATTGCAGTCTTCTGAAGAAGACAATTTTTCTCTAAGCATCAGTTTTTTTCACTATAGTGTAGGAATAAAAATAATCTCTGATAATCTCTGTTATGAAGGTTGCTGAAGAGGGTTATGACAGATGTGCATTGTAAATCCATAGATTTTGTACAAATTCAATTATTAAAGTTGTAGGAGTCAAATGAAGGAGACAGGTAGTTAGATACATGGCAGGCATACCATAGATTCTGAAGTAGGGGGAAGGAGAAACAGGAACCTGTTCGAAGGGTTGCAGACACGAAAGGGGGCAAGGGATTGAAGGCTGAAGCCACCAGAGACAAGAAAAACCCTGCACCCACCCTAATTATCGGTATATTGAATTCCCAAATCTTTATTTTCTACTGGCCTCAACGCTTGGTTTATCACTGCATTCAGTTCTCCCTTATCCTGAAACAACTTTCTTGAACTCTACCTTATTCTTGATTTACTATTTTTCTCTGCCATCTCACCCACAAAAAAGCTCTTTTCTGTGTCCTTCTGGGGAATTTTCACTCAAAATGATAACTGCGGATGGCAGGCGAGCTTGGCAATATTTGTTTCTGACATCCTCATGTGGGTACTCATACATATTTACTACCTAAAAGGATCATCAGTTTGCGGAATTTAACCACATCAGCAGTGTGTGCAGGTGCCTTGCAAAACTGTTAAAGAGGACTATTAAAGTATCATCCAGCACGTGAGGAAACTGGTCTCTCCATAGTGGGTAGACCCGCCTAGTACCACAGCTAATTAAATGCTGATTTATGCAGCACAAAGTAGTTTCCTGAAGACGGAAATCTAAATAAATGCTAACCATCGCTCAGGTGGGCTTTCAGAACCAAACCTCGCACCGCCGGAGGCTGGGGCGGGGTCGGGGCGGGGTCGGGGCGGGGTCGGGGCGGGGAGCCCGAAGTATCGCGAGATGACGTTGTTTCCCCGCGAAAGAGAAGCGCGCTTTTTTCCTTTCGCTAGGACTTGCATAGAAGACTCGGGCCCGGCGGCAGCTGAGAGGCTGTAGCGCGCGAGCGTTGCACGTTCTGAGAAGAGGAGACCTTGTCCCTGCGTGTGTGTCCAGCCATGCCCGCCCAACAACCCCAAAGCAGCGACGGTGAGTGAGGAGAACCTTTCTCTGGGTACGGGCGGTGGCGTCCTGGGCAGAGGGGACCGCAGCATGGAAGCCGCAGCCGAAACTGTGAGGGAAAAGCTTACCCCGGGCATAGAACGAGGAGAAAAAGGAGTAAGAAGCTGTTAAGAGTGAGTTAGGGGTGCACGATGTAGGAGGTTTTACACGGGAGAGCTGCATTTTTCCGTGCGCCCCAGTTTATAAACTGGGGTCCAGGTGACTTGTTGACATTGTGAAAACCTGGGGTGTCTCTTCCGAAGTGCTGCAGGCGTCTCTCCTTGGGTGTTAGACGTTTGTCTCGAATGCATCTGGGAAGGAGGGAGAGGTTTTTATGTGGGAGTTGGGTAATTGGTAAACTTTTTTAAAACCGCAATTTGGAAGCCTTCTTCCTCCCCAGGGCCCCTGGCTCCTGAGAGGGTGGAAGAGCCGGAGCCCGCCGTGATTACCCCAGCCATGCTAGAGGAGGAAGAACAACTTGAGGCTGCTGGGCTTGAGAGGGAGCGGAAGATGCTAGAAAAGGTAACTTTAGGAATGAAGTTTGTCGACCTTAGAGCCGGTGGTAACCTGATGCTTCTTCCTCGGGGGTGTGGTTTGTGTTCCTCGGTTTCCCGAGTCTGGTTTTTTTTTTCCCCCCATAAACTTTAAAACGGACTTTGTTATTCATCCTGCGTATGTTTACAGATGCTATCTTTGAGAAACTTTTGCTCGTACTTTGCTGGGTGCTTCTGTGAGAGGGAATTTTGGGCTATAACGGGGCCTCATCTCTCTGAAGTGAACATTTCAAGTTGCTTGCTTAGCCGTTATAATTCTTCCAAATTTGATAGTACTTTCGGGGCAGTTTTCCACCTAAGTGATCGACTTGCTTTTTTGTTTTCTTGGACTGCTCCTAGGGAATTCTTAAGGTTAAACTGGGGTGTGCTTTTTTTCCGTAAGTTGCTATATTTGTGGTTTTCATGCACGCAGTATCCTGTAGGTTACTAAAAGAAGTTTTTAACCTTTTGAAAAGTCCATTCTGAAATACATTTCACTTCAGTAAAAAAGTCCCAATCTCCTGCTTAATTTCTGCATATGCAAGAAAAAGAATGCTGTCTAGCCACCAGCTCTTACCTACTGCCTAATGAGTGATTGTGTCGGTAATCACTTAGCCCTCCCAATATTATGACGATATAGGTGCTTTTGATACCTCTGTTTACATATGACAAAACCCAGGTGCTTGAGGGCCACACACGGATGAACTCGGATTGGAACCGTGCCTGTCTCCAGAGTTCGTGTCCTTAACCCTAGACCCCGTTAAGGAAATACACATTTGGGTTGAATTAATTCCCTGGAATTACAAAACTACTTACATTG
The DNA here is from genome assembly GCA_028533065.1 of Trachops cirrhosus. Classification (NCBI taxonomy): domain Eukaryota; kingdom Metazoa; phylum Chordata; class Mammalia; order Chiroptera; family Phyllostomidae; genus Trachops; species Trachops cirrhosus. Next base: position 132,150,039 of record CM052542.1, read on the forward strand.
GGAAGTAATGCCCTCCAAAGATAAGTAATGAGTCAGATGGTTCCCTGTAGTTTTATGTCAACAGCAATGGTTTTTCGTATTGTTAACTCCTCATGTGCATTTGTTGCCAGGCACTGTTCTGAATGCTATACTCGTTGAATCCTCAGCTATTCTATACAATAGGTATTGTTGTTAAGCAGGGTTACTGTTAACCATAGTAGTTTAATTACTACTATAAACTATTATTTTTATTCAAGTATTCTGTGAAGTAGGTTCCCTTTTCACCTCATTTTACAGGTGAGGAAACTGCACTTACAGGTGGCCTAGGTCTCCACAGCTAGTATAAGTGGCAGAGCCAGAATTGTAATGTCAGCCATGAGGTCCCAGAATTCATCACACTTTTTAACCACTCTGCTATGCTTTCATGCCAGTAATACGGATTCTTCTATTACTGATCAGCATAGTTGACCATAATGTTAACAAATTGTATTTTTTTTAAACTTCTCACCCGAGCAGATAGTCACCAATTTGAGAGACATCTATGTCAGAGAAATGTTGATCAGTTGCCCCCTGCACCCCCTGCACATGTCCTGACTGGGGATGGAACCACCTTTTGGTTTTTGGGGATGATGCTTCAGCCAATTGAGCCACCTGACCAAGGTGTTAACAGATTTTAATAGAATGGGGAGGATGATCTTGAATCACTTCCCTCGTTCTCTGCATTTCCAGAGTACTTCATTCACAGTATTAGCATTACTTTTTTGACTTTCTCACTTTGTTTCTTCAGGGCACACCACTTAACTGGTTTGTTTTTGTAGGCCCTGTAATTAGTAATCAATAAATGTTTATTGAATTTCTAAGTATATTAAAAAGATATTTTATAACTTATTACATAACATATAAAAGATTACAAGAAATAAATTGTACTTACCAGGTGAGTTTTAAAGGAGGAATCCTGGGGCAAGTGTCTGGAATAGTATCAGCTTCAGAGTTTGTAAGAATGATAAAAACCTTCATTTTTGTGCAGTGTTCGTTCAGTTTTATAACCCATGAATGTTGTTGGGTAAGGAAATACCATTTGGAAAAAGAAGTGAAGTACAATAAGAATACATTCCCACAATGTGTTAGTATGAGGGAAGAAATATTTTCACTTGGAAAAAGCTCTTTCAACATTTATATTATTTAAGTATTAGGGATCAAAATGCAATTTGGGATCAAAATTTAAAGTAGGGGGGAAATGACATATTTTTGGTGAAATTTTAAAGGTTTTGAACATTTTCCAATTCTAAAATTTTTTGGAATTGTTATCGTTGAGGGATAGGTATAGTATAGCTAGCTTGTTTTTTTTTCCCCCTATTTAAGCAGTTGTACAATTAAAATAGCAATTTTCAATCTACTTGTAGTCCCATGAATAAAGCCTACTGCCCATTTTAATTCAACACAAGGGTGTAATTTGCTAAAAACCTTGTTTGGTGGTCCATGGTTATTAGATTGTCTTTTTATGTAAGTACTGAAAGAATTTGATTAAAACTTTCTTAATTAATTTTTGCACTTGATATTCATAAATTTTTTCCTAGGTGATTATGGAAAAAATTCTAAATTTCTACCTACAAGTCTTTGGAGGTCAAAATACTGTCAAAAGTAAAGATACCTTTTCTTTTCAGAGAATACAGTATTTATGGGCATATTATTTAGAAGTACTTAAGAGAGGAAGAACCTTAATGAGAAGCATTTACTTGGCCTTAGGATACTTGAAGGATTGTGAAGAGTCTGGAGATTGACTTTGACATTGACTTGCTATTCTTACTTTTTTGAGCTTTTCACCTGCATTTCCTTTAGAAAGAAGTCATTGTTAGTCTAGAATACTGAAGAGTAGCATTAATGCTGTCTGAAGTGGGGGAGGGGAAAGGTAAGAGTTAGGAGAAGTAAAAGGAAATAGTTTATATAGTGTAAACTGAAATACAATTCTCCCACCCTCAGGATTTAGGGTTGGTGTTGACAGAGAATGGGTTAGACAGTGGGGAATTTATGCTCTTGGTCTTGTTGACATATACTATCATTCTGGTCATCAAGACAATGCTCCCTGCCAGGCATTCAGTGCTTTCCACAGATGGAGCTACAATTTACCTTACTATTATAAAATAAAGTTAAGTCAAGAAAGAGTAATAGTAGATATGATTTACTACAAAACTATTTTGAAATACTAAAGACTGGGTTTAAAGGTTAACCATTGACATAGTATTCTAACTACATTAATTATAAATTATAATGGTATCTTCAAGCTTTAATTTAAAAATGTATACTAATGTATAAAATTCTCTACTAATGTATATAATGTAGAAAGGTACAATTCTGAATAGTTTTCATGATAGAGTTTGTTAAGATGTTCACAGATTAATTTCATGGGTAAGATTATGAGTGATCTTTAAATATATTTTCTGTAATGTGCTTGTATTACTTCAGTTGTTTTATTCTTAGGTGTCTCACTGTTGTTGCTTTTATAATTGAAAAGAAATTTATTTTGAAAGAAAAGCTACAGTGATATATATTATATATCTAAGGAAAAGCTTCCTTAGATATAAGGAATATCTAAGGAATATATGTATTCATATATATGAATATATATATATATATATATATATATATATATATATAAAAGCCGATATACAATGGTGCCTAATTTATAAGGTCAAGTTTTAACCACTAAATTGAAGTTAATTAGATTATGCTATTTCTGGTTGGTGTCTTATACACACACACTGTGTTGAGTCGAATTGATGGTGGGGTTTGCATATATTTGGCTTTAGTAAATGAAGACAACTCAGTTGATTCACTTCAGCCCACTTAATGCTTTACTTTGAATGCACATTATACTGGGTTGGCAAATTATGAATTAGATTTGAGTGGTACTTGATTAAATAGTTTTATTGGAACACAGGTGTGTTCATTTGTTTACACAGTTTATGACTGCTTCTTCAAAAAGGCAGAATTGAGTATCTGCAGTATGATCCATATGAAGCTCAAATATTTGAATACTTACACTTTGACCCTATACAGATAAAACTTGTGAGCCACGGAACTATACTATTTGTTGCTTTTTATGTTTTCTATCTTGTGCCCTGTGCTATTATTTTAAAATACTAAACTTTTATCAATGTAAAACCACTGTTATAACTGTTTAGAAATCAATAAATGGTGTGTAAAAGTAATATGCAGTGATTTTAAAAATAAAGCAGAGCTTTGTAATTGGAAGTTGTACAGAGGTGCAAAAGAAAAGAAAGCTAAAAGATATGGGGGAAACTCTGGGGAACACAGTACTCCAGGAGGAAAGAAAAAAGGCTTGTAGGAAATGGTGACTAGCTTGAACATGTTGAAATGTCTAGTCTAGTTTTGACGATACAGTTTTAAAATTTTGAAAGCAGATGCTTTGGTCCCACTAGTAGTGATGTTTTAAAAGTCTAATGTTCTTTCAAATAAAACTGATACATTGTTTTTCTTTTTATTTGGTTGTTTAAAACCTTAACTCCAACTTGAATTAAATATTTGATTTCTAACTTTAATTTCAAATATTTTTAAAAGGGACCCTTAACTTAGAAGATGCCAGTAAGCATATGTCCAGTGTCTGAAATTTCAATATTTCTATATGCAAGCTAGATGTTACCAGATTGCCTCTTGAACCCAAGAATCATATTTTTTTCCCCAGCTATTCTAGTTTTTGGTTTGGAAAAAAAGTATTTTTAGTAAATGAATTAATATTAAAAATATTTTTAAATTAATTACATGAAATATATTAAACCTAAATAGCATTTATTTTGTCAGTTTTGTTACACTTTATGTAAAAAATCAATGTATGTCAGAAAACTTGAATAATTATGTAAGTTTTCTCTTTGGATAGGCTCGCATGTGTTGGGATAGGGAGTCTGTGGATATTCGGTACCGTAGACTTCAACATTTGCTTGAAAAAAGCAATATCTACTCTAAATTTTTATTGACTAAAATGGAACAGCAACAATTAGAGGTATGTATACATGATTGATTACAGCTAATAGCTTACATTTTTAAAACCAGCTTTATTGAGGTAGAAATTACGTGTAATAAAACACATATTTTAAGTTTATAGTTTAATGATTTTTGACCAGTGTGTAGACTTCTGTGACCATCAGCACAATCAAGATAAAGAACATTTCCATCATTCCCAAAAGTTAATCTTGTTTAGTAATTCTCAGGCCTGGCTGTGGGCAACTATTGATTCTGTTTTGTCACTTTAGATGAATATTCCTTTTTCTAGAATATATAAATGGGGCCACATGGAAAATAACTTTGTGTCTTGCTACGTTAGTTCAGCATATTTTAAAGATTCACTTATGCTATTTACTCAGTAGGTCATTCTTTTTATTGCTAAGAAACATTCCATCGCATGAACATAAGTTATTTGAGATGTGTTTTATATTTTGCATTTCTGTTTGTGACGCTAAGGAAATTTATTTTACAGGAACAGAAGAAGAAAGAGAAATTAGAGAAAAAAAAGGAATCTTCCAAACTTACTATGGTAATATATATATAGTAAGCTAAAATATATGTGTTACCTTAAATATTGAAGAAATTCTTTTGTGTTTTTGTTTTTAATTGTATTGAATTTATTGGGGTGACATTGGTTAATAACATTACATAGGCTTCAGATATATAATTCTATAATACATCACCCTATATTATGTTGTGTGTTCACCAAAGTCAGGTTTCCTTCCATCGCTATTTATCCCCCCTTTACCCTCTCCTATCTCCGCCTAGCCCGCACCACCTGGGCAATCACCACACTTTTCCATATCTTTACATAGGAACATTGAATTGATACATCACTTTTGTGTTCTTTTAACTTGATCAATCACATATTTACTTTTAACCTTTATCTGATAATCTGTCTTCGTTACAAACTGCATAGCAACATGTAAAACTGTTTCTCAGTATTTTAGATAAGAAAGGAAGGCTCTAAAAAGTATGCCTTCATTTTAGTCTGTGGACTGTATTTCATATATACAAGATTTTACTTTCTTGTCCTGGCTGGTATAGCTCAGTGCATTGAGCGCTGGCCTGCAAACTGAAAGGTCATAGGTTCAGTCCCTGGTCAGGGAACTGTTCCTAGGTTTTTGGCCAGGGCTCGGGTTAGGGGTGTGTGAAAGGTAACATATCGATGTTTCTCTCTCTTTCTTTCTCCCTCCCTTCCCCTCTCTCTAAAAGGAAATAAATAACATCTTAAAAAAAGATTTGACTTTCTTATCTGGGAAAAATCTGCAAATATTTTATACTGTAAGGCATTTTATAAATGGCCAGTATTTTTGGAGCCTGTAATGATTACTTTTTTCTTCATGCCTTCAGCCTCATCATGTCAACTTTTGATAACAGTAATGTAGATTTGTAGCTTGTGCATAGATGTAACATTGGAACAAAATTGGAGCAGGTAGTCATCTACTAATATTTCAGATGCTAGAGCACTCGTTTAGGGATAGCCTAAATTTTAGATGTGATCTTTTTGAAAAGTTTGTTTTGTTGTTTTTTAGAGATTTTATTTATTTAATTTTAGAGCAGAATGGAGGGAGAAAAAATGGGAGAGAAACATCAATGTGTGGTTGCCTCTTGCGTGCCCCCTACTGGGGACCTGGCTGGCAACCCAGGCATGTGCCCTGACTGGGAATCAAACCAGCCACCCTTTGGTTCACAAGCCAACACTCAATCCACTGAGCCACACCAGTTGGGGTATGAAGAGCATGTTTTAACATGAGGCTGGTTTAATACCATAATGATGGGAAGTGTATAAAGAACAGTTGTGCTAGTGAGATGAGGAATGACAAAGCCAACATTTATTGAGTACTTATTATGTGTAAGGTGTTACTCTAAGCCTCACAGGTTTGCCTTAATTCTTAAAACAGCTGTTAGGTACAGGCACTGTCATTGTTCCCATTTTATATTTAAAGAAGCTAATACAATGAGATAAAGTATAGTCTATCCCCCTTTTCAGATTCTGTATTTGAAAATTAGCATCCTTTCTAAAATTTATTTGTAACTCCCAAATCAATATTCGTGTTTTTATGCACATTCTCAGGTATGTGCTTGTGCAGAACTTTCAAAATTTGAGTCTCCTAACATCACATTCTCAGCTATGGTTGGAGGAATGTGACAGCTAAAGCATGTTGCCTATTCTTTTTTTTTTTTTTTTTTTTTTAAGATTTTATTTTTAGAGAGAGCAGAATGGGGGGGAGAGAGAAGGAAAGAAACATCAATGTGTGGCCTCTTGCATGCCCCCAACTGGGGACCTGGCCTCCAACTCAGGCATGTGCCCTGATTGGGAATCGAACCTGCAACCCTTTGATTCACAGGCTGGCCCTCAATCCACTGAGCTACACCAGCCAGGGGTGTGTTATCTATTCTTAATCTTCATTTCCAACTCAGTTACAAATTGTCTTTAAACATCTCTTCCTCTCCTTTATCTTCTCACTAATGTTTTTTTCAGTCAGTATTCTTTTACTTCTAAGTTCAGTTGTCTTTAACTTTATTGAGAATTAGTATTCCTTACATACCATACCATACTGGTCAAATACCTTCAGCATAAACATACAGTGGATGTATATGCTTAATTTTGGCATTTCTCTTGCAAAATAAAAAAAATAAGTAAAGAAGAACCTTTGGGGAAAAGTAGAGGGGTATGGTTATAAATAAGAATAGTAGGGAAGTACAGGAAATGGTTACATGCTTAATTAGTTCATTGTAATATGTAATGCCATGGCAGTCCTTAGGAAAATAATATTCTAAATCCTTGTTCTGTAGGGTAAAAGTTCCATTGATGCAAATGAGGAGAATCCAGGTAAATTTACTTGTTCTAGTTTTGAAGAACATGTGTTTATATTTTTACATTAATTGCAATAAAAAATAAAATATTTTTTTTATAGTTATGAGAAAGAAAAGAGGAAGAGAAGATGAATCGTACAATATTTCAGAGGTCATGTCAAAAGAGGTAAAACTAAAGGGGGAAGGGCACATTAAGTGGATGTCAAGTAAAAACTTGGGGGTTTTAAACTACATTGAAGCTGTATGGATGTGGTTTGTATACTTGGCTTTTGAGCCTGTTAAGTGTGTGAGGGAAAAGATGGTAATCATCTTCCTGTTTGTTAAAGGCACATGAGCTTGGTCTAATCAGAGATTATTACAATTTCTTGAAACCTCAAAACCTTAAGAACTTTGTTCTTGTCCCTGATTGAAGACCTGTAGGGAACTGAAATCACATACTCATTTCTAAAACCAGATCATTTTTAACCTTCTCACTTGTTATCTCATAATAGAAATTAAATAGCATCTTCAATTATGGTAAATCTTAAATGTTCCTTAAACATATTTTAATGTATTACATTCTTACATTTAAAAAATTCTAATTTTATTACCTAGAGAATTTTTCCTTTACCTGAAACTCAGAAATTCAAATTTTTCAGATCTTGGGAGTGTCTAAAATTTTAAATTTCACATAATTACTATCTTTAAGGAAATCCCTACCCACCATCCCCAACCCCCCCCATTTAAAAATAATGGTCAGGACGCACTCAGTTGATTATGGAACACATTCTGCCTGAATTTGAAAAACTATTAATGGAATTTATTGGCGTTTAACCAGTCACACAGTTGTTAATTTAATTCATCAAATGTTTGTGACATATCTGCTATGGGCAAACTTTGTCCTAACTCAATAAAGTCCTTCAGCAAAGAAAGGTAAAGACTGCCTAAGTTACCAGGTGACACTCAGGTTTTGCTTGTCTCTGTACCCTTAGCATCTAGTAGGAACTTCAAAATCAGAATACTTTTATTCTGTATTTTCAATTTAATTGTCTTTGCCTCTTGCTTAGGAATCCAAATTAGATGTCTATCCACAGAGGCCTAAAGTGGGCTAGAGTTGGAATTATAATACTTTTGAGAGTCAATTCTTAAGTAACAGGAGTAGCCACAACAACCTGATTCTAGAGCAGAGTTTGGAGAACTTTTTCCTGTGATGGACCAGATAGTAAATATTTTTGGCTCTAAGTAGTTTTGTGGGTAACTACTAAACCCAGGATTTGACTTTGAAGCCCAAAAGTAGGCATCTGTACACTAAACAAATGAGCCTGACTTGGTTTTAATTAAACTTTATTTTTAAAAACAGGTTGCTGATGCGGACTTTGTCCAACGGGGTCCATATGTTGTGGTTGAGATGAACAAATTCACATGGACTACAGAAGTCCTGTGGAGAAAAAGGAATGGCAAGGCCACTCTCAGAGACCCAACCCTTGCCTAGACAGGCTTTTATTGCTTTTCTGGGAGCATTACCTCAAGGAAGGTCTTCATTCATCATTGTCAGGCAGTAGTGATCAAACAGTACATAACATTCAACTTTGTTGAACTTTGAGGGCTTATTCTGAGTTCGGGTCAGTTAGCTAAAGGGCTACAAAACTTTGGGAAACAAACTCATTTCATGCTTGGACCCTTATCAGAAAATTGAGGACCTTCTTAGCAAACCAGTTTCACCTGGATTTACGCATTCTTTCCTAGGCCTGATCGCCCTGGGGAACCTCCTGTTCCTGCCCAGGGCTGCACTGCCTTGTTTAAGGCTTAAGTCAGGTGGAGGAAGTAAGGCAGCCAAGAGATTAGGAGACTTCTTGCAGACAGAATGAGGACTCAGGCTATGTCAAAACTGAGGGGCGAGGGTGCATCATCCCCTTTTTCTATAGCCCCCCAGGTCCTCTGAGGGCCCCTTTCGAGACTGTGCCTGTCTTAGGTCATCCCTCCCTTGAGGAATCTTAATGTCATTGGCTAACCAGTCATCCACCCAGGGCCAAGCACTGTAAAGTAAAAGGGGGCAGAGGCAGTGCCCCTGCCAGGGGGATAAGCTTTGTGTCCTTAGTGGCTTATGGTCTCATGGTTGCTCACTCAGCCTTAGCCATGGGCGTGGGGGTTATAGCTTCTGAAACCAGGCAGAGAGGTTCCTAACAGGTTGCCAGCTCAAGCTGGTCCACAGGATGTAGTTGGCCAGTCTCTGTACTGGAAAACTATTTGCTATGTCTGAATCTGGACCTATCCAGATATTAAAAATGGAAAATTCAGGACTAATTATCCCAATTTTCATGCATTGCTAACTAAATAAGAATTTTATAAGACACTATAGGCTTAACTCTAATTGAGATCTTAACCATTTGAGTTGTATTTTAATTATCTTGCAATCCTTATTTCCATTTGCTGGCATACAACCAGAGCAGTAAAAGTCTGTTAAATACATGAATGAACCACATACATTGTTATTTTGTTTTTGTTTTCTCAATTTTCTAGGAAATTTTGTCTGTGGCTAAAAAAAATAAAAAGGAGAATGAGGTAAGACACTTAAAATAGATACTAAATTTAGGAGTTATATTTGCCTCCCCTGATCATTACCTTCTTTTCTTTTTATTATCAGTATACTTTTTTTTCTCACCAGTTACCCTTTTTCTTAGTCTTTAAGAAAAACACCAATTTGCCTTTTCAATTCAGTTAAATATCCATTTGTGGCATCATTTATAAGTCTTAGTGTTTATAAGACTTTTTCTGTGAATTGACTTCTTGTTTTCATACTCTTAAAATGGAGTTGTGGATGTTGCCAACCAGTAAAATCTATCATTGGTCATAAGTTGGTGCTGAGTGTCACAGATAAATTTATATTCTTGAGTGTGATATAGTCAGCATTAAAACTGTACTCACTTTGCCCCTTTCCCTACAATGAAAGTTATTACTTAACTTGGAAGTAAATGGTTCTGTGTTCCTTGAGAGAAAAGTTTATTTTCCTTCTTTTACAGACATCATCGATTATATTTGCTGCGGGTGAAGGAAATTGTTAAGAAAATAGTTCAGTAAATTCTTGGGTAGCACTTAGAGGTTTGGAAAGGAAGTACAATTGTATAAGTTATTTCAAAAGTGTGTACCTGTAATCCATAAGGGTTGTTTTCAGAAGTTTTTTTTTTCCTTAAAGGCTTTGCATTTGTGGGGAATGGAGGTGACTGTCTCTAGGTTGTTATTCAACATAAGGTTTTATTTCTACATATCCAGTGCTTTTATTAGCACTGGATAAATTTTGATTCGCAGTTATTTTTTTTTTAGGGTATCAGCAGTATGTATCAAACTACTAATTAAAGCTCTTTTCTTTATAGGATGAAAGCTCTTCTTCTAATCTCTGTGTAGAAGATCTTCAGAAAAACAAAGATTCAAATAGTAAAATTAAAGATAGGTTGTCACAAACAGTTAGGCAGAATACTAAATTCTTCTTTGACCCAGTTCGGAAATACAATGGACAGCCGGTACCCTTTCAGCAACCAAAACTCTTTACAGGAGGTGTGATGCGCTGGTACCAAGTAGAAGGCATGGAATGGCTTAGGGTAATGAATTCTCAGTTTTCATACAAGATATCAGTTCATTTCTATCTAATTAATAACCTATTATGGGCAACTCGAGTTGTTAGTAACACAACTCGAGTTGTTCCTTTCATATTTCACTGTTATATGTAAAATGTTTGTGTGTGAATACTTATTTTCTGATTTATTTACCCAGAGTAAATTTTTTAAAGTGAAAATTATCTTCTTATTCAAGGCTCTCGACACTTTCATGACTTTGATAACTTCCTTCCCACAGTCTCATCATAATTATCTTTGGTTAAAAAAAATGAACAATTGCTAATCAATAGCTGTTTGTATCAGAATTTAAATACAGTGCATATTATTTTGTCCAGATGCTGTGGGAAAATGGAATTAATGGCATTTTAGCAGATGAAATGGGACTGGGAAAGACAGTTCAGTGCATTGCTACAATTGCATTGATGATTCAGAGAGGAGTACCTGGACCATTTCTTGTCTGCGGCCCATTGTCTACACTTCCTAATTGGATGGCTGAATTCCAAAGATTTACACCAGAAGTAAGACATGTGTCCTTTTGTTAAGAATATATCATTTCAAATGTTTATTCTGTTTGAATTGTAGGTCTCTTATATAATTATATTAATTTCTGTGTAAATGTTACATCTTTCTTGACTTACCTTTCAATCTCATCATTACCTACATTAAGTGTATAAAAAAGAATAGGCGTTAGTAATCTTGGACATGTTGCCAAAAGTATCTCTGGATGATTTTTAGTGTATTGGAGAATTTGATTCACCTGGGTAGAACGTATTCTTTAATTCTGTTTATTCTTACTATGGTGTTTTCCTTCCATATGTGTGTATTGTCATAGCCACATTCTTGCCTTATGAGAAGTATATTTCAGAAGTACCTTTGCCACCAACCTTGACTTACCCTTGACTCTTATGGCTTTTTAATTCTCTTATAGTAGTCCAATAATTTGTTAGAATTGACTTATTTTGTTACAGAGAGATAGAGCTAAGATTAAGTTATTTCTCTCTGAAATGATTGTTATATTTTCCAAATTTTTGTATTCTTAATCAGTTCTAAACTTTTGATATAAGCCAATATAACAATCTTTTAGATTCCTACTATGTTATATCATGGGACCCAGCAGGACCGTCGAAAATTGGTAAATAATATTCACAAGCGGAAGGGAACACTGCAGATTCATCCTGTAGTAATCACTTCATTTGAAATAGCCATGAGAGACCGAAATGCATTACAGGTATGATTGGTCTTCATTGGATTCTTTGTAATCCATAAATCACATTTTTATAATACTCATATCTAGTAGCATCTAATTTTTTTTCTGATGGAAGTAATTGTAATATGTACATTCCTTTAGAAACTGAAGGGTTTTTTTTTTTAAAGATTTTTATTATTTTTTAAAGAGAGGGGAAGGGAGGGGAAAAAAGAGGGAGAGAAACATTGATCTTTTGCTTCTTGCAAGCCCCCAACCAGGGGCCTGACCTGCGTCCTAGACATGTGCCCCAACCAGGAACTGAAACTTGGACCTTTAGGTTTGCTGTATGATGTCCAACCCACTGAGCCATACCAGTCAGGGTTTATTTTAACAGAAAGATCGAGCTCAAGGTTGTAGTTTCTAAAAAGAAAATTAAAGCCTATGACACTTTATAGCCATAATGTCAATTTTTTTATCCTCACCTGAGGACATGCTTATTGAATTTTAGAGAGATGGGAAAGGTGGGGTAGAGAGGGCGAGAAACATTGATCAGTTGCCTCTGTTGTGTACCCCAAGTAGGGGACTGAACCCACAACGTAGAAATGTGCCCTGACTGGGAATTGAACCCATCACCTTTTGGTTTATGGGACAGTGCTCCAGCCAACTGAGCCACACTGTTCAGGGCCATAGTGTCATTTTAAATGTGTTAGAATCTGCCAGATCTAGACCTAATTGGTGAATACATTGCAGTTATGTCTGTTATGTGTGGTTTAAATCATTAGGACTGACTTATCTATTTAATTTTAATGAAATAAGAATAGGTTATTTGAAGACAACTTATTTTAGACTTAAGGATCTGTAGTGTAACATTTTCATATGGATAAGAGTGTCAATCTCAGATGTAGACCTGAAAAAGAAAATTCTAATACTGTTTCTCAGCATAAGGAACTAATCTAAGCTTTCAATTCTATTCCAGTTATCTAGTGTAACATTAAGCACCTTTGACAATGTGTTAGAATGGAAAACTACAGACTGCTTTGACTAAAGAATGTGAATGGAGAAATGTTAAGTATATAATAGCAGGTAGATTTTAATTATTAGTTCATGGCCAAGTGAGGCCTACTTCAGGAATGCAAGTATGCATTAGTTGAGGAAATATCCTTTTATTAGATCAGAGGAAAACATGATCATCTCAATAGAAACAGAAATGCTGTTTGATAAAATAGAATATTCATCACAAATGAAGAAGTTTTATTTTTAGAATTGTTCTTAGGAAAAATTGTGAGGTATCCTTTAACATTTTTTCCCTAAATTCCTTTTCCAGCATTGCTTTTGGAAATACTTAATAGTAGATGAAGGACACAGGATTAAGAACATGAAGTGCCGTCTAATCAGGGAGTTAAAACGATTCAATGCGGACAACAAACTTCTTTTGACTGGGACTCCCTTGCAAAACAATTTATCAGAACTTTGGTCATTGCTGAACTTTTTGTTACCAGATGTATTTGATGACTTGAAAAGGTAGGTAAGCCAGTTATTTTAACTCTTTTTACATTTCCCTAACCACAAAATACATGTTCTTTCTTATAGGTAGCTGAATTATGATAATAGCTTTTTGACAAGTTCTTTGTAGTATTTTACTTTTTAGTGGTTTTCTCTGAGCTCTATTGCAAAATAATTGGCATACTCCACTGTAAAAGTTTAAGATGTGCATACAGCATGGAGATTTGATTTACATATTTTGTGGAATGATTACCACAATAGGTTTAGTTATCTTAATAACTTTACTGTGTATCTTACAGGAGTATTAATAGTAGTCATCAATTACATCCCTATTACCTCTTTTATTATAACTAGAAGTTTTGACATTTCACCAATTCACCCTTTCCCTACATGTTCCACTCTTGACACAAATTATGTGTGAGCAAATAAATAAAATATTAGAAAAGATTTTATTTGTATTGATTAATTAAAGAAAAACTGAATTGAGAACAATTAAAATATTTTGTTAAGTATTTTTATAGGGCTCTTGGTAAAATTCATGAAATGCATTCAGGTGGTATTTATACATTTTATGCTTGCAAAACAATTCAGGGGATAGAGGTTAAATATATCCACTATCTCACATATAAGAAAACCCTGGTGTAGAGTTATTAAAAATTTAACAAGTTAATGCCAGAGCCAGTAGTAAAACCAGTCTCAGTTTTAACCTAGTGCCTTTTTTTTTTTTTTTTTTTTTACTGTTGTTCAAGTACAGTTGTCTCCATTTTTCCTCCCCACTTCCCCCAACCCCACCCATCCCCACCTCCCACCCTCGATCCTACACCCCTTTGGCTTTGTCCAGGCGTTCTTTATACATGTTCTGAAAACCCTTCCCCTGTTTTCCCCCATTATTCCCTTCTACCTTCCCTCTGGTTACTGTCAGTTTGTTCTTAATTTCAATGTCGCTGGTCATATTTTGCTTGCTTCTTTGTTTTGTTGATTAGGTTCCACTTATAGGGGAGATCATATGTTATTTGTCTTTCACCATCTGGCTTATATCATTTAGCATAATACCCTTCAGTTCTATCCATACTGTCGCAGAGGGTAGGAGCTCCTTTCTTTCTGCTGTTTAGTATTCTATTGTGTAAATGTTCCACAGTTTTTTGATCCACTCATTTACTGATGGGCACTTAGGTTGCTTCCAGCACTTGGCTGTTATAAATTGTGCTGGTATGAACATTGGGGTGCATAGGTTCTTTTGGATGGGTGTTTCAGGATTCTTAGGGTATAATCCTGGCAGTGGAATTGCTGGGTCAAAAGGCAGTTCCATTTTTAGTTTTCTGAGGAAATTCCATACTGTTTTCCACAGTGGTTGTATCAGTCTGCAGTCCTACCAACAGTGCACTAAGGTTCCCTTTTGTCCACAACCTCTCCAACACTTGTTTGTTGATTTGTTAATGGTGGCCATTCTGACTGGTATGAAGTGGTATCTCATATGGCTAGTGATGCTGAGCATCCTTTCATATGTTTCTGAGCCCTCTGTGTCCTCCTGGGAGAAGTGTCTATTCAAGTCTTTTGCCCATTTTTTAATTGGCAAAAGACTTTTTGTCTTCCTGGAGTGGAGCTATGTGAGTTCTTTATATATATTTTGGAGATCAAACACTTGTATGAGGTATAATTTGAAAATATGTTTTCCCATACAGTTGGTTCATTTTTTATTCGCTGATATTTTCTTTAGCTGTGCAGAAGCTTTTTATTTTGATGGGGTCCAATTTGTTTATTCTTTCCTTTATGTCCTTTGCTCTAGGGGACATCAGTGAAAATATTGCTGTGTGGAATATTTGAGATTTTCCTGTCTGTGTTCTCCTGAAAGACTTCCCTGGTGTCATGACTTATATATAAGACTTTTATCCACCTTGAATTTATTTTTGTATATGGCGTGAGTGGGTGATCAAGTTTCATATTTTTTTTTGCATGTAGCTGTCCTCTCCAAACACCATTTGCTGAAGAGGCTGTTTTTACTCCATTTTATGCTTCTGCCCCTTTTGTCAAATATTAATTGACCATAGAGACTCAGGTTTATTCTTGGACTCTATTCTGTTCCATTGGTCCATGTGTCTGTTCTTGTGCCAGTACCCAACGGTTTTGATTACGGTGGCCTTGTAACATAGTTTGATATCAGGTATTGTGATCCCTCCTTTGTTCCTTCTCAAAATTTCTGTGACTCTTTGGGATCGTTTAGGGTTCCATATAAATTTTTGAAGTGTTTATTCTATTTCTGTGAAATATGTCATTGGTATTTTAATAGGGAATGTGTTGAATCTATAAATTGCTTTGGGTTTTATGGACATTTTGATGATGTTAATGCTTCCAGTCCACGAACATGGTACATGCTTCCATTTGTTTGTGTCTTCCTTAATTTCTTTCTTCAGTGTTGTATTTTCTGAGCGCAGGTCTTTTACATCCTTGGTTAGGTTTATTCCTAGGTACTTTATTTTCTTGTTCCTATATCAAATGGGATTTTTTTTCTTGATTTCTGCTTTTGCTGTTTCATTGTTGGTCCACAAAAATGCCTTCAATTTCTGAATATTGATTTTGTATCCTTCTGTTTTGCCAAATTCAGTTATTAGGTCGAGTAGTTGTATGGTGGAGTCTGGGATTTTCTGTGTACACTATCATGTCATGTGCAAACAATGACAGTTTTGCTTCCTTGTTTCCAATTTGGATGCCTTTTATTTCTTTTTCTTGTCTGATTGCTGTGGCTAGAACTTCCATTAATATGTTGAATAGAAGTGGTAAAAGCAGACATCCTTGTCTTCTTCGTGATCTTAGTGGGAAAGCTTTTAGTTTTTGCCCATTTAATATGCTGTAGTTTTCTCCTATATGGCCTTTATTATGTTGAGTTGTACTCTCTGTATTCCCACTTTGCTGAGTGTTTTTATCATAAATGGGTGTTGTACCTTATCAAATGCTTTTTCTGCATGTATTGATATGACCGTGTGATTTTTATCTTTCCTTTTGTTTATGTGATGTATTACGTTTATTGATTTGCGAACATTGTACCATCCTTGCATCCCTGAGAATGAATCCCACTTGATCATGGTCATGATGTATGATCTTTTTAATGTATTTCTGGATGCAGTTTGCCAATACTTTGTTGAGGATTTTAGTGTCTGTGTTCATCAGCGATATTGACATGTAGATTTCTTTCTTCGTTGTGTCTTTATTTTAACCTAGTGCTTTTAATTCTAAACTGTTTGAATCTTAGCTTATATTATGAAAACAAAAAAAAATAGTTTTCAGGAGTTTGCTCAGAATGGAAGAGAAAATGATCTTAACTAAGTTAAAAATAATTAAGATGGAAATATCAAAATCAGGAGAGCAAAATAATTGATTTATTTGGCATCAGTGAAAGCAGAAAGGTAATTTAATTTGGGAATATTGAATGTTTTATTTTGAAAGTAAAATTTTCACCTCTGGTTACCAAATGTTGGTCCAAGACTAGGCTGTCTATTTGTTAGTAGGGAACATTTGTGAAGGACAGCCTTTCTACATCCTACGCATTCCTACTGAGTTAAAACATTGAGATAGGAGCTTGGAATCTGAATTCATAAAATGTGCTTCGGGTGCTCAAAGTTTGGGAATATCTGGTCTAACTACTGCATATAAATATTGCTGCTATTTTTCTCAATTGCATTTACCCAACAATCTAATTACTTAGTTTAGGCTTAAGGCATTCTTATACTTATTTGCTCCTTTTAATAGTTTTTTTACATTGTGAATAACTAATACTATATAGTAGATTATTACATATGTTGAATTTTAAAAACATTAGTTGCAGCGGGTCATATTTATATCTAAGAGAGAGATTATACCAGCTTGGATTTCAAAGATAGTTTTCATTTCTACTCCTTCACTAAACTATTGCATATATAGTATGTACCTTATGATGTCAGGGTTATCTGGCTGCAACACCTGTCACCCCATTGATTACCAGGATTGATTAATCTAACAGGCGAGGCGTGTGTCCCCTTGTTCCTCACCATTCCTTGTGTGTTCCTCCTCAAGCTGTGTGCTAGGTTGAAAAAGAGCATGAAAGTCCCTGGCAGAAAAGGGATGTTTTTCTGTTGCACTTATGGCAGTGGCTGCACTCTCCTGCTAGAACCTCTAGGCAAGCTCTCAAGGTCCATTTGTAGTAGAATGTAGGGTAGTCAAGCTTCCAAGACTCCAGACACATCCAAATGAGGTGCTGCATGTAGCAGTCTGCTTTTTAAAAAACAACAAATAATATGTACCTTAATGTTCATTTGATTTTCATCTGGTTGTAAGATTAGGTTAATGTATAAATCAGGAAGAAAAAATAATGTTCCCTGAAGAAAATACCTGCTTCTGCCCTGGCTGGCCAGGGCAGTTAGTTAGCATATCATCCCAACACACCAAGGTTGCAGGTTTGATTCCTGATCAGGGCACATATAAGAATCAACCAGTGAATGCATAAATAATTGGAACAACAAATCAATGTTTTTCTCTCCCTCACTCTCTAAAATCAATAAATAAGAAAAAAATCTGCTTTTTAATATTCAAGTTAATGTAAAATTAAAAATGTAAAACACATCATGTTATATAATTAATTTATGTGATAGCTTAACTTGTAATCATTTCTCTTACAGCTTTGAATCTTGGTTTGATATCACTAGTCTTTCTGAAACTGCTGAAGATATTATTGCCAAAGAAAGAGAACAGAATGTATTGCATATGCTGCACCAGGTTTTGGCTTTTTTTTCTTATTTTGGTTACTGTAGACTCAGAATAAAAAAAGGAAGCCTAGAAATCCACTATTCAACTCTTTGTGGTAGATTTTGAAAAATGAACTACTTCCCAAATTTAGCATATACCTACCCCCAGAGGTCACATGGCTTTATAGCAGAATTCAAGTACATTTTGAAATTTTGCCCTTTTAATGTATATTCATTTGACCTCTAATGGTTACTGATATGTTTATATGGACATAAAAACCTTAATTGTGTGTTGACAGTTTCATTAAAAATCCTTATAATTTTTCACTTTAAAGCTTATACATATTTATAATAAAAATCTGAAACAGTGTAAAAATGGAAAGTAAAAATAATACACCAAATCATATGTACCCTCCCATATCTTTTCCCCTTTCTGTGTAATTTCCTTTAGGTATATTTGTTTCTGGGCTGATGTCTAAAGATGCTTTTTTAAAAAAACTGTTGGTAATGTTTTCTTTCTCTTGTAAAGTCTCTTATTGACTCCTTACCTCTGGGATATTTCTTCTAAAGACTTAAGTAGTTTAATAATAATATAATTATGTATTGCTTCTATGTTGTTTTATAAATGTTGAAATCACTTGTCATCACACAGCTAATGAAAGAGTAATTTTAAATCTAAAGTGTTAATAATGTAGAAGGTTTTCATGACCACATCTCTGGGTTGGTTGATTGGTTGAATCATCGGTACTCTACTAATCCAAAACATTGCTTTAAAAGCTGTGGGCTATAAGTTTTACCCTAAGAAGTACATATATTACTTGCTTCAGCTTTTAAAAATACTCAAGATAAATTAGAAAAAAATAAATAAATTGTGAAATGCTATAGATAAATGTTATGAGTTTGTAATGAGGTGGTCTGGTCAGGGAAAATTTCAAGGAGACATTTTTTTATCTCACCTTTCAAGACTTAGAAAGGGACCTATGGGGAGAGTGTTCCCTAAACCACAGGAGTGTACAGAATTCACATATGTTTATTCATATTTACATTTTAGATTCTAACACCTTTCTTACTGAGAAGACTGAAATCTGATGTTGCTCTTGAAGTTCCTCCTAAACGAGAAGTAGTTGTTTATGCACCACTTTCAAAGAAACAAGAGATCTTTTATACAGCCATTGTGAACCGTACAATCGCAAACATGTTTGGATCCATTGAGGTAGGATGTGGATTTAAAATATATTGTAAATGACATTGGCGTAGAAAATTTCATGGTTGATTTCAGTCTCGTGACCCATCTGTTTTCAGGACTTCATGAGGGTGAACTTCTAACAGGAGTAAAAGGCATAAAGCCAGTCATGCTATGGTCCTATTAAAATTTAACTGATGGTTTATGCATTAATATCTCTGTAGTCATCTGGAATGTTAGTTAGGAATTTTGATTTGAACAGACACACATTATACTAAGGGCTTGCCAACTAAACCAATCCCAAAAACACAATCCCTATAATTTATATAGGATGTTACCAAGAGTCAAAAATTCTAATAAAATACTCTATTTTAAAGAAATACCTTCTTTAGTCACTAACCATATTATACAGATTCAAGTGGGATGTGATTATTTTGTAACTGAAGATTAGGACACCTTTAAATTTTGCTTAAATGTGCAGGTTTTTTACTATATGCCTGACTTTTTAATTATTAGAAACTTATGGTAGTTGCAGCCAATTGTGAGGAGTTACATTGCAAGATTATACCAGTCCAAAGAACTGCCCTATAATGTAGATTTGTGGAGCCTTATTTCACAGATCCTTGATTTAGTGTCTTTGGAAATTACTAAAGTTAATGATGATGAAAGACAAAATTGTTTTTTCTTTTTATCTTAAAACATTTTATACATGAAGATATTATACCCCTCTTTGTATATATTTAGAATTTAAGGGTATAGCTTTTTAAACAGATAATCCTTTAATTTGTTCTCTTTTAGAAAGAAACAGTTCAGCTAAGTTCTACTGGACGACCAAAACGGCGAACTAGAAAGTTAATAAATTACAGTGAAGTAGATGATTCCCCTAATGAATTGGAAAAATTGATCAGTCAGATACAGCCAGAGCTAGACCGAGAAAGGTATGAGTTTAAAGATAAAGTATCCTTGCCCTGGCTAGTGTGGCTCAGTTGGTTGGAGCATTGTCCCATGCACCAGAAGGTTGTGGGGTTTGATTCCCAGTCAGGGTACATAGCCAGGTTGTGGGTATGATTCATGGTTGGGACACGTACAAGAAGGTAACCAGTCTATGTTTCTCTCTCTCGTTGATGTTTCTCTCCCTTAAAGCAATGAAAAAATGTCCCCAGGTTAGGATTAAGGGTAAATAAGATATCTTTTAAACTGTGGTATTTTTGATATTGTATTCACGGATGTTATATTTTTGGTAGACCTATTGTGGAAGTGAATTTTCCTGTAGATTCTGAAGTTAATCTGAAGCTGCAGAATGTAATGATGCTACTTCGTAAATGCTGTAATCATCCATATTTGATTGAGTACCCTATAGATCCAGTCACACAAGAGTTTAAGGTAAATATTATTTAATAATGAATATGCGGTTCTCATTTCTGGAGAAACTCACTTTCCATATTGGAAAAGTTTGAAATATAATTTTTTAGTAATGCAGCTAATTTAGAGACATCTTTAGTTGCCAGCCTTTTCAGTATTCCTTTTAGTTGGCATTCAACTTGTCAGAACTATTCTGATCCTCATTTACATTTCAACAAAGAGTCACAGAAGAAAATCAGAAAGTTGGTATTCAGTTGTGGACTTCGGATTAAATGAAATTGCTTTCGTGGGCAGTTGGTGGAAAAATATGATAGTATTAAAGGAAATCAATTCTAAGCAATCCTCAATAACCCTGTTTCATAGTAGTTTATAACAGCATTTCTCAACCCTGAAAATAAGACATTTGGGGTCACTGTATTTCTTGGTCTAGGAGATGCTGTCCTACGGATTGTAGGCCATTTAGCATCAGTTATTCCTACCTCTAGCCACTACATGCCAACAGCATTTCCCTCCTCCAGTTGTGACAACCTAAAATACATGTAGACACTACTAAACATACCCTGGGAGTGGTGGGCAAATTGCCCATATTTGAGAAACACTGCTTTATAGTGTTTCATGCGAATAAAAAAGAAGATAACCTGAGGAAGTCATTGATGTTCCCCAGAAGGGGAATAATTTCTTAATCTTCAATGCTAGATTATTTATAAACTCCTGTGTTTTCTTTAGTATCTACTGAGAGTTCTAGCAGGGATTTTCATACGTAATTTTCTTAAAAATATACTCAGTTATAAAGAATAAACCTCAATATGTATACAGTACATTTGACCTTATTCTCTTACACAAAGCCTTTGGAAAGGGGTGAGGAGGACAGCTCAAGGTTATACTTAAACTGAATTTTGTTTTTGTGAAATAGGTTTTAAATTCTATAGTATGTCTTTCTTAGAGGAAGAATTATGTTCTAATAAAAAGAAACAAGGTCAAATTTAAAAAAATTTTTGCACTTTATAAAAGTGTAGGATTTATTTGTCATTGAAAATTGAACTAGTCATGTGGCTTTTATTTTGATAAAGCCAAATTATTAGTCATGGTTGTGACTATTTTTTGGTCTTTTTTTTTCTTTGCCCACTTTTAAGGTTGATGAAGAATTAGTAACAAATTCTGGGAAATTCTTAATTTTGGATCGAATGCTGCCAGAACTAAAAACCAGAGGTCACAAGGTGGTATTTTTGGTTGGATTTTTTTAATTGTTTAATTATTCTTTATTAAACAGTATAGATACTAAGAACATTTAAATTTCAGGTGCTGCTGTTTTCACAAATGACAAGAATGTTGGACATTTTGATGGATTTCTGCCACTTTAGAAATTTCAAGTTCAGCAGACTTGATGGATCCATGTCTTACTCAGAGAGAGAAGAAAATGTAAGTACTTATGTCATACACCACTTCTTTTTTGTAACTGTTATCTTGATTTCTCAAGTAATATTCTAAGTAGACTTATAGATTGATGATAGAGATACAAAAGACCTAAAGCCCTATAGCAGGATCAAAAAAATTAGCATTTTGATTTAGTCTTAATTTTTATGAAATTATATACTATATCTTTTGGCACAACCTTACTTAATATCCTACTCACACAACAGTCACTATAATAGGATAACAGGAAGTTTTTTCTCCATTTTGGTTTTTTACTTCCAGCATTTTGCTACGAAAATTTCAGTGATAGCAGTTGAAACAGTTTTACAGCAACCACCTGTAAATCCACCTAGAACCTGCCATTAGGACTTTTCCCCTTTTTTATTGCATACAATGTTACAGCATAAATTCATTATTGTACCAATTCAATATTCCGTCTTTGGTGTATTTCAAACTAAATAACAGCTAATATGTACTTCTTTCTAATTAGTTCAGTGTATTTTGTCTTTTGGAGTATTATTTACCTATTCCAAAGGTGATAAAAGAAAGTGTGCCTTTGCTGAGTTTTGATTTATATGTATATGTAAATGAATACACAAACTGTCAAGATACAGAACATTACCCATCTACTCAAAAACTTTCTCCATGCTCCCTCAGAGTAAGCCCCCTTTCCTGCTGACTTTATCTCCTAGCCAACTGCTTGGGTATTTTTATCACCATTTTTTGAGGGAGGATGGCCTAGATTTTTTTCCTAATATTTTAATAATATTTCCTAATACTGTCTTCTAATATTAGATAATCTCCCTTAAACTTGCCTTGTGATGAGAGGTATTTTTAAAAACAAAGTTAAGATCTTAATAAAACAGATGCTTAGAAAATAAGTTAACATGAGTAGATATTTTATTAACATAATTGTTTTTTAAGCCTGAATGACTGATTTGGCCTCCCTTGGATACATCTGTAATAGTTGTATGTAGAAATAATCTCTCAGTGTTTTTGGTTCAAGCCTCTTTCTCTCTGTCATGGTTATGGTTTATTACAGTGGAACAATACAGATTAAAATCGGTGAAGAAAGAAGTTAGATAGGTGAAGTCCAGGAGAAACTAGATGTGAGTTTCCAGGGGAGTCACACAGACAGCACTTATTTATCCCAACAACATTTTGTAATAGTGCATGGGGAGCAAAGCAGGGAAGCTCACCTGAGCCTTGGTGTCCAGGGTTTTTACTGAGTTATCAGTCATGGGGCTCTTGTATGACTGGCCAAGCTTGAATGGCGCAGGCCTCTCTTAAGGTTGTAATAATACAGCATGTCCTAAGGCCCCTGGTTTTTTGCCACAACCTGAGGAGTAGGCATATCTATACTTTTTTGTATAGTGGGAGGTGAGTCTTTGACACTTTATCTCTTTTCAGAAAATTGGTCTTTTTCAACTTTTATGGCTTCTAGGGTTTTCAGTATTTACCTTGCATCAAAAGTCCTGTGGATGCTGAAGAACTCATATCAAGTTTGAAGAATGCTGGGTTATATCTATAAACCTTGGCCCACCACTGACCTCCCCTTCCTTTCCTGGTAAAACAGTAAGATAGCTGTTCCACATGCAGCAGCCTATTAATGTTCCAGGCAGAAAGTTTGTTTCTTAATTCCTGTGCTCACGTTCTCTTTGCTTTTAGATGCACAACTTCAACACAGATCCAGATGTGTTTATCTTCTTAGTGAGTACACGAGCTGGTGGCCTGGGCATTAATTTGACTGCAGCAGATACAGTTATTATTTATGATAGTGATTGGGTGAGTTGCAAGTATAATTAATATGCTGATCTTATATTCTGAATTTTTAAAATCTTTCATTGTATGCCTTGCAATTTCATTTATTTGTTTTGCAAAGGTATCCATTATGAGTAAAAATAATTTTTCAGGTGTCCTGTGTGTTCATACTTGAATATGTTCTATCAGTGAAGCCACTCTAGAAGTTGAAATTGAGTTAAGGCACTCTTTGGGGTGTCCAGCCTGCAGCCCACGGGCTGTGTGCAGCCCAGAATGGCTATGAATGTGGCCCAACACAAAGTTGTGAATTTACTTTAAAAAATTTTTTTGTGTTTACATGTCACATTGTACTTAATGTGTGACCCAGAGACGCCAAAAGGTTGGGCACCCCTGATTGTTAGTTGTACATGTTGACTTTACCCACACATAGTGTAAGTTTAAATAATTTTAACCTTATATTGTTAAAAGTTATTTTTCCTTTTTACTTTAAGAACCCTCAGTCTGATCTTCAGGCCCAGGACAGATGTCATAGAATAGGTCAGACAAAGCCAGTTGTTGTGTATCGTCTTGTTACAGCAAACACTATCGATCAGAAAATTGTGGAAAGAGCTGCTGCTAAAAGAAAACTGGAAAAGTTGATCATCCATAAAAGTAAGATTCACTTTCTAGCACTTTTTCCTTCAATTTGTTGTATTACAGATTTTCATTATTGTTACTTTCTTTGTAAGAGAAATTTGTGAGGCTTGATTAGTTCAGGATTAATTAAATAGGCAGTGGGAGATTTGGAGCTTTAAGTAAAGACATAGGTTAGTTACCATAGACATAAAAAAAATTACTGAATGTCTACATGAGGAACAAAGGGGGCTGAGAAAAGAATCAAGGATAATTTCAAAAAGCCTATCAAAAATATGTTAAGGATTTGAAGTGATGTTAATTCTTGGTAAGAGATTTGCCTGTCAAAAGATTTAAGAAAACTTCCAGGCCTCTTCTACCAGTTCAATGTATTAAATACTAGAATGTGAACGATACATTGAAGTAATGCTATTTTTTAAAAAATCAACTTACTTTGTTGAACCATTCATTTAAAAAATTTTTTACTCCAGAGTGCCTTTTTCATACTTTTGACCATGGTATTTAAAAAAAATAATAGTGTTTTCTAATCTAGAAAGGATTTGAGGAGTAGGGAAAATGAAGTAGGTGAGGTATGGCCTTTTCTGTTCTGTTCCTTGTGATTCTTTGAGGAAGTTCTCCTTTTATTCATTGAATGTAAAATTACATTTGAATAAATGACTGGATGGCTACCATAAGAAAGGTAGAAAATATCTGTTAGTTGTGAAGCCTAGAGAAATGGGAACATCATCATAATGTTGACAACTACTCAATGGCTCTGGCTGGTGTGACTCAGTAGATTGAGTGTCAGCCTGCGAATCAAATGGTTGCCAGTTCGATTTCAAGGCTAGGGCACCTGCCTGTGTTGTGGCTGGGTCCCCAGGAGGGGGCGTGGGAGAGGCAACCACACATTGATGTTTCTCCCCCTCCCTCCCTTCACCTGTCTCCAAAAATAAATAAATAAAATATTTTAAAAAATTACTATCAATGTATTTTATGCTGCTTGGATGTACAGTAATTCCTCACTTCATGTTGTTGATAGGTTCTGTGACTTGAGGCAAAATGATGTATCACAAAACTAGTTTTGCCATGGGCTACTTAATATAAATGAGAGTCATGTTCCTGTGGTATCTCATCAGTGATATAATAAAACAACATTATTTAGGGACCTGCTATACTTTTCTTTAGTGCATTGGATTTTGAGGGAAATATGGATTAGGTTATGGGCATCTTTGATTTATTTGACTTGGTGTAACATTCAGATTGTAGTTACAATACATATTGGAGGGAAAAAAAGAACTTTATCCTAAGAAGATTTTGTGCACATTAAAAATTTCTCATCCGTGCTGCTTTAGGAATTTGATGGAGTATGTACTTTGTTTACTGAATGTAGTTTTAAATTAAGTGAAGTTCATAGTTTTATTTTCCTAAGCTCTATTTTCAGTATTTTAAAATTAAATTTCAAATAATAATTTGAAAGGAATTTTTAAAGTATTAAGTTTTATTGAGATATATGTACAGATTTTAAGTGTGCAGCTTGGTGAATTTTGAACTATGTACGACAAGGCCTGTCCAGAAAGTATCCAGCAATGTAATATGAATAATAGAGACATTTATTGAAGAAAATACAAGAAACATCATACATAGGACAATGACACCTCAGTCCCCTTCAGAGTAGGTATCTTTGGACCTCACATAGTCTTCCCAATCACCATCAGCTGCCCTTTTGTATTTTCCTGAATCTCATCAATGGTCTGGAATCTGTTCCCTTTCGAAGGTTATTTTAGTTTTGGGAAAAGCCAGAAGTCTCAGGGCACCAGATCTGGGCTCTGTGGGGGTGGGGGCTGAGTCACCTGGGTGATTTGATGTTTCGCCAGAACCTCTGTGCAAGATGAGATGCACAAGTGGGCCCGTAGCTGTGGCCTTCTAAATATCCAAATAGTTTCCACAAAGGAATGTTTAAGCTTATTGCAAAATTTGATGCAGATTCGTTTCTCTACTGTCTCAGTCGTTTTGAATGCAATGGCCAGACATTACACACACTCACTCAAAGACATCTACTGCCCTCACTGACTAGCTCAGTGAAGTCCTTATTGTTCACATGTGCACATTCCAGTCCACTTGCCATGGCTGCCAGATTACGTCGGTATCGTGCAAACCATTGTCGTTATATTGACTGGCTAGACTTTTCCAATACAGACTTCATTTACACTCATGTAGCAATCCTCTAGAACAGCAGTTCTCAACCTTTTTGACACCGGGGACCTGTTTCATGGAAGACGATTTTTCCATGGACCAGGGTAGGGGGATAGGTTCAGGATGATTAAAGCGAGCTATCTTTGCTCTATGGCCTGGTTTCTAACAACCATGGACCGGAGGTTGGGGGCCCCTGCTCTAGCTCAAAGTCACAAACATTTCATTGCCCAGGTAGGTTTCCTGCATCCTTTGTTTACGTCCTTTTTTTGTCTAGCTACTTTTGCTCAACATAATACTTTGAAATTCATCTGTTGTGTGTATTAGAAGGTTGGTGTGTTTTTTTTAAATAATTGCTGAATAGTTTATCCATTCTTGTACTGATTGATTGAATTGCAGACTTTGACTCTTTAAGCTGCTCCTATACAGATATTTGTAGACATCAGCATTTATTTGTTCTGGGTCTTATGATAGTGTATGTTTCCCTATAGGAAACTACCAAACTTTTCCCAAATGGACATACACTTTTATACTCTTACCAGCAAAATTTGAGAATTTCAGTTGCGTTTCTTCTTTACCAGCACAAGGTTTTATCTGTCCTAAATGTAAGCAATTCTGGTTAGTTTGTAATGTATTTTGGTTTTAAAAACAATTTTGAGTGTTTTGAATTTCTTGAAAACTTTTTCTAGATCATTTCAAAGGTGGTCAATCTGGATTAAATACATCTAAGACCTTCTTGGACCCTAAGGAATTAATGGAATTACTAAAATCTAGAGATTATGAGAGGTAAGATGTTTTTTAATTTTAGAAAAATGTAATTCATGGTTTTGGTTTATCATACAGACCTGACTTTTTGCTTTCTTTTATAGGGAAGTAAAAGGATCAAGAGAGAAAGTCATTAGTGATGAAGATCTAGAGTTGTTGTTAGATCGAAGTGACCTTATTGGTAAATATCTCCCATGCTTTTATTTTCATGGAAACATTGAAACATACTCATAAGTAGAGAGAATGGTATAATGTACCTGTATGTATAAATCCACTCATCTTCAGCAGTTCACAACATTCAGTCATTCCTTTTTCATTGCTATTCTTTTTTGTCAGAATGTTAAAATTATGACATTTCACCCATGTCTTTTTCATGCATCATTTATTAAAAAGAACATGTTTTCAAACACAGTCACTATGTCATTATTACGTTTAAGAGAGTTGGCACTAATAATTCAATCCATATCCAGAGTTCCCTAATTGTCTTGAATCTTTTTACAGTTTGAATCAGGATCCAAATTTCGTTAATTGTGAAGTCCTCTTTTTTCTATAACACTCTCCTCACTTTTGTTTTTTCATGCCATTTGTTGGAGAATCCTGTTAGTTTGTTCTGTAAAATGACCTAGGTTCTGAAACGGGCTGATTTTTTCCCCCTGCCCCTTTGTATTATCCTTTGACTTCTTCCTCTGTCTACTTATTTTCTTTCTATAAAGTAATGAATAGCTTGTGTGAATAGCTCTATAGGCATAATTACCTCCAGGTTCCATATTTTAGGAGTACCAGTGCTTTGTTCTCATGTTTTAAATCATATGAGGAGGCACATAATAGCTGAATTTCTTATTTTTAATGAGCTAAGATTGATCAGATTTAGGCTGATTTTAATATTAGTTTCCTGTCAACTATTTAACCTGATAGCTTTAGTAGCATCCATTGATGATGATTGTTTTGAATGTTTTTTTCCTTAAGGATTTCAAAATGGTGACTTTTTTGTTCTATCATTCCTTTATTGGCTGGAAGTTACTTTATTAAGAACTTTTCCTTGTCGACGCTTTGGTTACTCTAAGATATAATCTATGCAGATGAGATGGAATAAATTACTTCTTTTATTTATCAATTTTTAAAATAATGAGTTAAGTGGTGCCTACCGTGGTGATCACAGATATAATATTTAAAACTCAACATTTCCTAATTATTTTATAACATTGGTACCTATGCTCTTCATTATTTATTTATATTTTGTCTGTATGGTAGAAGTACTACATAATAGCGTGCTACTGCTCATCTTTTTGCAAGTCTGTTCAGCATATTAACATTGGTGTCTTGCTATTGGTCATGGTTAGAACATTTAATACAGTGGAAACAGGCAAAAACTAGAAGCCTGTTTGGAGGGGAAGAGCCAATTGCAAGATATTCACTAGCACACTCTCTCTGGTGTCAACTTAGATTCAAATATCTTTTAAAAATTGTGTCTGTCTTATTAGTGACTTAGAAGAATTCTTTACCTATTCCAGATTAAGTCCTTTAATCAGATATGTTTTGTAAATATTTTCTTCCAGCCTGTGTCTTAATCTTTCTTAATTAGTGCCTTTTTGAAGGGCAAAAGTTTTTACTTTTGATGAACTCCTCTTTACTTTTTTGTTGCTATATCTCATGATTTTGGTACCGTGTCTAAGTAATCTTTGCTGAACCCAAGGTCATGATGTTTTCTTTAAGAATTACAGTTTTAGCTCTTACATTTGAGTTTTAGCTATTCTGAGTTCTTTGTATGTTTATATGCACTATAATATTCAGATCGTTCATGGAAAAATATGGGGGACGAAGAAAAAGCATTATGACCAAATCTTAAATATATTACCAAAAATCAGCACTACAGTGTAACATTTGAAAATAGTAATTCATATTAACTGAATAAAGGAGAACTACTTAATGAAAACCCACTTAATAAAACATGATAATGACCCCTCAATGTTTAAACTAGGCATACAGAAGAATGTTCTTAATCTGATAAAAATGGGTTCATCTAGGAAACGGCTACTAAAATTAGGAACATTCAAGGATAGCCCTGACTGATTTGGCTCAGTGGGTTGGGTGTCGTCCCACAAACTGAGAGGTCACTAGTTTGATTCTCTGTCAGGGCACTTGCCTGGGTTGCAGGCTAAGTCCTCTATGGATGTTTCTCTCCTTCTCTTCCTCACTTCCCCTCACTCTGTGAATGAATAAGAGCTTAAAAAAAGAACATTCGAGGATAGCCCTGGCCTATGTGGCTCAGTTGGTTGGAACTTCATCCAGTACCTGAAAGGTTGCGGGTTCAATTCCCTATCAGGGCACATACCTATGTTATGGGTTTGGTCACTGGTCCCAGTGTGTACAGGAGGCAACCAATCACTGCTTCTTTCTCACATCAATGTTTCTGTCTCTGTCTTCCTCTCTCTAAAAGCAATGAAATAATGTCCTTGGGTGAGAATTTTTAAAAAAAGAACATTCAAGGATAACAGCTCTCATAGCATTGTACAGCATATACAGGATTTCTAACTAGTACTGAGATAATAATAATAGGTTAGAGGAATAATAGTAAGAAAGTTCATATTGCTTGTATTTGCAGATGGTGTAATAGTCTTTTATAGAAAGTCCAAAAGAGTCTAGAAGTTTTTAGAACAGCATTGAAGAAGGTTGCTTATAAATTAATACTATGTGTATTTGTAACAGTTGTTTAGAAAATAAGATCTGACAATAATAGCTACAAAACTATATAACATGACTGTGATTAAATATAACGATTTCTTTAAGGCCTTATGGAGGAAATTGAGACGTGGAAGGACATTAATAGACTGAATAAAGTACAGGTTTAATTGAATTCACAGATATGAATGTTTAGTATTTAAAAATAAGTCAATATTCCTCAACATCACTCATATACCTTACATTTATCTTATAATTAATTAAATCCCAATATGACTTTTTAAAGAACTTTGGACAGGCTGTTTTTAAAATTTTTATGAAGGAGTAAAAGGACAAGAGCCAGGACAGTTTTGAAGAACAAAATAGATCATACCAGGTATTAAGACTTAATTAAAAAGTCCTAACAGTCTATAATTAGCATATCGCCCTGGTGGGTGTGGCTCAGTGGATTGAGTGACAGCCTGGGAACCAAAGGGTGGCTGGTTGATTGCCAGTCTGGGCACATGCCTGGGTTGCCTGCCAGGTCCCCAGTAGGGGGTGTGAGAGAGGTGACCACACATTGATGTTTCCCTCTCTTCTTCCCTTCCCCTCTCTAAAAATAAATAAATACTCTTTAAAAAAAGAATTAACATATGATGTGCTATATTAAGTAGTGGTATGACAAATCTAGAAAGTCAACCAAACTTACATGGAAAAATCCATAAATGACAGAAATAGTGTTTCCAAGTGGAGGAGGTGAAATTCCTCTTAATACATGATGCTGGGACAATTTGTAATCAATCAGGGAAAACCTCATACCATACTCAAGAACAAATTTGGATAAATGAACAGTCTAAGTAGTTGAAATCTAAGTAAATAAAGCAAAACTTGAAAGATAGGAAAATGTATGTATGACTTCAAGACAGTAAAAGAAATCTTAACATCTCACAAGCTAAGTGAGCAATTTGATTTTATTGCAATAATTTAAGACATCAGGAAAAATAGATACCATAAGTAGAGATAAGGGACAACCACAAAATTTTGCAACACATAGCAGACAGAAAATGTTTATCCTATATAAATAAGTAAAAATTAACAAGAAAAATGAACAACATACGAGCTGGCAGTTACCAGGAGAGAAAGTAAGGGCCAGGGGACATACAAAGATAGTTGAACCTTCCTAGAAATCAGAATAACTCACTTTAGAGATATTATTCCCCACCTGTTAGACTGACAAAATACCACAAATTGGTAATGGGAGTGTGTGCAAAGATAAAATTTCAGGGTGTCTTATTACCTGCTATTAAACTAACCATAATTGGGCTTTTTAAAAAAGACATGTTTGAGAACACAACTTAGGTGGTTTATTTCTTTAGATCTGTATCTTAAATTTAGTGGAAGTGATTTTAATTGGCAAACTTATGTTTCAGTTTGTGTGTCCCCTGGAGCCAGTTCTGATTGTGAAATAGTGAACTTGATTGCTTTGGGTACTATTAATTCATGTTTCTGTCTGTTTTAATATTTTTTACAGATGACTCATGTCTCTTAACATATTGGACATCTTTTTCAGTATTCGTTTGAGGTTCTTAACACTTAAAAAATTAAACACTTGTTTTAATATTTTTCTCTTAGATCAAATGAATGCCTCAGGACCAATTAAAGAGAAGATGGGAATATTCAAGATATTAGAAAACTCTGAGGATTCCAGTCCTGAATGTTTGTTTTAAATTGGAGCCACGGAATGTCTTTTTTAATTTCTTGTTTACATCTACAGATTTACCTGTATTGGTGTTAAAGTCCAGATTGTCTACTTTACTTTTTGATTATCTCAGTTTACATAATATAACTCTGCATAATTAATAGATGGTAATTTTCTGAGCCTTATTAAGAACGACGTATTCAATTTAGATTTTCGGTTAATTTTTCCAACTCAGTAGTACCCTTGGGCACAGCCTGATGTGTACTAAACCACTGCCAGATTTATACAGTCTTCCTGTGGAAGTTTATGGTCTTTCCCCCTCACTTCCCCTCTTTAACAGTACGGTTTATGGGTTTTGGGTACTTCAGTTATGGAGTAGGCTTTTAATGGGGGAAAGATTGGGATATTGTGCTTTCTGTTTTAATGAGAAATTGTTTGATTTTAGGATCTATTGCTATAAAATGGTTCACCAAATAAATGTTCATTGTAAGATGTAATCATCAAATTATTATTATTTTATTATTATTATTATTATTATTTTTTTTTTTTTTCAGAAAGAATGACTTGGGTGAGATAATAATAGCAAAAGTCTTAGAATGTATTGTGATTCAGCATTACTTACCTGGCTTGGTTGTGTTCATTAAGATACACATATATAAAAAGATTTCCACCGAATATTGGGTTAATGCAGAGAAGGCTCTGGAATATACTATAGGGTCTTAAGAGATCAGGAACTGGAAGTGGCAATATATTTTGCAAAACATGAATAGAACAAGAGAGATGACACCCTTAAAATTTATAGTGGTGGGAGTAAGAAGAAAACAAGACCTAAGAATATAGGTAATACAAAATTTGTAACAGGAGCATAAAATGGTAGCAGTTCACACCCTGTGTGTGTATCAGACTACGAGGAAGAGAAATCCTCAATGCTCCCTGAGCCATACATTTCTGTGTAGGTTGTTTCTCTCATGGCAAAATGCTGTTCCTGCTGCCATGTATATTCAAATGTAGATGAGAATATCTTCACCTTAGGGAGATTCAGTCAAAGAAAAGAACAAACTACAGAGCAGGTTTTTGTTTTGTTTTTGTGATTTTTTTAAAAACTGGAAATGTTTACCAATCACAGTTATGCTAACCATCAGAAACTTAGTTGGTTGCCTAGCTGTAACAAGTGTTCCTCTCTCAAATGAGAATGTAATGGTAGGTTCACCTCTGTCTTTACATCTCTAATACCTTCTCCCTTAGCACCTTGCTCCCCATTGACACTAGATAATAAAAAGTATCAGGAAAGAACTTTTCAAAGTGCCAGCACTGTGTCTCTATAAGCCTGCCATGTATCCTTATTACTATGGAAGTATTGTCTGTACAAGCTAGAACCAACAGAAAGCCTTCATTTCTTTTATAGAAAGGTTGACTATACGCTTTTTTTATTCTTTCATTTTTTTGTTCCCTCAGCCAATTGTGGTCAGATTTTCATCTCAATAACTCATTGGAACTGTTCTTATTAAGGTTTCTTGTGGCCTCATTGACCTCACTTTACTTAATATTTCAGTAGCATTTTAACAGTTACTCGATTTTCAGTCTCATAATCATGAGCTTGGTCACTTAATCAGCCTTTTAAATCTGGTTTGTTCACTAAATAGGAGCATGTTGGAAACATGAACAGGAATAAAGTCACAATGAAGAACCAGATGAACACACTGGATAAATACTCAGTTTTCTAGAATTAAGGAAAAATGAAAGACTTCATAGTATAGTAATTTATCAAGTGCTATACAGAAGAGATGAAGAAAATGACTTGACTGCATCAAAGGAAAATTTAAAACTAGATTACCTGTAAAGAAACAAAGATCACTTAGCAGATGTCTTATTTCAAGAGTGAGTGAAATAAGCAAATTTGCAATATGCTCAAAGAAAAATTATGACCTAGAATTTTACATTCAACTAGAGTACGTGAAGGTGAGGGGACAGTCAAGATTCAGGTATGCAAGTTTTATGCAAAAGGAAGCAAAGGTATTGACCCAACCCTGTGAAGTGTTAAAAACAACCTAATGTGGAGCCCAGTTGTCCTTACCTGACTCTAGTACCCCACTGAGTGTCACTTTAATACTTCAAGCCATAGACAATAAGCAGCAGTGCTATTGGCAGGCGGAGGTGTGGATGGAGTTCGAGCCAGCAGCTGAAGTAGAACAGGCAGCCTATACTTTCAGAATTTGATGTGATCCAGGTCTGAGGAGAGCCTTTTGAACTACTTCCCTTAGATAACCTTATTGTCATCACTTTAGCTTTAATATATGCATTTCTCTGAATTGGAAGTAAGTGCTTTTCTGGCTCACAAAAAGGTGTTTTTGTAAACTTCGTGATTATATTTGGCTCATAACTAAATGCAAATTCAGGGAAATACTAGTAACCTTTTATCAGGGATGTAGTAGGGTTTCAATAAGATCTTGCACAAAGTGGCATACATTAAAAGAATGAAAAGTACAGGGAAATGAGGCAGTGTACATAAAATGCTTAATGCAATGTCTGCCTATTAATGTTTAATAAATGACAGGTACCATTATCACTAATACCTGTTTTATTAATAGCAGTTTACTAGTGGTCATTAGTAAACTACCAAGGAAATGGTGCTTACATGGAAGAGCCAAAATCCAAACTATAGACTCTGGTGCTATTATACCTTGCAAAATACAAAATGTCTCCATTCCTTGCACAAAGATAACTGATTATTTCTCTGTAAGGGAAAACAGTTGTCTTTTTGCCCAAGTTACACTTCTTTCATTTCTACTGTGAGCGTGTGGCTGCAGTTCTGAGGCATTTTCCTAGCTTGCAGAACCCAAAAATAAGTTTTGCTTGAGCACATTAAGTGAGAAGAGCAATTCTCTTAGTCCAGACTTCTAAAAGTTTTGACAACTGATCTAGAAAATTTGTGGTTGTAGGTATAGAATAAAATGATCTTGGTTTTAGCATATAAGGAAATAATCAGATTTGAAATAAAACCTGGGTTTCAGTTCTCTACCCAATGTACAAACTTGGGAAAGGCAAACTGTAAATCTATTTCCTCATACCAGTGGAGCTGATATTCCCTGCCCATCCTAGTTTACATGTTTCTTTTGCAAACTAAATACATTACAGTATGTGCACAACCCCTCTAAATTACCTAGATCATAGGTAGCAAGAGTCCAGTTGAAAGAAAGGTCATTCTAGGCATATACTGTTTGGGGGAGTCATATTTATAATGGAAAAGTGAAGTTTTAATTTCAGACTAAAGCCCAAATTATAGCTCTCCGTAGATGCATCTCATATATTAGTGTCTAACTGTTGTTTTCTAGAGCTTGTGGACAAAAGATCATACAAATAAGAGTCACAAGAAACAATGTAGTTTTGTTATTAAGAGTGTGAATTACAGAATCAGATTTGGGATCAAATCCTCATTCCAAGCTAGCTGTCACCATTGAATGGAACTCAACCTCTCCAGGCTTCAGTTTCCTTATCTGTAAAATGGGGAAAGAGTAGTAATCCTTAGATTGTTGTGAGGATTATGTGCAAAAATGTTCTGTGTAGTTCCTATCACATAAGAACCTCAAATATTGATAGAAAAATACATGTAATAATAGACTGCAATTTGCTCTAACCAAGTACCACAGAGGCAGGAAAAGAAAGGAAGTTAATGTATCTCTGGATCAGCCAGCACAGGACACTCAAATTGTGATACGGAGTGCACGAGATCTTTTCAGGGAGAATGCAGATCAAAACTATTTGCCTTTTTCTCTCTTACAAGTGTAGAGGCAGTTTCCAGAGGCTACATAATCTGCGATGACATCATTTCTCTGATGGCTAGTGGGAGGTGTGTTTGTATGTTCTTTTGGAAGTTGTCAGCATTAATTTCTAATATGGCAATATGGATCAATATAACCTGCACAAGCAAAAGTTCTTTGGGCTCCTCAGTAATTATTAAGAATGGAAAGGGGTCCAGAAATCAAAGTGTTTGAAAACTGCTGGTGTGAAGGGTGGGCTGCCTTTGTAATGTTCTGTGTTACTCACTCTTTACTACTGTATTTTCAAGATGTTTGTATTACTGTCTATACATTTAGTTCTATATTTATCCACGTTATACTTATTCCCCTATAGTTCTATGCAAGAATTTTTTCTGGTACTTTTCAAACGACTTTACAGAATGGTTGTATGGGTTCACACCCCACCAGCAGTACCAAGGACCTACTTCTCCACCTCCTTACCAATACCTTATTTACCTTGCTAATTTTTGCCATTCTGAATGTCGTAAAATGGCTTCTTGTTTAAATTTTGTATTTCTCCCACTTTCTTCATTTTTATTTTTTGTATGGTCATTCTTGCCAGAGCTCTGCTTCTATTAATTAATCTTCCTGTGGATCAGCTTCTTTAGTTAAATCTGATTCTCTTTACCATGTTTCATTGGTTGTCACTTCCATCTTTAAATTTTTGTCTCATATCTTTGTATTTGATATAAAATAAGCAAACATTGAGTGCTTTTCTTCAATGATTATTGTTTTATAACAGTATTTAATGTAAATTTTTTTCTGTAAATACTGTTTTAGCTGTATCTCAAATATGGCAGGTCATGTTTTTGCGGTTACTTAATTCTGTTTTCTAACTTCTATGATTTCCTATTTAACCCAGGGGTTCTTTTATTGTATATTTAGTTTGCAGATATGAATTTTTAAAAGATTTATTTTTAGAGAGAGGAGAAGGAGAGGGAAAGAAATATTAATGTGTGAGAGAAACATCAATTGGTTGCCTCCTGAAGGTTCGCCCATGGGGGACTGGGACTGTAACACAGGCATGTTCCTTGATTGGGAATCGAACTGGCGACCTTTTACTTTGTGGGATGATGCTCAACCAACTGAGCCACACTGGTCAGGGCACAGCTATGAATTTTTTAAAGTTGCCTATTTTATTGCTTTCCCCCTGTATTTCATTATAGTCAGAGAACATGATTTGCATGAGGTTAACTTTTTAGACTATATATTGATGCTTCCTCTGTGACCTAGCACAAGGTCAGTTTTGTAAATGTTTCCATTTGTACTTGAGGGTAATGTATATTTTCTGATTTTTGAGGATAAATTTCTCTATAATATGTCCCTGTTTAATAAATATTATACAAATCTTCTAAATATTCATTTAGTTTTTGACTGCTTGCTTTGCTTGTTTGCTGAGAAATATGTTAAAATCTCCAGTTATGGTTGTGAATTTAATAATCGTAGCTTGGGCTTTATATATTTTGGAACTATATTGTTAGATACATACATGTTCCTTTTGCCCGTATATAACATGTCCCTAAGAATGCTTTTCATCTAAATTCTCTTTTCCCAGTTATTAATGTTGCCACATTAGCATTCTTTTTTTCTATTTTAATTGTTCAAGTACAGTTTTCTGCCTTTTACACCCATCCCAGCCCATCCCCCCAGCCCTCCTCACCTCCCTCCCATTTCCACCCCAGCTTGTTTTTGTCCATGTGTCCTTCATACTTGTTCCTGCAAACCCTTCCCTTTTTCCCCTGAAATTCCCTTCCCTCTCCCCTCTGGTCACTGTCAGCCTGTTCTCAATTTCAGTGTCTTTATTTATATTTTGCTTGTTTATTTGTTTTGTTAATTAGGTCCCTGTTAAAGGTGAGATTCTATGGTATTTATCTTTCACTGCCTGGCTTATTTCACTTAGCATAATGCTTTCCAGTTCCATCCATGCTGTTGCAAAGGGTAGGAGCTCCTTTCTATCTGCTGCATAGAATTCCATCGTGTAAATGTACCATAGTTTTTTGATCCATTCATTTACTGATGGGCACCTAGGTTGCTTCCAGAACTTGGCTATTGTAAATTGTGCTGCTATGAACATTGGGATGCATAGGTTCTTTTGAATTTGTGTTTCAAGGTTCTTAGGATATAATCTTAGCAGTGGAATTGCAGCGTCAAAAGACAGTTCCATTTTTAGTTTTCTGAGAAAATTCCATACTGCTTTTCATAGTGGTTGTATCAGTCTGCAATCCCACCAACAGTGCACTAAGGTTCCCTTTTGTCCACATCCTGTCCAACACTTGTTTGTTGATTTGTTAATGATGGCTATTCTGACTGGTATGAAGTGGTATTTCACTGTGGTTTTAATTTGCATCTCTCTAATGGCTAGTAATGCTGAGCATCTTTTCATATGTCTCTGAGCCCTCTGTATGTCCTTCTTGGAGAAGTGTCTGTTCAATTCTTTTGTTCATTTTTTAATTTTTTTGTCTTCCTGGAGTGGAGTCCTGTGAGTTCTTTATATATTTTAGAGATCAAACCCTTGTCTGAGGCAATATTGGCAAATATGTTTTACCATATAGTTGGTTCTCTTTCCATTTAAATGCTATTTTCTTTCACCATGCAGAAGCTTTTAATTTGATGAGATCTCATTTGTTTATTCTTTCCTTTGTGTATCTTGTTCTAGGGGACATATCAGTGAAAATATTGCTGTGTGGAATATCTGAGACTTTCCTGCCTATGTTCTCCTGAAAGACTTTTATGGTGTTATGACTTATATTTAAGTCTTTTATCCACCTTGAATATATTTTTGTGTGTGGTGTAACTTAGTGATCAAGTTTCATTTTTTTACACATAGCTGTCCAGCAGTCTCAATGTCATTTGTTGAAGAGGCTGTTTTTACTCCATTTTATGCTGCTGCCACCTTTGTCAAATATTAATTGACTATAGAGACGTGGGTTTATTTTTGGGCTCTCTATTCTGTTCTGTTGGTCTATGTGTATGTTCTTATGCCAGTACCAGGCTGTTTGGATTACAGTGGCTTTGTAATACAGTTTCGTATCAGGTATTGTGATCCCTCCTACACTGTTCTTTTTTCTCAAAATTGCTGCAGCTATGCGATTTATGGTTCCATATACATTTTTGAAATGTTTGTTCTACATCTGTGTAATCTGCCATTGGTACTTTAATAGGTATTGCATTGAATTGATACATTGCTTTGGGTAGTATGGACATTTTGATGTAAATTCTTCTAATCCATGAACACGGTATATGCTTCCATTTGTTTGTGTCTTCCTTAATTTCTTTCTTCACTATTGTGTAGTTTTCTGAGTACAGGTCTTTTACCTCCTTGGTTAGGTTTATTCCTTGGTATTTTATTTTTGTTGCTATATCAAATGGGTTTTTTTCTTGATTTCTCTTTCTGATATTTCATTGTTGGTGTACAAAAATGCCCTTGATTTCTGAATATTGACTTGTACCCACCGTTTTGCTAAGTTTATTTATTAGGTTGTGTGGTTTTTTGGTGCAGTCTATAGGATTTTCTATGTACAGTATCATGTCATCTGCAAACAATGACAGTTTTGTTTCTTCACCAATTTGGATGCCTTTTATTTCATTTTCTTTTCTGATTGCTGTGGCTAGGATTTCCAATACTATGTTGAATAGAAATGGTGAAAATGTACAACCTTCTCTTGTTCCTGATTGTAATGGGAAAGTTTTTAGTTTTTGCCCATTGAGTATGATGTTGGCTGTAGGTCTCTCGTATGTGGCCTTTCTTATGTTGAGGAATGCTGCCTCTATTCTCACTTTGTTGAGTGTTTTTATCACAAATGGGTGCTGTACCTTATCAAATGCTTTTTCTGCATCTATTGATATGATCATGTGATTTTTGTCTTTGCTTTTGTTTATGTGATGTATTACATTTGTTGATTTGCAAATATTGTATCATTGTTGCATCCCTGGGATGAATCCCACTTGGTCATGTTGTATGATCTTTTCAATGAATTGTTGAATATGGTTTGCCAATACTTTGTTGAGGATTTTAGCATCTATGTTCATCAGCAATATTGGCCTGAAGTTTTCTTTCTTTGATGTTTCTTTATCTGGTTTTGGGATTAGGATGATGCTGGCTTCATAAAAAGAGTTTTGGAATTTTCCATTTTCTTGGATTTTTTTGAGTAGTCTATGAAGTATAGGGGTTAGCCCTTTCTTAAATGCTTTGTAGAATTCTCCTGTGAAACTGTCCAGTCCAGGGTTTTTGTGTATTGGGAGTTTTTTTGGTTAGTGCTTCAATTTTGTCAGCTGTTGGTCTCTTCAGGCTTTCTGCTTCTTCTTTATTCAGTTTTGGAAGATTATATTTTTCTAAAAATTTGTCCATTTCACCTAGGTTTTCAAATGTGTTGCCATATACTTCTTCGTAGTGATTTCTTACAATCCTTTGCATTTATTTGGTGTCAGTTGTAATCTCTCATCTTTCATTTCTGATTGTGTTCATTTGGATCCTCTCTCTTCTTTTCTTAATGAGTCTGCTTAAAGGCTTGTCGATTTTGTTTTTCTTTTCAAAGAACCAGTTCCTGGATTTATTGATCCTTAGAATTGTGCTTTTAGTTTCTATGTCATTCAATTCTGCTTTGCCCTTGGTTATTTCCTTCCTTCTGCTTGCTCTGGGCTGTCTTTCTTATTGTTCCTCAAGTTCTTATAGATGTAGGGTTAGGTTTTTTATTTGAAATATTTCTATCTTTTTTTAGGTAGGCCTGTATCCCTATGAACTTCTTTCTCAGGACTGCCTTCGCAGTGTTGCATAAGTTCTAGGTTGTTGTGAGTTCATTTTCATTTGTTTCCAGAAAATTTTTGATTTCTTCCTTGATCTCATTCTTGACTGATTCATTGTATAATAGCATGCTATTTAATATACATGAGTCTGAGTGTTTTTGAATTTTTTCCTTGAGGTTGACTTCTAGTTTCAGCCCCTTGTGGTCAGAGAAAATGCTTGATATGATTTCAATTTTCTTGAAATTGTTGAGGCTTGTTTTGTATCCTATCATATGGTCTGTCTTTGAAAATGTTCTGTGTGCACTGGAAACTAATGTGTATTTTGCTTCTTTGGGATGAAAGGCTCTATGTATATCAGTTAAGTTCATTTGATCTAGGACATTGTCCAGTGCCACAATATCTTTGTTGATATTTTGTTTAGAATATCTATCTATCCAATTTTTACAGTGGGTTGTTGAAATCCTCTACTATAATTGTGTTGCTGTCAATAATGTTTCTTGAAGTCTTCCAAGATTTTCTTTATGTATTTGGGTGCTCCTATGTTGGGTGCATATATATTTACAATGTTTATGTCTTCTTGATGGATTCTTCCCTTGAGTATTATGAAGTGACCTTCTGGGTCTCTTTTTATGGCCCTTTTTTTGAAGTCTATTTTGTCTGATATGAGTATTGCTACCCCGGCTTTTTTTCCTGTCTGTTTGCTTGGAAAATTTGTTTCCAGCCCTTCACTTTCAGCCTGTGTAGGTCTTTTGTTCTGAGGTCGGTCTCTTGTAGGCAGCATATATGTGGGTCATGCTTTCTTATCCAATCAGCTATTCTATGTCTTTTGATTGGGGCATTTAATCCATTTATGTTTAAGGTTATTATTGATAG
>CM052542.1:132198308-132214942 GCA_028533065.1 Trachops cirrhosus
TTTTTATTTATTTATCTTCAGAGGGGAAGGGAAGGAGAGAGGGAGAGAAATATCAATGTATGGTTGCTTCCTGTGCATTCCCTGCTGGGAACTGGCCTGCAACCCAGGCATGTGCCCTGACTGGGAATCGAACCGTGATCTCTTGGTTCACAGGCCCGCGCTTAATCCACTAAGCTACACCAGCCAGGGCCCTTGACATGCTCTTGATATGTATAACTCACTTGTTTATCTGATTTCTGCAATCATCATTAATGCTTCTAATATAGCACACTTCACAGAAAATTCTAATCACTCACTCTGGCTGGTGTGGCTCAGGTGATGGGAGCATCAGCCTGTGAACTGAAAGTTCATGGGTTTTATTCCCTATCCAGGCACATGCCTTGGTTTCTGATTGAGTCCCTGCCTGGAGGCATCAGAAAGGCAATAGATTGATGTTTTTCTCTCACATTGATGTTTCCATCCATCTCTGTCTACCCCTTTCTTTCTCACTAAAAAACAATGAAAACAATGTCCTCAGGTAAGGATTAAAAACTATATTAAAAATATATTCTAGTTATTCATCTGTCTAGCATTCTGGAATATACGCTTTTAAAGTGAGGCTTTAGATCTCATGATGACAGTATCCACAGTATCCTGACAAATGTGAGCCTGCAAGCCATGAGATATGAATAGAAATCTTGAACAGGCTCATTGCACAGGAAGAATGATAGGGAGCATAGCACTGTCTAGCTTTAGGATCACCTCTGGGAATTGCATATAATCTTGGGACAACAAAGCCAAGGGTTGATTGATACCTATTTTCTTAGCTTTCAAACAGATGCAAATCTCCAATTGTTATCTCTGTTTCAGTGACTTTTATGAGAAAGGCCCATCGCCCTCTACTCTTCCCACTTTTTCTCCTTTGGAGTGCTTAATATTCTCTATTTCTCCATCCTTTCAGGTCCATTCTGTACATGTTTGTCTTTCATGCTTACTCTGAGTTCAGGAAGCTGATTTGTACGACCTGCATTAACCCAGAAGTTAGTCCCTTCTGGGCAATGAATGAACTTAGAGGATTAGATATGGAAATAGCCAGAATATTTATTTTCTTAATACCACCCTGTCAGGCCACAGTTTAGACAGTGGTTGTATTCCTCTACCTATAGACACATCTACTATTGAGGCATCCTGTCTCTCCTTGCTAAAAATCTCTTTGGATTCCAGTAACAGTGTCCTTCCTTCGTTTCTTCCATCCTAGGATAGTAATGTCCTTCTGTGGGTGCTAGCCCCTGAGGACTTTAGCATACTGTTACTCCCCTTAACCTTCCCCACACCTCTGAAAACAGTCTTTTCATTAAACTTTCTTTAGTGGACCTTTTTAAGCATACCACCTATTTCTTCCCAGGACCCTGACTAATTAAAGGAAGATACTCACATGCTACTTCCTGCAAGAA
This sequence comes from Trachops cirrhosus, assembly GCA_028533065.1. NCBI lineage: Eukaryota > Metazoa > Chordata > Mammalia > Chiroptera > Phyllostomidae > Trachops > Trachops cirrhosus. Next base: position 132,199,742 of record CM052542.1, read on the forward strand.
AATTTCCCTCACCCTCCACCTATGTTGCCTTCTGCCCCACCTCACCAAAAGGCAAGATTCAGGAGCTCCTCTGCTTGGGCTCCCACAACAGCTCCTCAACAACCACTTGTCTCTCTGGGGTCACATTGCCTGCTAATTTGCCTTCCTCTCTCTAGAGGATCTATTTCTTACTCACATTTTATCCTTGGATCTGAGCACGAAGCTGCTACATATAGGATCCTTAGTGAAGTGTATTGAATGAACTGGCTTCTCAGGGAAGGTGAGAAAGTTTGAATGCAATTGGACTTCTAGGAGAAGCTGTTAGGAATCTCAGTGGGGGGTTATGGGACAGAACTCATGGAGTGGACTTCAATCCAATGAGAAATAAGCTGGACTTTGGGGGTGGTACCCATGGCCTCAGGCAATTGTGCATTTGTCCAGGCCACAGTAGCCTCCATGTGAAGCCCTCCCTCATCTCACGTGACCCCTCACGTACAGATAAAAATGAAGCTTCCTTACCTGCTGAAAAAGGCATGAAGTAGTCACTCTTCTTAAAGTTGCCACTTTCATCGAGGAAGTGGCCGGGATCAAATTGATCTGGGTTGGGGAACTCTTTATCATCATGCAGGACAGAAGTGAGGGATGTAAATATGGTTGTGCCCTGATACAAAGAGCAGATAAACCGGGTTATAAAGAAGGTTATGGAGCTCAAAAAAACAAGTCCCTCCCTCCTCTAGTCCTCTTGTTCCATAGATAAGGATATTGAGGTATAAAGGGATAATTTATATATTTCATGTCAATGGCCAAGCCTACCAAATCTTATATCATGCCAGTCCAGGGCACTGCCCTTTGACTCCAAGGCCATCCTCTTCAGTTTGAAGCCTGACACCAGCACTTGCTTTTCAGAAAACTAAGGAAGCTCCCTGCAGTTCATTGTTTGAAATAAAATGCTCTATTGTCTAAAAGTGCTGATGTCACTGAAAATCCAGCTCATGCTGTTTGAAACCAAGTATGGGGTCTTTTTCAGAACTCTACCTGGGTGGCTGTCTTCTAGAAAACCCCTTATTTCCCAATCAAAATGAGAAACGGGTAAGTGTCCCCTCCCGCTGCTTACTAGCTTCAGTTGACTTGTTGCATGTATTTTTTCATGAAATGTTTGACAAGTAAGTGAAACAGATAGTTGAGGTGCAAAGGGAGTGTGAGAATCTGGTTAAGTGGTAAGAGTGATAAAACATGCACAGGAAAGCAGAGAAGTGGACAGCAGACTGGGCTGATGGATAGGTGGACTGAACTAAAAATCCTGTGGGAATCTAAGCAGTATTATATTCATAAAATAGTATCCACAAATTAGAAGCAAAAGAGCATGTAGCCAAGAGGGTGAAGTGCCTTATTTCTGAGTATGCAATACCTGTAGAAATTTAGGCAGCCTACAGTTCTACTACAACAACTGTTCAAACCTGACATTATTATGGAGGAGTGTAGATGGATTATCTCTCACCTTTGGAATAAAGTAGCCTCTGAACTTAATGTCCTGGCTCACCACATGGGGCAGGTTGTTAGGGATGAGGTCAATGTATCTCTGGATCTCATGCACCACAGCATCTGTGTAGGGCATGTGGCTCCTGTCCTGCATGCAGGGGCTCCGATCTCTGCCAACTACACGGTCAATCTCTTCCCGGACTTTAGCTGGCAATGTAGGAATCAGAATTCATGTCAAATGCATAAGATTTTATAAATGACCTTAATTTTGGTTACTTGTGGTGGGAGATGGGGAGAAGAGAAAATTACATATGGCTACCTCCATAAGGGGAAAAAAGAAACAGAATTTCAATTTTGGGGCAAATTGGAATCTCATAAATACTTCAATATATGTACATGTAAAACACAATGGTACCTCGAAATTCATTTGTCTACTCTGGCTCTACTTTGTGTATATTTTTTTGATAGACTCAGAGGTCTGGGATCTGGAAGACTCGCTACAAACCATGTAGTTTAATTTCTTTGCATATATTTGTTTTTATTTCATTAAGTATGTAACTTCCAAGGTGTTATGAAGTACCCAGTACAGTAAATGCTTACAAACAGAACAATTAAATAAAACATGTAGTTGATGCAGCAGTAGAAACAAGAAGGAAGTTAACATTTGTTTAGCATGCAAAACTTGACAGGCAGGCCACACTATATATTATATTACTTTATAATTTCTCAAAATAGTTCTATGTCTTGAGTATTAGTTTTTGTATTTAAAACTGAGGAAACAGGTCCAGAAGAGTAAACATATTTTTTAAGGACATCCAGGTGTTATGTGGTCTCTCTCATTCTCAAATCCACAATCTTAGAAAATGAATAAGATTGCTGAAAGTAAGTTGTGTTAGTGAATTATTTTTCTTTTGTCTGCAAAGTATGTCACATTAATAATACATAGTTTAAGTAAGACTATTCATTAGTTTTAAACAAATGCTTATTAACTTTGCCTTTCTGGGGAAGACTGTGCATGTTAGGAATTATTTTCTTTTCCCTTAAAGAGATGAAGGACCAACATACAGAAGAGGTACATGAGCCCCTGGTTGCAGAGCTACTCATTAGTAAAGTCAGAATTTGAAGTCATTGTTCTTAGAGTCTGGAACCTATTTTCTCTAATACCAGGTTGCTACTTCAGTCAAATGGGATTTATGTACCACTTGAAAATGGGTCTTTGAATGGAGCATGTGGAAATTCAGTAGCTTAATAGCTTTACAGAAGAAAATGTTAGGAATTTTAGAAAGGTTTTAAACTTTGCCTTCTCAACTTGAGAGTTTGGAGTTTTGTCTAGAAGAGGGTGACATATGAAGTGGTTAGGAACTGCATATAAAATCATATTCTTAGTAAAATATCACATTAAGAAATGATGATGGGAAAAAAAAGACACTATAATGAGTACGATGCAAGAAAAACCCCAATGGTAAATGAAAATGGGAGTGATGGGGAAATAGGACACAATGAGGACTTTATATGTTCAAAAGAAATATCATATAATTTGACAATTGTAATCAATATAGGTCTTATAAGAGTTAGTGAAGTGTTTTGACTAAAAGAATCTGTGTCACATGAAAGAAACACATCATCATCGTATCCCACAATGTGCACCAGCGAAGGAATTTTGAGACCATGCTTCTAAATTGCACCATTTGGAAAGCATTTTATTTATAAGGGAGGGCAGAGGACTTCACACGCAGTAGAAAAATCTGACGCTGATGTTATGGAGATAAGCTCTTGAGATTTAATTATATTAAAAGTGTCAAAAACGGAAAATGATAAAGTAATGAAGGAAATATCCTCTTAGATGAGAACTCAATAGAAATGACAAAAATGGGAAAGTTACATTTGTAAAAGAAGTCATGTTTGTGAGGAAAAATTTATTTGTCCAAAAAGGTATATATAAATAGAATTTTTATGAAATAGAGAATAGGTTGACAGTGTCCAGAGGGGAGAGGGGAGGGAATTTCAGGAGAAAAGGGTGAGGGTTTACCAGAACAAATATAAAGGACACATGGACAAAAACTAAGGCAGGGGGTGGAAATGGGAAGAGGTGGGGAGGGCTCTGGGGGCAGGCTGGGATGGGAGTAAAACACTGAAAACTGTACTTGAACGACAATGAAAATAAAATAAAATTTTAAAAATTAATTTAAATGGAAAAAAAGAATTTTTATTTGTGTATAATTTTTTTAAGAGAGTCCCTTTGGTAGAGAAAGATTACAATTTCGTTAAGTCATTCTTTAAATTCCAAATGCATTTGAGTAGAAATATCTTACCAAAAATATGTTCATCTGGACATGGAAGGTATATCAAATGATATCTTTTTATGGAAAGAAGAAGGCTAGTTCTTTCTAGATCCTAATGTCTTAGGATTCATTCAAGATGTATGTCTCTGCGTATTCCTCTGGTCTGACCCAAAACATGGACACTCCACCATTGCAGGGAGAACAATGACCTCTGCCCTTCAAATCTGTGCTGCTATTTACATACTTTTTTCTCTTTTTGTACCATAATCTAATTTGAATTTAATTCATCCAATGATAGGAAAATGTATCAGTGATGGAAATTTTTCATGTGCATCATCTCAGCAGGTAAAGAGTGGAATAGTCATCAGTGCTGCCGGCCAATGGCTTCCCAGAACTTCATCCCGCCCATCATCTGTAATCTTACCTGTGACCTCTGGGTGCTTTAGCAGGAGCAGGACTCCATATTTCAGGGTGGAGCTCGTGGTCTCTGTTCCTGCACTAAACACGTCCCATATGGTGGTGATCAAATGGTCCATAGTAAATACAGAGTGTTTATTGTGCTTTTCCTAGGAATGATGTATTAGAATTATCTGATAAATAAAAAAGCCTTAGAGATACCATAACATAACTCAATACAACATCATTATTTGCTTAACTTCCTTATTTGACATATTAAGTCAGGTATTAGAGAGTATAATAGCTCAAGGTAAAGTTAGATAAGTTGTTAAGGTTCCTTTAAACTGTGGAAAGAAATAAGCAAAATATAACCAGAGACATTGAAATAAAGAACAAACTGACAATAACCAGGATGATGGGGGTGGGGTAATGGAGGGGTAATGGAAGGGTCACCAAGGAACATGTATAAAGGACAGATTGACAAAGCCAAAGTGGGGAAGGATTGAGGATGGAAGGTGAGGATGCATGGGGCAAGGCGAGTGGTGGAGGGAAATTGGAGACAACTGTACTGGAACAACAATTAAAAATGCCATTCAAACATAAATAAATAAACAAATAAATAAATAAACAAGCTTAATGAACACTAAAAAAATCTGTGGGAGTTGGGGTGGGGACAGGGCAGGGAGAGCCATGGGGAAAAACTTGGGACAACTGTAACTGAATAACAATGAAAATGCATAAATAAATAATAAATAATAAATAAATAAAAATAAAATCAGATTTATAAACTTTCAATAAGTTATTCCCAATATCCCTACTTTCTCATCCATGAGAGCCAATCAGTTCTTTCAAACATAGTTTTTATCAAGTCATCATGGCCACTGACTTTCAGTTCTAGCATCTCTTATCGATTTTTTCATGTCTAAATGTCTCATTCAAGCATCAAAACCATCCCCCCCAATTGCATCACTATTCCCAATGTCACCAGTCATTACACCCATGACAGTTCCTCAGTTACAATCAAGATAACGTCTATGAGAATTCCACACACTTGATCTTCATTCCCTAGACCTATTGTGTCTCATCTGTTATTCTAAGCCAGAGTTGCCTCTAAAACTGCCTCATCTGGGAAGATGTCCTAGTGTCTTCCCAAAGGAAAGTCTTTCTTGATTCCTATCCATTCTTCTGTTCCTTCACATGTTGCATCTTGCATTTATGGAACTTAGTTTACAAATGACACGTGTCATTTATCATTAATCTAGAATGTGTGCTTGCTTGAATGTATGTAGTTCAATCTGCTCACAATAAAAATCAGCTTTAAAAAGATAAATATAAACTCTTGTAAGTCATTTTTAGTGAGAATTTGAAACTATCTCAAGACATCAAGCATGGTTTGTATTAGTAAGAGGTTGCACAAGCAATTAATACCTCTTTAGGAAGAGGCATTTGTTTTAATATCCTAATTTTACCGGATAGATCAAAACTAATCCATGAGTCACGTCACACACAAAAAGGAAAACTATGGTACATTTACACAATGGAACACTATGCAACAGAAAGAAGGAGCTCCTACCCTTCATAATACCATGGATGGATCTGGAGAACATTATGCTAAGTGAAATAAGCCGAGTGGTGAAAGACAAATATCATATGATATTACCTATAAGGGGAAACTAATCAAGAACAAGAAAGCAAGCAAAATATAACCAGAGACATTGAAATAAAGAACACACTGACAGTAACCAGAGGGGAGGCCTGAGGGGATAACAGGGGTGGAGAAAGGGGAAGGGTCATCAAGGAACTCATATAAAGGACACATGAACAAAGCCAAAGGGGGTTAGGATAGTGGGTGGAACATGGGGATGCATGGGGTGGGGGGAGTGGTTGGGGGGAAATTGAGAACTGTACTTGAACAATAGTAAAGAATAAAGAAAAAAAAGATGAAGTTGAAACAGGGTTATTTATACCTTCTCCATTTTAATCAGAGAGTAGTCAATAAAGTCTCGAGGGTTGTTGAGGTCTAGGGATTCCTGGTGTTCTTTTACTTTCTCCAAAATAAATTTTTTCTGTTCAGCAATGTTTTTAAATAATTTATTATGACTTCCTGGGAGATAATGTATTAAAAAAGGGAAAGAATTGTAGAGCTGAAAGAGTGAAAAACCATTCATTAGTCACTCAGCCTACATTTACAGGCCTATATTGCAAATCAGAGACTTTACTATATGCTGAGTAAATAAAGATGAATAAGACTTGAAAGACAAGGACCTGATAAAATGCCCAGAGTCACAGAACACACAATTTACAAGGCAATTCCAAAACCATTTACATTCATTTCCTAATGATAACTCTCTGAAGGAATTCAGGAGCCTACCACCTCTTTCCAGATGAGGCTATTGAACTTCAGCAAGGATAGTCCACCAGTCTAAGACAAAATAGTGACACAGCTAGAGGTCAGTGTTCTCCACAGTTTACCCTACTCCTATTTCTAAGGGATCAAAAAAGTTTGTAGCATTCATACCCTTGTTCTATAATGAAGAAACAGTACATTGGGAAGAAAGAGAATGCCCAGATTACTTAGCGTAGTTTTATTTAGGATTTTACAACCTCAAAAACCTGCACATTGCGTGTAATTATTGGGTCTTTCCCATCCCAGAGTTTATTGTTTTGCTGTAGCTGGTACTCTCATGACTTAATAATACCCTTGGTAGGCAATGAAACAGCTAATTCAGGCTGGTAACTTGTATCAAACTAGATAGAGAATGGAGAAATCTAGATCCTAGGTCTGAGTCATTCTTTGTGACAGAGCAGCTGCTTTGGAGAACATGCATCGTATGTGTTGGTGATAGTTACTGCTCTAAAAAATGAGGAGTTGACTATTTGTTCACCAGGGTCTCTTCCAGGTGGAACATATCATGACCTTGTAATCCACACAGGATTTTAGTTGTTAATGATCACATATTATAGGCAACTAACATTTTCTGACAATGTGCTAAAATAAGAGGGGAGTTAGGAGGGGATAATGGGGGAAAAATTTTCAGAACAACTATAAAGGACACATGGTCAAAATCATGGGGTGGCTGAATCAGGGGAGGGAAGTGGGGATGGCCGGTGTGGGGGGAAGTGGTGGGGGGAAAATGCAGACAAGTGTACTTGAATGACAATTAAAACAAAGTTAAAAGAAGAAATATATTTTATACCACAACCTTCTTCATCTGGACATGTAAAAATCAGGAAAAATGATTTCTCAAAAACAGATACCTTGTATCACCGGTACACTATGACAATATTTTCTTTCTATTACTATATTTCATGTTTTAAATTTAATTTTTACACATTGAATTGATGTGATAACTCTCTAATTGGGAAAAAACCACAGTGTGATAAACACTTCAGACATTGTGAAATAGAGCAAAGGGATGTGGTATACATGAGCAATAGATCAGTCAGAAACTTATTACCTACTTAAAGAGAACCTTGACTTTACCTGTATCCAGAAGGTGCTTACAATTCTGAAGTTCTCATGAAAATAGTTTATCAAGGTTAGAAATTGCTTGTCACTGTAGTCAAAACGGTTTTGGAAAATAATGGAGCAGATCACATTGCAGGGAACACAGCTCAGAAGGAAAGAAGGATCACAGGGAGATGCTAAAAACAATGTAAATAAGTTAGAGTAGAATTTTCATTTAAATCTCCAGCTGATTGTTTAAAATCATTGAGATGGGTTGACTCCAAAGCCTTTTTAAGTATAGGAAGTAGCTGGACATGCCACCATCACTCTAAACTCAACATGCCTAATATAACGTTCATTGTGTTTCCCCAGACAGAACTGTCTAATCCAGTCCAATTTATTTCCTAATTCTCTCCACAATGTGTTCTCCTGTTTACAGCATTCTCCAAATAAGAGCCACAATGTGATTCACAAAAAGGAGGATTTTTAAAAATATCTTGAAAATTTAACTTTACAATATACTTTACTGTTTCCTATGCTGTACTTTATATCCCCATGACTATGCATATTCTGTAGCTGCCAATCTGTACTTCTCTCTCTATATATATATTTACATACTTATTATTTTAATGTTGTTTAAGTACAGTTGTCTGCCTTTTCCCCACAACAATCCTCCCTGACCCCAGCCATCCCCACCTCCCTCTTAATCCCTTCACTTAGTCCTCCAACCCTCCTCCCCTCTGGCACAGAGAACAGAACAGTCTGTTCTCTGTGTCTATGAGTCTATCTCTGTTTTGCTTTTTAGCTTATATTGTTATTTAAATTCCACATATAAGTGAAATATATGGCATTTTTCTTCTCTGGCTGACTTATTTTATTTAATATAAGGTCCTCTTGGTCCATCCATGCTCACAAATGGTAAGATTTCATTTTTGTGTGGTAAATACATCTTAAAAGGTATAAAATTTAGTCTTCATTATGAATACCTCTTCATTATGCCCACAAGAAACTGAGCAACATGGTAAGAAAATACAAGAGACTGAGGCAACTTGCAATCGTATTTTACAAAAGATAGTGGAAAAAACTTTAGTGTGCCCTGACAGATGCAGATCATTGTTTTGAGTGCTGTCCTGCAAACCGAAATGCCCCTGGTCTGATTTCCGTCAGGGCACATGTCTGGGTGCTCACCAGGTCCCCTGTTAGGGGCGGGCCAGAGGCAACTGATGGAAGTTTCTCTCCCTCATTTTCTCTCTCCCTGACCATCTCTCTAAAAATGAATAAATAAATATACATTTTTAAAAGTTGGGTGTGCGAGTTGCATTACTATGGGGAAAGAGGAACCAGTCAATAATGAACTCTGTTTGAAATATAAATTAAGTGCACAAAATCATTTTTTCAGATAATATGTATCAAAACTCAACATTTGTTGACATATTAATTCCATTTCCAAAATTTTGTTCTAAAAAAGTACTCAGGGATATGCAATGATTTATATGGATTGCATTATTTTTATATAAATAACAACAAAGTACTGAAAATAGACTATTTGGCCAAAAATAAAAGACCAGTTAAATAAACTATGGTATGTCCAACATAATGGAATAGTGTGCTGTTTCATTAATAATGTTCTTTAAAAATATTTGAAAATTAAACCTGTGAAAAATATGTATTTAATGTATTAAATTTAAACATAAGGTTATAGAACAATATACCCAGTACGGGCCTCAAGTTCTTATCCCTTCCTCTGCTAGGTCTTCCTCCCATTCCTAGGTCATATGTGTCAAAACTCCAAAGTATGTTGTTCATTGATATCTACCACCATTTGCTGAAATTTATTCCAAGGAAGAGATCAGAATTATGCAAATGTTTGCAATCATGGCATTTTTATATTTATATCAGAGAAAGAGAAATAACCCATCTAGACAGTTTAAAAACACAATGGCACCCTATCCAGATTGCCAACTTGGTTGCGGGAGGCAACCAATTGATGTTTCTCTTCTCATAGATGAGTTATTATATAAATAAGGTTTTTGGAAATTATTTAAATATTGTGGTAAAAAACCACATATGTCTCATGTTCCTGATCTTACCACTTTCTTGCCAAGTTTCCTGTCCACCCGTTTCTCTTCTACCCCCTCTCCTAGTCCTATGTGTACATACCCACGTACACATTGCACATATACACCGATATACACACTGAGCATATGTGGGCTACCACAGCTCCCTCCCTTCACCCTACACTCCTAGCTGAGCTGTAATGCAGCTCTGTGCATTGAAAAGGTTTTGACATTAATTTTACCCTTGAACCACCAGTGCTTTGTTTTCAGTTTTACTGAGATATAATTGACATTCAGCACTGTATAAGTTTAAGGTACACAGCATAATGAATTAATGTACATATATTGTGAGATATTTGCAATGTTTCTCAAGAAGTTACTAGAGAAGTTCCTTAGTTTTTTGAGTTATTGTGGCCAAAGCTACTAGTTGATTAGCAAAATCTGTGTTCTCCTCTTCTTCCTGAGCAAATAGATACCTATAGTTCCCAGTTCTTCTTAGAGGTAGGGGTAGCCCTGTGATTAGGCTACAGCCCAAGGAATGGGAAAGAAGGCTTGTGGACCATGGCCTTAACTGGCCCATTCAAAACACTATTGGCTCCTTTCCTTGTTCTTTGCTCCTCCCACTACCATGAAAACAGATGAATCCTGGGAGACACTGGAAGCCAGATGGTGAAGATGTCAAAGCCCCTAACAGCCTGGTACCTGAAAAGCCTGAAAAAGCCAACCCCTTCACCTCTGACTACTGGTATGTGAGCAAAAAGTAAACTTATGCTCCACTTGAAGCATTGTATCTCTCTATGGTCTACTTGTAACAGCATTCAGCCTACTCAAACTATTCCTAGTAATTATAAAAAGACCTACACACCATTGGTCTTTCTTAATGCTTCCACCAGACATAAGGCTTCTTCTTGAATTCTGTCTTCAATAGTCTTCTTTCCCATTCCCATATTCCGCAAAACCATGAGGGAGAATCGCCGAGTTTGCTTCCATATTTCCCCATTGCTGAAAACAAGACCTATCAAGACAAAACATAAATGTTAAAAAAGACCCCAACTTTCATTAATTCTAGGGGAGGGACTTTTATCTCAGGAAATGATAACGTCACTTAAGCAGAAATGTAAGTATAGTGTTACCAGCCTTAGGAATTCCTACTAAGCCCTACTTTGCCTGCCTTCTCTATTACCTCAGCCTAGAAGCTTACTGTCAAGACTCTTGGTTTTACACATTATTAAACTGTTCTGCATCCATTAACTCTTATAAATGTCACAATAACTCTGTGACCTAGTTATTGTCACCATTTAACTGATAAGAATGCTGAATATCATGGAGGCAAAATGTTTACTACTTGATCACACAGTTAATAAATTGTGGTGAATATGAGTAACAGGTTAAATTTTCAGGGCCAACTTCTATGCATTGTAAGTAAATTTTAGGAGCAGCAACAAATGGAGTCAATTCTTGAAAAAAGGAGAGAGAGCTCTTGTGCATTAGAAGGATGCTCATGAAAATCTAATCCTCAGGCAAGGTATAAGACAGAGAAAGAGAAGAGAAGAGAAGAGAAGAGAAGAGAAGAGAGATTTGTTGTTTTACTTATTTATGCATTCATTGTTGATTCTTTCATGTGCCTTCACCAGGTATCCAACCCAAAACCTTGGTGTATCTCCATGATGCTCTAACCCACTGGCTACTGGCCAGCTCTGTCATGTGCTCTTAATACCAAGGAAATTCAACATCAGACTTCCCGAATCAAGACAATGGGAGTTGGGTGTGTGGGGAAGGGTTGGGAAACAAAGCTCATGGGAAATTTGATCAAGATTGTTGACAATAAGTGGAAGAAAAAAATGACCCCATTCAGACTTTATCTAATTTAGTCAGAACCCAGGGACCCTCCAGAGTACTGGACAGTTTAAGTCCAGCTCCAAACACAGGTGAAAGATAGTTTAAGTAATTGCTTTAAACAGCTTTTTGTAATATCAATTCCAATTCATTCTTACTATGCATTTCTCCATAGTCCTCTTTTCAGTGCATATTTGTGCTTTATGCTTTGTATTCTATTGAATGCAACTATTACTTATCCTTTTTAGAATATGAGAAGAGTTAAAGATAAGATTGGAAATATTCCATCATTATGTTGGTTCCACGCATACAATGCAAGCTTTATAAAATAATCTTTTGGCAACCATGAGTCAGGACAGAAAGCAAAATATTTGGAGAATAGGATAATTTGGTGAATATCCTCATCTCTTTTTTCTCTGTCTCTTTCTCTTTCTTAACAGTTCATAATTGAAAATAAACATGGCTTAGCCGTTACTGGAATGGCTCACTGGATTGAGTGCAAGCCTGTGAACTGAAAGATCACTGGTTCGATTCCCAGTCAAGGCACATTCCTGGGTTGTGGGTCAGGTACCCAGTAGTGGATGTTTGAGAGGGATACAGCCAATCAATTTATCTCTCACACATTGATGTTTCTTTCCCTATCTTCCTCCCTTCTTCCTCTCTAAAAATAAATAAATAAAATCTTTAAAGGCATAATGAACATAGCTTAGTCACAAAATCATAGAACATTAGTGTTTAGTTAATTACTTTAAATTGAATTTATTGTTTAATGTAGACAATCGTGTCATCCTCAGAATTTTAAATATGGATTAATTATCCTTCATGGAAAATTTTGGGAGTATATAATTTCCATACATATATGTTTAAATTTCTCAATTCCTTAGCCTATTTGGAATTGTTGCAACTTATGAATACACACATGTTCCCCAGATTGAAGCATACCTAATCCCTGGAAGATATTGTCCACAATTGGCAAACTGCCTCTGCCAGAGAACTCCTCAGCCCGATCAATCAGGGCTTCCTTCACTGCCTCATATCCATATAGCACCACAGTGGGCCTCCTGCCAAAGTACACAGTGAACACCGGGCCGTAGACTTTTGCTAGCTAAGAAAGGAACAGGAGATGCAAGAAGAGTGAGAATTTCAAAATTAAGAATGTAGATAAGTGGGAGAAATACTTTTAATCTTACTGAGAGACATTTTAATATCCATTCACTCATCATAATAGATTTCACCTTCTCGACCCAGTAATTTAATAGAAACCACAATACTTAAATCATAATTATTATTATGTTGTTAGTAATATTGCTGTTATTATTATCACCTTCAGTAGTTATCTTATGTGACTCTGTCATACATTTTATTCATGTTATTTTTTAAATTTCTTTCTGCCAAACCTCTTTAATTGCTCCAAATTTCCTTCATTGTTATACTTGCATTACGATAAGTGTTATGTATCTCCAGTTTAGGTGAAGTTTCCCCATCTTGCCCCAGATATAGGCAAATAATTATCCCTCATTACCCATTCTCTACATCTTCTCTTTAGCATCAGAGACCACTATGTAGTATTACTACATAAGGAATGGCAACCTTGTCACAGACCTTTCCCAGCTTCCCTGTGTGGCCGTGTTACTAAGCTTCCATGAGCTGATGTCAGCAGAAGTGATGTGGGCAAATCCTACACTGTGGCATAAATGGTCACAACATGCTCTGTGCTTCTCCTGCTACTCAGGGTTGAAGTGACCAGCATGCAGATAGTCCACTATGACTGTGAAAATGAAAACAAGAGCCTAGGGGCAAAGGAAGGTATACCACAAGATTGAGAAAAACTGGATCTCTGAATGACCTCATTGAGGAAAGGTAGCCCATCAGCAATCACTTCTACATCATATGAAGATAGAAATAAACTCTTGACTTTTTTAAGCCATTGCATTATTGGGGTCTTTCTCTCATGGCAGCTCATTCAGTATACTCAATGATATAGGACTTGAACTCTTTCCAAGTATCCAATGTTTGAGTCCTTCTGCTACCTTACAATTCATTCTGCATCTTCAATTCATTTTCCAATTCATTCTCCAGAGTGGTCTTTTCACAAGGCAAATGTTAACACAACAGTCCTTTAAGCATGTTCAAGTCATCACATTGTTCTTCTGCTAAAGACCACAATTCTTAAAATCCTTGTAAATCCTGCATGATCTAGTCTCTGTTGAACTCTTCACTCTCAACTCATGCTACATTTTTACAATACTTTCTGGGCTCTAACCAAATTGTTCTCTTTTCCAGGACTCTAACAAGTTTTTCTTCTCCACATTGGAAAAGCCTGGGACAAATTTTCATCTGATTTTTGTCTAGGTAATGAATATTCTATAATTCTAGGGTCTTTTTTTTCATTCACCATTGGAAATTCCTAGCACACCAAAGAAGACTAAAATCATGCCTTTTGCAACAGCATGATGGATCGAAAGGTTATTATGGCCAGTGAAATCCATCACTCAGAGAAAGACAAATATCATATGATTTCACTTATATGTGCAATCTAAAGAACAAAAAAAACCAAACAAACAAAATTGAAACAGACTCATAGACAGTGAGGAAGGACTGGTAATTGCCGGAGGGAATGGGGGTTGAGGGGAAAAGGTGGAAGAGGTGAAGGGATTAAGAAGTAGAAATCAGGACTTCCGGCCAAGATGGAGGCATAGGTAGACACACTGTGCCTCCTCGCACAACCAAGATAGGGACAACAACAAGGTAGAAACAGGATAACAACCAGAACTGACAGAAAATTGAACTGTATGGAAGTTGGACACCTAAGGAGTTAAATTAGACACATTCATCCAGACTGGTAGGAGGGGTGGAGTCAGGCAGCTGGGCACAGGTTGCGGAGCAGAGAGCAGAGAGCGTTGAGATTGGACACGTAAGGCAACTGGGGCACACAAGACCATAGCTGGCAGACCCTGGCCGAGGGGTGGCAACCGGCAGAACCAGCTAGGTGGCGATTGTGAAGCAAGGCACTGTGCACAACTCAGGGTCCCAGCGCCAGGAAATAGAGCCTTGGGGCACTGATTGAAAAGGAAAGTCCCACAGGGTGCACAGGCCCACCCATGAGGAAACTGGCACCAGAGGGGTCCAGTTTACTCTGGGGAAGCTGCAGAGGGGACTAAGGTCTGGCGGAGAGCCATTGCTCCTTCTCAGACCTCACCCCCACATACAGTGTCACAACCCAGCAACTGGGGTGCCCCACCCTGGTGAACTCCTAAGGCCCCACCCCTCATATATAACAGGCACGACAAGACCAAAACACACACACACACACACACACACACACACACACACACACACACAGATGGCTCAAACAGAAGAACAATTGAAAGCCCCAGAACCCATCCTTTTAAGCAACCAAGAGATAGCCAACCTATCAGATGTACAGTTCAAAACACTGGTGATCAGGATACTCACAGAATTGGTTGATTTTGGTTGCAAAGTGGATGAAAAAATGAAAGCTACAATAAGTGAAATGAAGAAAAATGCACAGGGAACCAATAGTGATAGAATGAAAGATGAGTCTCACATCAATGGAGTGGACCAGAAGGAAGGAAAAAAATATACAGCCAGAAAAGAATGAAGAAATAAGAATTCCAAAAACGGAGGAGAGGCTTAGGAACATCCAAGACATCTTTAAACGTTCCAACATCTGAATTATAGGGGTACCAAAGGAGAAGAGGAA
>CM052542.1:132215042-132242285 GCA_028533065.1 Trachops cirrhosus
AACCTACAAATGAGTTCCCATTAAACTGTCAGCTGATTTCTCAAAAGAGACCTTGCAGGCAAGAAGGGACTGGAAAGAAGTATTCCAAATCATGAAAGACAAGGACCTACATCCCAGATTGCTCTATCCAGCAAAGCTTTCATTTAGAATGGAAGGGCAGATCAAGTGCTTCTCAGATAAGGTCAAGTTCAAGGAGTTCATCATTACCAAGCCCTTACTGTATGAAATGTTAAAGGGACTTACCTAAGAAAAAGGAGATAAAAAGCATGTAGTAAAATGAGAGCAAACTCACAATTATTAACAACCACACCTGAAACAAAAACAAGAAGAAACTAAGCAAACAACTAGAAGAGAAACAGAACCACAGAAATGGAGATCACATGGAGAGTTAGCAACAGGGGAGTGGGAGGAGGAGAGAGGGGGAAAAGTTACAGAGAATAAATAGCATAGATGGTAAGTAGAAAATAGAGAGGGGAAGGGCAAGAATAGTATGGGAAATGTAGAAGCTAAAGAACTTATGACACATGGATATGAACTAAAGGGGGGGAATGTGGGGTGGGAAAAGGTGTGCAGGTTGGAGGGGAATGAAGGGGAGTAATGGGACACCTGTAATAGCATAATCAATAAAATAATTAAAAAGAAGCAGAAATCAGTGGTTACAGAATAGTCACTGAGTGTAAAGTACTGCATAGGGAATACAGTCAATAATATTGTAATCACTATGTAGTGTGCCAGATGGTTACCTGAAATGTTAGAGTGAACACTTTGTGATGTATGTGATTGTGAAATTACTATGCTGTACCCCTGAAACCAATACAAAATAATACTGAAAAAATTTCCAAGTACTTAACATGGTGTCTAATACAAAGTAGGCATTTGATAACTTGTTGAATACATGATATACTAATAATTTGTGCAAAATAATTATCAGTCATTTTTAAAGAAATGGAAATTGAAACTCAGAGAGATTTTAAAAAGTTGCCCAAGGCTGAAAGTTAACAAGGGATTCTGACATATCCCTTTGAATCCAGAGACTGAAACACAGGAAGGGGTTTCCAGGGGCACAGCCCTGGTAACCGGCTGTCTCTGGGAAGACAGATTTCAGAAAAGCCCCTCAACATTTAGAGCACTATTGCTGTGTAAATAGCTAAGAGCAGAGCAGTTATTCACTTACATGTTGAGCAAATCTAATATAAAGTGTGCAAGTTCCTGAACCTTTAGTTATTTCCGTAACTCCACATCAGTGTGCTTTTAGGAAAACTTAGTGTTGCAAAGCCATAAATCAGTAAATTTTTTCAAAAGTTGAAAGTAGTTTCATTGTTATTAGAGTTCACCAAAGATTAACTACTAGAAAGAAGACCTAGCTCACCATATGGACAGTTAATTCCTCCTTTTGGCAATTTTAACAATCACTTCGTTGTTCTCATTCCCTTCTGGATGCCTCTAGCTGTGTGCTGTTTAAAGTCACGTCATGTGGAAAAGGGCAAAGACCATAAGATTTCACTCATGTGTGGGATATAAAGCAGAAAGCAGCAAATGAACGAAAAACCAAGCTCTTAGACACAAACAGTATGGTAGTTGCCAAAAGGGTGGGAGGGTTGAGTGGAGAAGAAAGAGGATAAAGAGGGTAAGATATACAGCCACAGAAGGACATAAGACTTTGTGTAGTGAGCCCACAATGTAATATACAGGTGATGTATTATGGATTTGTACACCTGAATTCTGTAAAATGTTATTAATCAATGTTACCCCAGGATATTTAATTAAATTAAAAAATAGAATTATATCTGGGTGTCCAGTGGACACTTCCTTTCAAACTACTTCTTTAAATCATAGTGTCTAGGAACATTTTACTTAGATATAGCACTGTCTTATTTACTCATTGCAAATAGTTGAAAGAAAAGTAATCATACTTAACCTTGCTTATGGATTTGTTGATGTTCTTAATATTTATCTGTAGAACGTTTCCAACAATTGGGAGAGGAGTAGGGCCAGGTGGCAGCTTCCCTTGGGCATAGCTTTGGTTCCACAGGAAAAGGAGAATCAAACAAGAAAGACAAATCGCCAGGACTATGAAGAGATCCATTGACGCGTTTTGCATAAGTGCAATTGAAAGTTTATAACCCCCAAATTTATTAAATACTAAGTGCAAGCTGATTTCCCAACACTTGCTTTCTGTGATCTTTTGAGTAAATATTGTTTCATCTTCAGTGTTCTTTGGCCTGCTGGTAGAGAGTAGAACAAAAACAACAAAAGAAACCAAATTTATAGATGCAGACAACAGAATTGTAGTTAGCAGAGGGGAAGATGAGTGGGGGGTAGACGAGGAAGGTAAAGGGTGTGAAATATACGATGACAGAAGGAGATTAGACTTTGGGTGGTAAATTTACAATAGAATATACAGATGTTGCATTATTTTAAACTTGTACATCTGAAATTGATATAGGTTATTAACCAATGTTACCCTAATAAAGTTAGTTTTTAAAACTGTCATGTTGGCCTGGCCAAGTAACTCAGCTGGTTAAAGCATTGTCCCTGCTCACCAAGGTTGCGAGTTGATCTCTGGTTAGGGCACATACAAGAATCAAGCAATGAGTGCATAAATAAGTGAAACAACAAATCAGTGTTTTCTCTCTGTCTCCATTACTCTCTCTAAAGTCAGTAATTTAAAAAAATCTGTTTTTTAGCATTCCAGTTATATAAAATTAAAATGTAAAACACATGTTAATATAATTGATTTATGTAATAGCTTAAGTTAATCATTTCTCTTACAACTTTGAATCTGTTTGCTATCACTTGTCTTTTTGAATCTCCTGAAGATTTTACTTTTTTAGTGTTTCATTTTTTATGTTATTAAAGTTGTCCAAATTTTTCCTCCTTTGCCACCCTTTGCCCAGCACGCACCACACTTTCGTACACAATCCCCACACCCATAGTCCATGTTCATGGGTCCTTCTTATATGTTCATTTACTCATCCCTTAATCTTCTTTCAATCATTTACTCATCCCTTAATCTTCTTTCAATTTGCCTCTCCCCTCCCCTCTTACAGCTGTCAATCTGTTCTATGATTCCATGCCTCTGGTTCTATTTTGCTCTTTAGCTTATTTCGTCCATAGATTCCTCTTATAAATGAAATCATACAGTATCTGTCTTTCACCGACTGGCTTATTTAACTTAGCATAATACTCTCCAGTTCCTTCCATGCTGTTATGAAAGGTTAGAATTCCTTCTTTCTGTTGCCTAGTATTTCATTGTGCAGATGTATCACAGTTTTTAATCCACTCAATTACTGATAGGCACTTAGACTGTTTCCAAATATTGGCTATTGTACATAGGACTGCTATAAAAATGGGGGTGTATACATTCTTTGGAATTGGTGGTTTGGGACTCTTAGGGTATAATCTCAGGAGCAAAAATGCTGGGTCAAAAGTAAGTTCCATTTTTAGTTTTTGAGGAACTTCCATACTGTTTTCCACAATGGCTGCACCAGTCTGAAAGCCCTCCTATAGTGCACTAGGGTTCCATGTTTTCTCCACATGCTCACCAGCACTTGTTTGTTGACTTATTAATGATAGCCATTATGGTGGGTGTGAGGTGATAACTCATTATGCATCCCTCTGCATCTCTCTGATAGCTAATGATGCTGGGCATTTTTTCATGTGTCTATGGGCCATCTGTATGTCCTCCTTGGAGAAGTGTTTATTCAGTTCCTCTGTCCCCCACTTTTTTGGTTGGTTTTTGTATCTTTCTGGTGTTGAGTCATATAAGCTCTTTATGTATTTTAGAGGTTAACCCCTTTTTGAATGTATCATTGGCAAATGTGTTCTCCCATGCAGTTGATCTGCTTTTCATTTTGAGGATAGTTTGTTTAACTGTGCCAAAGGTTTTTAATTTGATGTAGTTCCAAGTGGTTATTTTTCTTTTATTTCCCTTGCCCTAGGGGTTATGTTGTGAAAAACATTGCTATGTGAGATACTGAAAATTTTACTGCTTGTGTTTTCCTGTAAGATTTTTGTGGTATCATTACTTATATTTAAGTCTTTTATCCATCTTGAGCTTTTTCTGGTGTAATGTATAAGAAGGCAGTCTAGATTCATTTGTTTTGCATGTACCAGTCCAGTTCTTCCAACACCATTCATTGAAGAGACTGTATTTACTCCATTGAATGCTCTTGCCTCCTTTGTCAAATATTATTTAACCATAAAAACTTGGGTTTATTTCTGGGCTTTCTATCCATTGCATTGATCTATGTGTCTGTTCTTATGCCAGTACCAGACTGTTTTGATTACAGTAGCCTTGTAGTATTGTTTGATATCAGGAATTGTTATCCCTCCAACTTGTTTCTTCTGTCTCAAGATTGCTGAGGCTTTTGGGGTTCATTTTTGGGTCCATATAAATTTTTGGAATATTTGTGCTAGTTCTGTGTAATGTGCCCTTGGTATCTTAACAGGAATTGCATTGAATCTATAGATTGCTTGGGTACTGTGGACATATTAATGATATTAATTTTTCCAGTCCACGAATAAGGTATTTTTCTCCACTTGTTTGTAGCCTCCTCAATTTCTTTCTTCAGTATCCTATAGTTTTGTGAGTATAGGTCTTTTACCTCCTTGGTAAATTGATCCCTAGGTACTTTATTATTATTATTATTTTTGCAATAGTAAATGGGATTGTTGTATTAATTTCTCTTTCTGGTAGTTCATTATTGGTATGTAAAAATGGCATTGATTTCTAAATATTGGCTTTGTAACCTGCTACTTTGCCAAATGCATTTATTAGGATGAGTAGATTTTTGGGGGGAAACTACAGAGTTTTCTATATATAATATCATGTTGACTGTGAATAATGACAGCTTACTTCCTCTTTTCAATTTGGATGCCCCTTCTTTTTCATATCAGCAATTGCTTAAAGCAATATTGCTTTTTTTTAATATTCAATTCGGATGCCCTTTATTTATTGTCTGATCACTGTGACTAGGACTTCCAGTACTATGTTGAATGCAAGTAGTGATTGCAGACACCCCTATCTTTTTCCTGACCTTAAGGAAAATGCTTTTAGTTGAGTCTGATGTTGGCAGTATGTTTTTCATATATGGCCTTTATTACGTTGAGGTACCCTCCCTGTATTCCCATTTTGCTGAGTGTTTTTATCATAAATGTGTGCTGAATTTTATCAAATGCTTTTTCCATATCTATTGAGGTAATCATGTAATTTTTGTCCTCCACTTTTTTTATATGATGTATCACATTTGTTGATTTATGGGTATTGTACCATCCTTTCATCCCTGGATAAAACCCACTTGATCAGGGTGTATGATTTTTGGTGTATTGTTGGATCTGGTTTGCTAATATTTTGTTGAGGATTTTACCATCTAAGTTCATCAGAGATATGGGCCTGAAATTTTCTTTTTTTGTTATGTCTTTACCTGGTTTGGAATTAGGATAATACTGGCCTTGTAAAAAGAGTTTGGAATTGGAAGACTTCCCTTTTTTTGAATCTTTGGGAATACTTTGAGAAGGATAGGTGTTAGTTCTTCTTTGAATGATTGGTAAAATTTGTCTGTGAAGTCATCTGTCTGGGGCTTTTATGTGCTGGGAATTTTATTTAAATAGTCAAAACCTCTTCATATTTTTCAAGTTATTAAAAGTTATTGTTTTTTATTGTTGTTCAAGTACAGTTGTCTCCATTTACACCCCATCACACCCCCCGTCCCACCCATCCCTGCCTCCCACCCTTGGAACTTCTCCCTTTGTCTTTGTCCAGGTGTCCTTTATACATGTTCCTTGATGGCCCTTCCCGTATTATCCCTCTCCCCACTCCTCTCTGGTTACTACTTAAATTTCTCTAGTTGTTATTGGTCTACTCAGGTTTTCTGCTTCTTCCTGATTCAGTTTTGGAAGACTGTGTGTTTCTAGAAACTTGTCCATTTTTCCCAGGTCATTCAATTTCTTGGCGTATAGTTGTTCATAGTAATTTCTTACAATCCTTTGTATTTTGGGGTATCAGTTGTTACTTCTCACCTTTCATTTCTGATTTTACTTATTTGGGTTCTTTCCTTTTTTTTCTTCATAAATCAGGTTAAAGGTTTGTTAATTTTTTTCAGTATACCAGGTCCTGGATTCATCAATCTTTTGGATTTTTTTTTAGTGTCTACGTCATTTTATTTCTGCTCTGATCTTGATCATTTCCTTCCTTCTACTCACTCAGAACTTTGTTCTTTTTTAGTCCTTTTAGATGTAGGTTTAGGTTGTTTATTTGAGAGTTTTCTTTCTTCTTAAGTAGGCCTGTATGGCTATGAACTTCGCTCTCATTTCTGCATTCGCTGTGTTCTATAGCTTTTGTGTTGTTGCGTGTTTATTTACATTTGTTTCCTGGTACTTTTTTATTTCTTTCTTGATCTCATTGTTAACCCATTCTTTATTTAAAACCGTTTTATTGATCCTCTATGTATTTGAATATTTTTTTTTTCCTGATTTTGATTTCTACTTTCAAGACATGGTGATTCAAGAAAATTCTTGATGATTTCAATTTCCTTGAATTTGGTAAGGTTTATTTGTGTTCTACCATGTGGTCTGTCTTTGAGAATGACCCATATGCATTTGAGAAGAATGTATGTTTTGCTTCTTTGGGGGGAAATGTTCTGTTGATATCAGTTCAACCCAATTGATCTAGTTTTTCATTTAATGCTGCTATATCCTTATTGATTTTTTGTCTGGAAGGTCTCTCCATTGTTGGCAGTGGGCTGTTAAAATCCCTGATTATGACTGTATGGCTATCATTCTCTTTCTTAAAGTCCTGCAAGACCTTCTTTATATATTTAGGTGGTTCTATATTGGGTGCATATATGTTTAGAAGGGTTATATCCTTTTGTTGGACTGAACCCTTAAGTATTATGTAGTGTCTCCTTTGTCTTTTATTATGGACTTTGTTTGTAGTCTATTTTTTTCAGATAGAAGTATTGTTGCCCTAGCTTTCTTTTCATCTTCATTTGCATGGAATAT
Organism: Trachops cirrhosus; assembly: GCA_028533065.1. Lineage (NCBI taxonomy): Eukaryota > Metazoa > Chordata > Mammalia > Chiroptera > Phyllostomidae > Trachops > Trachops cirrhosus. The sequence goes on from CM052542.1 coordinate 132,222,045, forward strand.
TTTTTTTCCGTCTGTTCACTTTCAGTCTGTGTGAATTTTTTGTTCTGAGATGGTTCTCTTGCAGACAGTATATATGCAGGTCCTGTTATCTATTCAGCTACCCTATGTCTTTTGATTGGATCATTTAATCCATTTACATTTAAGGCTATTATTGATAAGTAGTCATTCACTGCCATTTTTTCCCTTTATACCTGAGTTCCTCTTTGTCTCCATTTCCTCTTCTTCTTAAAGGAGTTTTTTAAAAATTATTTTATTGTTGTTCAATTACAGTTATCTGCATTTTCCCCCTACAGCAGCCCTCCACCACAGCCAAAACCCCCTCCCTCTCTTGCTTCCACCTTCCCCCTTGGTTTTGTCCATGTGTCCTCTATAGTAGTTCATGAAAACCCTTTCCCCCATTATCTCCTCCCACCTCCCCTCTGGTTACTGTCAGATTGTTCTTACTTTCAGTGTCTTTGGTTATATTTTTCTTGCTTTTTTCTTTTGTTGATTATGTTCCAGTTAAAGGTGAGATCATATGGTATTTGTCCTTCACTGCTTGTCCAATTTCAGTTCTTAAAGGAGTTTCTTTAGCATTTCTTGCAAAGCTGGTTTGGTGGAAATGTACTTCAGCCATTTTTGTTTTGTCTTGGAAGCTCTCTATTTTGTCTTCCATTTTCTTTTCTTTCTTTATTTTTTAAGTAGACAATTTCATCACATGATTTGTAATAAAACAAGTTATTTGTCAACATGGAACTAGAAAGAATTAATGAAAATTTAACCCAGTGACATGTAATTACAAAGACTGAAAAGAAAATTGCCATCCAATTCAAAGAGTGAGGACATATACTATACTACATGTTCCCACCCTGAGATACTTAAATTCATTTTTCAGTACTTATGCTTGATTTTCTTTTAAGACAGTCTTATTTTTTTTGCAGGGTTTGGGAGGAAGCATTTTTTAAGAGACCTTAATATAAAAATATAGTTATTCCATTTTTTATAGTATTATGTTTGAACAAATTAAATTAAAACAATAGGTATTTACTGTGGCAAAAGGATTAATTCAGGGGACATAAAACTTTTGTATTTGTAATTTTGCTACACATTTAAAAATTATTCCTACAATACTACAGAATGACTTACTATCCTGAGTATATTTTTAAAAGTTTCAGTGAGAAAAGTAGACAATATATAACTTTATTAATGAATAGTGCAAAAGCATCAGTGATAACTGTATAAATATTAAATTCCTTTAAACATCCATGTCTTGGCTTTAATGTTGTGCATATTGGCCTCTATAGCACTGCAAGTAAACACATGAAAGTGTTTCCCATTTCTGTCAACAAGTATTCAGTTCTAACACCATTTACAAATTATTATGGAGAAGGTAACCTTTGCAACAATTAATATTCAATTGGACAGCCACCATTAAATGAATATTAAACAAGCAAGATGTAGGCTATGTTGAATATACTCCAGACGTCAAGTTATAACCTTTAATGTTATTTAAAACTTAATTTTCTTATTTTCTTTAAAGGGACATCTTTTGTATATGTGGCTGCTCAAATGAAAACTGAGGAATGCATTCTTTGACCATAAGAACAAAATTCATACACAAGAGTGTATTTGTCTCTTGTAAAAGAAGCAATGCAATTGCTCATAATCTCTCTCTCCAGGCGTCACTTCCCATAGTAGTGAAAATGCTTTCAAGCACCAACTCCAAATTCTGTCTTCAAAAAGACTGGTTCGTTATATTCAAACAAAAAAGTAAAATTCCAGCAACACTCAGGCTAACAATGAATCAATTAATTTTTTTAGCATTCATAAGGTGTAACATTTCCATCAGTTTTCTATTACGTGCAGATTTATTTTCCTTAAGAAGTAAAATGAACTTTGAATAGTATAGTCTGTGGTGTGGTGACATCAACAACTGCTGGTTCTTGCCCATCAACAAGTCCCAATTCTTTCAATGTCTTGGAGAGATTTCATCTTGTTTGTTCTTCAATAGAAGTTACTGACTGTAAGTAAAGTGTTCTATTTTTTCCCCTCTAATGTAGCTGTGATGGCTGGAGATTACATCTGCAGAGAAGCACTGTTGGTTAGATAATCCAAAACTTCCTGTAGTTTAGCTGATGGAGAAAACCGAATATTTTGTGGAAGCTGGTCAAAAGCTGGGCAGTTTTCCTTTTTCTGTGCTTCAAAAGCATTTGTGTATAGTCCATCTACATCATTGAATACCACGTCATTATTAAGGGGAATATATGCACTTGTGGCTATTTTAAAAACCTCAGTGGCACACACAGCTTCAGTGACTGCATCTGTGGAAGCTACTGCAGGAATGATTTGTTTCACTATCCCTTGAGTGAGTCTATATGTAACACCCCTAATACTGTATTGTGATACCCTGTCTAGGGATTTTTGGAAAATTCATTGAATATGATCAGGATCATCTCCACCAAATGGAACCCCTTTTCCAAACAGTTGTTCCTTAGGCCAGTGCAATATCCTTATATACTCAATACAGTGTTCTGGTAGCCTGGGCATAGATGCAATGGTGCACATGGGAAAATTGACCTGTGGTGGATCAAGTTCCAGTGTGCATTCAATACAAGCAGTCATTCCAGGCAGAATCACACAGGCATTCCCTTTAAAACCTTGTTTCTCCATCTATCAAAGGGACAATGGAGCTTGGATCTAATGTACCATCTTCATAATTTAGGAGAGATATCAGCAAGCCATTTATCCATCTTCTGGATATGATAGAGTCTAGTCCAAATACAATTATATGAAATTGTTGATAGAAAGTGTCATTGAAATCCTGGATCTTGTTGAAATGTGGAACTACATTGCAATTAGGAACTTTGTCATTTAGAAATTCTGCAGTAACTTCAGCTTTAGGTCTTCCAACATCTTTAGTTCTAAATAAAAACTACCTATTTAGATTGGAAACATCTATAGTGTCCATGTCTATAACATGAATTTGTCTAAAACCAGACAATGTCAGATTTTTCAGGAGCTCACATCCTAAGCAGTCTGCTCAATGACTAGAACTTTACAGGTATCTAACAAAAACTGGAGAGATTCTTTGCTCAGTTAGAAATCAGGGTGTGTGAAGGGTCCAGACCACTCGAGGAACTTCTTTTCATGGTTCCAGTGACCTTCCCAGTCTCCAGTGTCTGCATACCCACCATCAACAGCCATTGGCTCCTTGCCATCTGCCATATTGTTCTCTGCCTCTTTCCAGGTACCCCCATGGTAGGGTGGGGGTTGCCTTCCATTTTAAATGAGAGGCTGGCTGGGTAGAGAAGTCTTGGCTGCTGGACCTTGCTTTTCATTACTGGAAGGTTTCATGTCAATCCCTTCTGGCATGTATTGTTTCTGTTGAGAATCAGCTGACAGCCTTATCAAAGCACCCATGTAGGTAACTAATTGTTTCTGTCTTTAAGATTCTCTCTTTGTTTTTTAAACTTTGCCTTTTTAATTGTCATGTGTCTTGGTGTAGGCCTCTTTGCATTCATCTTGATTAGGACTTTCTGTGTTTCCTGACCTTGTATGACTTCCTCCTTCAAGTTAGGGAAGTTTTCTTTCATTACTTTGTCAAACAAGTTTTCTATAACTTGCTCCTTTTCTTCTCCATGTTGTATTTCTATGATGCAAATGTTGTTATGTCACATTTCATGTTGTCCCAAAGTTCTCTTAAACCCTCCTCATTTTTTAAAGTTTTTTTCTATTTTGTTGCTGTGAGTTTTCTTTCTGCCTTGTCTTCCAAATCACTGATTCAATCTTCTGTTTCATCCAGCCTGCTTTTAATTCCTTCTGGTGTATTCTGCATTTCAGATATTTCCTTCTTCCTTTTCATTTGGTTCTCATTCATAGTTTCTATGTCTTTTTTCAGGCTTATGTAGTTTTCATTAAGTTCTTTGTGTTCGCTCTAAGTTTCTTGAGCTCCTAATAACCATTACTTTGGACTCTATGTCTGATAATTTGCTTACTTTAATTTCTTTTAGTTCTTTTCCTGGAAATTCCTGCTTTCCTTTCATTTAGAGGTTGTTTGTCTGTCTCTGCATTTTAGCTGTCTCTTTGTACTTGTTTTTATGTTTAAATAGATCTGCTTTGACTCCCTGTCTTGTTTTGTCAAACAAGTGACAAAGTTTCTTGAGCTCCTGATCTTGAGTGGGGTAGCTGTATGTGTTAAAAGTTTCTTGAGTGGGGTAGCTATATGTGTTAGGAGTTCTTTTATGGTTACCAGTGATGCTGAATCCTTGATCTCCTGATCTGGATGCTCTTGGAGTGTCCTGTGTGGGTTATGTGGGCTCTCCTGTTGTCTTTGGGTCCTGGTTATTGTTGGTGTGTTCATTGCTGGCATCTTCCCTCTCGCTGGCTGACTGAGAGGCTCAACTCCCACAGTGTTTTAAAGGCTGTTGTATGGGATCTGACAAAACAAAGCAAAACAACAGAAAAAGTGAAACCAAAACAAGCAGTCCTGTCAACCACAACAGCAATTTCAATGACAAAAGATCAGAGAATAAGAAAATTAGAAGAGAAATGGAATATTATAAAAAGGGGGAAATAAAAGAAAAAGAATAAGAGAAGACCAAAGGATGGAAAAGTGATTATGGAAAGAATAAATAGGGGACACCTAATATGAATAATGAATTAAAAGAGAAAAACAGGAAAACAGGACAAAGGGAAAGAATAACAAATAAAAAAGGAAATAAGGGAAAATGAGGTAATCAATGGTAAGAGTAAAGTAAAAGATATGACAGAAAAAAATAAAGCAATAAAAATGGGTGCAAATAAAAATTTAGAAAAACTATTAATAAAAGGCTATGAAAAAGAAAAATAACGACAATAACAAAAAAGAACAAAGTGGAATTTGTCTAAGGAGACTTTAATGCTTGGCTGTTCGATTCTCCCTTTGGATATGGCTCTACTGTAATCTCAGTCAGATGTTGTCCACATTTAGCCTTTGGCAGTCTGTTTGAGGCTACCAGCAATCCACACTTTATGACTGATTCCTCCAGGCTTGGCTGAACCCAGGATGGGCCATGTTGCTTTGCACAGCTCGGTTTTAACAACAATATGGGTATGTCAACAAACAACCCAAGTCACTGGAGGATCTGTTCTGTCTGCCTCTGCCTGCTGGGCTGCTATTGCCTTAGCCTAGTCATAGACCTGAATGTTTCTGAGACGGCTTGTGCTGGTGTCAGGGGGATGGGACTCCTGGATCTCTCATGGCAGGTGCCTTTCAGACTTAAGAGAAGATGGTCAGTGTGTTCCTCTACCCCTGAGTCAGTGATCTGAGTCTGTTCAGGATTATTTCCCTGTATTCAGCAGAGTGGGGACCCTAGTAGGCTTTTGGGTGGGACCTCCAGAGTGCAGATTTTGGGTGTGCTGGAAACTTGGAGGGTGTTTCCATGACTTTCCCCCAAGTTGGAGACACCAGTCTGTTGCCTGGTAGAATACTTGGTATGATTACATACTACAGCCAACCTCTGACACCCTCTGAGTCTGCCTATGCTGTTGTCTTCTCAGCAGGGTTTAAAATGAGGAATGGAGGAAAAGAGAGAATAAAAGAAAAAGACCCACACAAACCAAGCAAAAAGCAAACCACTGAAAAGGGGGAAAAGAAGAAAGGCGGGGGGAACAGGGTTCTGGAGGGCATGTGGGCTGATGATAAGGTAATTGGTTTTCCCCTGGGAGAGGCTTGCTTTCTCAAGCAAGATGGTTACTGCAGAATCTATGTATATCCTGGCACAGAAAACACCATAGCCACTCGCCCACATTGCTCCCTAGTGCCTCCCACACTACACTCTCCTTGTGAGATTGCAGTCTGTGCTGCCTTCCCTTTGCTGGGGCCCAAGGTGAGTGGTTGCAAACATAAGACCTGTGTTTTGGCAACTTTGAGAATTATAAAAGAAAAAAGAAAAAGTACTAGTGGTTTTGTGTCTAGCGGGTCTCATCTCTCCCTAGCAGAGATGAACCCTGTGACTTTTACTGCTTGGTGCTATGTGGTCTGCTTATTCCAACCCTGGGGTTCTGTGTCTGGGAGCCTGGTTTGTGTTCACCACTTCTGTTCTTTCTGACCACAGCTGTGCTGCTGCCCTGGCTTGCTGCCCCTGTGAATGGACCAGCCTCTTAAACGACCTCACCCTTCCCATCTATTGTGATAGTTCTTTTATTGTTACATCACTTGGTTAAAAGCCCATTTTTCAAGTAACTTTCAGTTTATTTCAGGTGTCTAGTCCTTTCTTTAGTTTTATTTCCGAATTGGTTCCAGGAGGAGGTGTGCGATATACCCTCCTATTCTGCTGCCATCTTCTTTTCTCTCCCACAGGAGGTTTATGTTTCAATAAGATATTGATGCTTCATTTGTGGCCTAGCACATTGTCAATTTAGTAAATGCTTCCATTTGTACTTGAAGATACTGTATATTTTCTAATTATTGAGGATAAATTTCTCTATGTTTCTGTTTAATTAATATTATGCAAATCTTCTAAATATTTCTTATTTTTCTACTGCTTGCTATGCTTGATTGTTTTCTGAAAAATATGTTAAAATCACCAGTTAACGTTGTGAATTTAATAATTTTAGCTTGGGCTTTATTTAATTTAAAACTGTACCATTAAACACATATGCATTTCTTTTGCCAATATATAATATGTCCCCAGGACCACTTTTCATTCAAATTTTGTTTTGCCAGTTATTAATGTTGCCACATTAGCTTTCTTGCACTTGATGTTCACTGGGGGTGTCATTCCATGCTTTTATGTCTAATATTTATGAATTTTTTGTGTAATTTATCTAATAGTAAATGTATTGCTGGATCTTATTTCAACAATGTAATATGGTACATTTACACAATGGAATACTACACCACAGAAAGAAAGAAGGAGCTCATACCCTTTGCAACAGCATGGATGGAGCTGGAAAGCATTATGCTAAACAAAATAAGCCAGGCAGTGAAAGACAAATACCATATGATCTCGCCTTCAACAGGAACCTAAACAACAAAACAAAGAAACAAGTAAAATATAACAAAAGACACTGAAATAGAGGACAGGTTGTCAGTGACCAGAGGGGAGAGGGGAGAGAATTTCAGGGGAATTTCAGAGGAGAAGGGAAGGGTTTACAGGAACACATATAGATAACACATGGACAAAACTAGGGGGTGGTGGAAATGGGAGGGAGGAGGGGAGGGATGGGTTGGTGGGCTGGAAAGGGAATAAAGGATAAAAACTGTACTGAATAAACTAAAATAAAAAATTTTAAAAAAACAATGTATTCTAGGACTTTGTCTTTTTTTTTTAATACTCACCTGAGAATACATTTGTTGATTTAAGAGAGAGATGGAGGAAGAAAGGAGAGGAAGAGAGAGAAAGGGAGAGAGAACGAGGGGAGAGAGGGGGAGAGAGAGAGAGAGAAGGAGAGATGTGAAAGAGAAACATAGATCACTTGCTTCCTGTACACATCCTGACCCAGGGTAAAACCCACAACCTAGATATGTGCTCTGAACATGGATCAAACACACAACCTTTTGGTGTATGGGACAGTGCTTCAACCAGCTGAGCGCCCCCAGCCAGGGCAGGTATCCCACTCTTTTCTTTAGTATTCCTTTGTTGTATAATGATGCAGATCACTTTTGCCTGTACTCCTTGTGCTGTTATTTTGTTGTGAATTGTGTTTTCAAGGTTTATACCCATTTAAAATTTATTTGAACTTTTATGATTGAGATTTACCTATTTATGGTTTATTTATTGGGGTGTCAGAACTTTAGAGGGGAGCAGAGGGTATGATGCAGAGGATAAAACTGCCTTTCAATGGGACCTAGAGTTGAGGAGAGAGAGGAGGGGTATCCTCATGAAGGAGTAGTCAAGCATGGGGTGTCACAGCCAGGAGAGGTGAGGCAGGCACCTCCAAGGGCAGGTGGGGGAAGCTACCTGGTTCAGGGAGGCAAGGTTCACCCATGCTGATGAGAAGGACCACATGAGGGAGGCTGTTTGGCCTGGAGAATCAGAGGCCCAACAGGAGGAGAAGGGCTTCCTCTCAGATGAGTGCCCTGGTGGAGTATCAGGCCAAGCAGTGTTCACATCTGGAGCAGTCTGTTGCAGAGTACCAGGGCCTCATCAGGATATGGTGGGCATCCACAGGTGGGGTGGCCTGGTGATTGTTGTACCCCAGGGTAAGGAGAACATCCTTACCCAGGGGAAGGTTTGGTGGCAGACATAAAGGATTGATTCCATAAGGGAAATGATCAAATAAGTAAATATATTAAGGAAAAAGGGAAACAAGTTTACCACCGTTAGCAAAGGGAGGTATAAACACAGGGGGAAAAACCCTGTTGTGTTGGATTAGGATAGGATATATCATTATGAATTCAAAGTACCCAGTGTACACACACACACACACAATATGCATATATTCCCTAGTTCTGTTCACTGAAAAGACTGGTAGCTGCAATAGCAGTGAGCACACCTAGTGCACAGAGCTTGACTTCTAAGCCACATTTTAAACTAAGAAACGTGGTTCTTTGGAGAAATGCCAACTGGAGAGCTGGGACAGGAGGAGAACAAGATGAGCCTGGGATACATGGTTGTGTCAGAAAGTAAGGAATTTCTCAAAGATTGATGTGGTTATATGAAAATAGAGTCACTGAGTTCATTTCATCCAAGACTTGGTAGCATGACCGTTAGAATACAGAGCTGTGTTATTGAGGCAGCAACTTTGTGCTGCTCTTTGTCCTGGATAAAGGTTTGCCAACACCTGGACTCACTCAACTTCTAGAGTTTACAGTAAATTTTCTGACCCTTGTTTTCATCAGCCTGTCCTGCAGTATTGACCCAGTTAATGTTTATTTGATAGTTACTGATTAAGGTAAGTCACAGGACACTGAACCATACACACTACACACTCAATATGTGCTGAGACACTTGCTGGAACTGAAAGTTTACTTGTAAGAAAGTGTGAAAAACTGTGTCCTTGGACACGGTGCTGAAACTTCATGGCCAGCTGCCTCATCCTTCAAATGGGCATAATTTTACTTTCAGCAAAGGTAACTGAGTGTATCAAAAGAGATGTGATGGATGTGAAAATTCTGTAACTTGTCAGTCTCCCTGTTAACATCAGGGATGAAATATTGTGTAAATGGGGTCTTGACAAGTCTTAATTTTTCTTACTACAGGAGCTTAGACATAATCATAGTAATATAGTTAGGACAAACATGTTGGTGTCTTTACAGAGTATGCCTTTGTACAAGCCTTACTATTAGTGATCTAGTAAGACATATCATTGCAGTGATATGTGGGTCCTCATGGTCATTAAATGTTCCTTGATTGGGTCTGCATGTTATACTGGTTCCTGCTGTGGGTTTGTCCACTGAAGTCCCTGTCTTCCACCTCCACAGAATCCATACCTGAGGTCCTGTCTAAAATCCCTCTTCTTTGCTGTGCATACATCATTCCATTATTCCTGACAATAACAGGCCGAACAAGGCTATGGAAAAAGCTGTGCATGGAGGTGAAAGAGAGGTGACTGTATTTTCAGACTTCCCCTGGAACTTCTCTGACGTGGGTTCTTCCCACAGTGATGGAGAGATGGAGAGGAGAATATTCTGTCTTGCATTTATTCTCTTGAGAATCTATACTCCTGTTATCCTTTGAGCCAAATAAGGGTTTCTATTTAATGTGAAGTCTATTATTTAGTGAATAGTCAGTGGCACACACACCCAGAGAGACTAATGTTATGGGTGTTTGGTTCTGTTTTCCTAAAACAGTTCTTGAGGCAGCCATATGGCATCACAGTGGGCATAGAAAACTTAATTTCCAATCCCAGTTTTGTGATTGTGAGCTCTGTGACACTGGATGGATATCCCACTCACTGTACTTTTCTTTCGCAGATTAAAAAATAAAAATAATAATTCCTCTTTTCAGTGTTTTCTTTGGTGGAGGTAGAGTTTCGTGTAGAAATGTATGTGTAAATTTCCTTAGCTAATTAAATGATGCAACATGGGCATTCAAGATTAATGAGTAATGCTCTCCAGTTTATGTTTAGCTAGCTAGGCTGTTACTATGGTACACTAAAATATTTCAAAAGGCTTTCACTGTCTAGGACAATACATACTAATGTTTGAAAAAACATTAAAGAAGAAATACTTTTTAAATATGGGGGTTGCCCTAAAGTTATAAGTTCTCAATGGGTCATTAAATGAGATTCCAGAATGATGAACAATTTCTAAGTTTTTATTTTATTTTGTATTTTATTGATTATGTTATACAGTTTTCTCCTTTTTTCCACCTATGACTCCCTCCACCTGGTTCCCCCAATTCCCTCCAGTAATACCCCCTTAATTCATGTCCATGTGTCATGCATATAAATTCCTTGAATACTCAAGTTCCTATACTGTTCTTAACATCTCCCTTTCTATTCTGTACCTCCCAATTTGTACTTCTTAAACCCTGCACCTTTTCCTTCATTCTCTCCTCCCACCTCCCAACTGATAACCCTCCAAATGAACTTCATATCCATGATTCTATTCCCGTTCTGCTTGTTTGCTCAGTTTGGTTTTTTTTGATTCAGTTGTTGATAGTTTTAAATTTATTGCCATTTTAATGTTCATAATTTTGGTCTTCTTTTTCTTAAATAAGTCCCTTCAACATTTCATATAATAATGATGTGGTTATGATGAACGCTTTTTTTTTAAAGATTTATTTATTTATTTTAGAGAGATGGGGAAGGGAGGGAGAAAGAGAGGGAGTGAAACTTCAATGTATGGTTGCCTCTAGCACACCCCATACTGGGGATATGGCCTGCAACCCAGGCATGTGCCCTGACTGGGAATCAAACCGGCGATGCTTTGGTTCACAGGTCTGCGCTCAGTCCACTGAGCTACACCAGCCAGGGCCTGATGAACTCTTTAACTTTACATGGTCTGAGAAATACTTTATCTGTACTTTGAGTTTAAATGATAGCTTTGCTGGGTAGAGTAATCTAGGTTGTAGATCCTTGCTTTCTTCATTTTTGAATACTTCTTGCCAGTCCCTTTTAGCCTGCAACATTTCTTTTGTGAAATCAACTGATAGTGTTATAGGCACTACTATGTGGGTAACTATCTGCTTTTCTCTTTGTGCTTTTAAAATTCTATCTTTAACCTTTGGCATTTTAACTATGCTGCATCTTGGTGTGATCCTCTTTGTGTCTTTCTTGTTTGGGACTCTCTGTGCTTTCTGTACTGGTGTGTCTATTTCCTTCACCAAATTAGTGAACTTTTTTCTTTTTTTAAAAAAAGTAAGTTTTCAGTTTTGCTCTTTCTCTTCTTCTTTCAGCAACCCTATGATTTGAATGTTGGTATGTTTGAAATTGTCTCACAGACTCCTTAGCCCATGCTCATTTTTTTAAATTCTTTTTTCTTCTTGCTACACTGATTGAATGATTTTTCCTTCCTTATGTTCTAAATCACTGATTTGATTCTTGGCTTCATGCACCCCATTGTTCATTCCCTGTAAATTTTATTTCAGTTAGTGTAACCTTCCTTTCTGCTTGGGTCTTTTTTGTGTTGTTGAAGTATCCAATGAGTTCCTTGAGAATCCTTATAAACCAATGTGTTGAACTCTGCATTGGATAGCTTGCTTATGTCCATGTTGTTTAGTTCTTTTTCTGTAGCTTTGTTCTGTTCTTTCTGTGGGCCATATTACTTTTCTTTTTTTAAAAGTATATTTTATTGATTTGGCTGTTACAATTGTCCCATTTTTTTCTCCCCTTTATCCCCCTCTACCCTGTACCCCCCTGCCACCAGTCTCCCCTGCCCCCTTATTTCATGTCCATGGATCAGACATGGAAGTTCTTTGGCTTCTACATTTCCTATACTGTACTTAACATATCCCTGTCTATTTTGTACCTACCAATTATGTGTATTATTCCCTGTACCTTTCCCCCAGATATCCCCGTTCTGCCTGCCTCCTATAATGGAGATCTAATTGATCTCCATTTCTGTGATTCTGTTCAAGTTCTAGTTGTTTGCATAGTTTGTCTTTGTTTTTTAGGATCAATTGTTGATAGTTGTGAGTTTGCTGTCATTTTACTGTTCATATTTTTGATCATATTCTTTTTCTTAGGTAAGTCCCTTTAACATTTCATGTAAGAGGTTTTAAAAAATAACAGTATCTTAAGACTATACTTTCAGGGATCATTCCTATAGTTTGTTAAAAAAATAACAGTATCTTGGCTGTAGCCCAAATCTGTTAACCCAGAATCTCCAGAATGGGGCTTTCAAGAACGAAGGTCAAGGTAAATAGATCTAGCTAATTATTCACCCTAAGAGCCAAAAAGGCACATACTGTGAAGCAGGGGCTCTTATAAATGTTTGGATTTTAAGCTCCCAGTTGACTCAGTAAGAAGAGACAGCTATGATGGACCCAGTTGTGGGCCTGGTGTTCTGTCTCTCCTGTTTGCTTCTCCTTTCACTGTGGAAACAGAGTTCTGTGAAAGGAAAACTTCCACCAGGCCCCACACCTCTGCCAATCATTGGAAATATGCTACAGTTGGATGTGAAGAACATCAGCAAATCCTTAAGCAATGTGAGTATGTTTTATGTTCCTCCAGCAGCTTGCAAAGGGTAAGAAAATTAATGTCTATTTTTTAATATAATGCATTTCTTAAAATACATGTAAATAAACCATAATATGTTAAAAACTATTATATATGTCATGGTAAAGTAAATTCTCCCCATGGAGTATTATTTTTAGTTTCTCATTAATAAGACTAATGAAAGAAAATAATGCATTTAATGAGTGAGGTACCATCTTGCAGCCTTTCCTGGATGAGCAGGTTTACACGGGGTTCAGGCAGACATAAGAAAATTTTCTGATCCATATGAATGCCTGACAGGTCTTTATTCTAGGGTGGGGTGATACACACATGCTGCAAACTGCATATTGCACCACAGGAAGTCCCAACTCCCTTATATATTAAATGCACACAAAGGCAGCAGGGTGCCAAGACATTATATAACAAAGTGTTATTTTCTGCATGTGGGTCCATTCTCAAGGTTATGGGAATACGGCTTCTCTTGGTTGCTCAGATATCCAGGTGACGGAGACTGACTGACTCCATTTTCCCTACAGTCCACACCTTCAGAGTTCCTCACCATACAATCTACGTGAGGGTGTATTCCACAAGGGTCCCTTGACTAGGAGGGCAGAGCCCTGCACCAAATGCTGCTACAGTAGTATAAACTACAGGAACAAGTGACCAAAACACAAGCATTATCACCAAAGACAGCAAAGACCAATCGCCATTCAGTAGTTAGGGATGCTAAACATTCCTGCCAGGGATCACCTCTCAGCTGATCAATAGAATGGGTCTAGAAGCTAATGCCTGTAAAGCTTGGCTGACATTGTCATGGACATCTGGAATGTACACACAGCATTCAGCCCCTACTAGGGCATACACCCCACCTTGTGATGTTGTAAACAAAACTAAGGCCATATGATTTTGTAAGGCTAGTTTTCTCAAATGACACACTTTTCCATTTAAGAAGCTTAAGGAATCATGTGCTGCATTCAATTCATTAGCAGTGTACAAAGCCAAAGCATTTTTCTCAGTCTCAGTGACTACAGAAGCAGCTTGAGGAGAAAATGACTAACGGGCAATACCACCTGGGAGTATGCTTTACCTGGTGTTGTGCTTTAAACACTTCCAGTTGGTTGGTTGGATTTCAAGAGTATTCTGAACTCAAGCATGCAAATAGGGCCATCCCCAGCTATAACGGCCAGTCCAGTTTTGAGCAGTAAGGCCACCCATGTGAGCCACACACCCAGAGGACCCCAGTAAGAACTGAAGCCCACACATCATTCTGCACCTCTCAGGAATGCCTTAGAGTCTGAGTCTGACACAGACCTGTCGGAGTCCAGCCCACTTGGGCTTACCCTTTGAGGTTCTCAAAACAAAGGGGAGCTGGTACAGCCAGATCCATGGCCTCAGCCATGAGCCACCATAGCCATCCCATATGGAGTAGCCAACTAAAGGCCTGGGCTGGTTATGACACTGCTTCACCCCAGCATAGAAGTCAGTCCAGGTCGAGTTCCATAAGGGATATGCACTGTTCCACTGGTGCTGTATCCAAGTCTAATTTGAGACAGAACCTGGAGAGATGCACAATGGGAGGCCAGCAGATATGCTTACGACAATTTCAGTGCAGACCCAGCGCGTTGATTGGTTAGCCAGTGAGACATGGGTGTGCACCCAGTCCACTAAGGTGTTACTTTGCACCCTAGGGCTGAAAAGACAAAGAAGCTATTGGAACTAACAATGACAAATCATGATCTTCAGGCAACATACAAGCAAGTTTCTGGTCAGCCAATAAAATGGTGGCCAGCAGAAGGGGCCTTCCTGGGTGTGAATACTATACCTTTCATGCCTCAACTGGGGGTTCAGTATCTACTTTCACCAACAGAGGAGAACTTATAATGAACCATAAAGATATCACAAAGCTGCCACTTAGAAGCATTTCATGATCCGCTGGCCCTGGGTATGTCACCTTTAAGATTGGGGGCCATGTCTTAATCACCAGAGCACTATTTGTAAGATTTTTCTACCCCTTGTGCCCCGGGGGCAACAAGGGCCATCCGTTGCATGTGGGGTTTTTTTATATAACTTTGTCCAAGTGGCTGTTTGCCCTCGTTCTAGTCCCTCAGAGACAGGCAAGAGAATATTTCCTTGTTTTCCATGCCTGGTTTCAGGAAAACATCCTTAGTCTGTACCTGCAGCTGAATTGGGGCAGCAGTCTGGTGGAGTAACACTTCCACCAGAGCTGGGCTCCCCCTCTGACTCCTCTCATTAAGAGTTTGGAGGACAGTCCACAGTGTTTTGTCCATCCCCCCATTGTAGGAGTGGTAGCTGTGGTGTGCAGGCCATGCTTTAAGAGACCAATGTACCATTCAATCATTCCAGCGGCTTGGGGGTGATAATCCACATGGAACTTCCAGTCAATCTGAAGGTCTTGGGCCCATCGATGCACCAAGACCCCTGTAAAATGTGTCCCCTGATCACTTTCAATGATCAAGGATCTCCCATAAGCATTACGGAAACTCTCCAGCACAGTGATTGTCACTCTCTGATCCAGGTGGCATGCAGGGTATGCTGCTAAGAGTCCAGTAGCCATGTCCACACATGTGATGGCATGTTTATAGCTCTCTGAACTTGGTAGGGGTCAAATTATAACAACCTGCCACTGGTCAGCAGTACCTGTCCCTGAACCACATGCCCACAGGCCTCCGGGGCTGTTGTGAACAGACAACAGAGGTATCATAAGCTTCCTGTACCTCTGCTAAGGTGGCAGATAACCCCCAGCCTTTTATAGTAGACCAGATGATCTTCTGCCCAGCATGTAAGAATCAATGGTATGGCCACTGGGCTACTTTTGTTTCTGATAGGTTGGTAGGCACAGTTTCCAGCCATTGCACCTTGGCTAGAGTGTCAGCCTCGTCATTCCCAGGGGAAGCAAGAGGTGCATGCCCAGTCACATGATATACAGTGATTTTTTCTCATGGGCCAACTCCCATAGATCTTACTGGAAGGTCCCATAATGGCATATGCATAACCATCCATTTATTTGCATGCCATGTAGAGATCCATGTTAGCCACTGGTATACCACACAACTATCTGTGCAAATAGTCAGGGGCAGTGCTTCATTGGCAGCCATGAGCCACACAGCTCACAGTCTGCCCACTGGCTACTCTGACTCAGTCCAGTGTCAAACCACATTGTGTCTGTTTCTGGTTGAATTGCCACAGCAGTCCACATAGCAGGCTGACCCCTGCTGGATCCATCAGTATACCACTCATCTGAGGGAATAGGTGCCCGCCCTTCACAGAAGGGGCTAGCTTCCTCTTCTATAGAAGCAGGAGCAGTAGATTTTTCATTTATATAGGTAATGGGACCTAACACTTCCTGCAACTTGGCCTGTGGGGAACTAGTGGACAGAGTACTCCTTTGTTACAGATAAGCCCCCCACTTAGTAACATGGGTGTCTGAGCTATCCCACTGCAAGGTTGGCTATCCAGTCTCTGACCCACCCTGCAATGGGGTAAGTGTTTCTTACTGTCCTGGGAGCAGATACTGTTATAGCCTCCACACAGGGGGCTGGCCCCTGCTGGGCCCATCAGTATACCACTTACCTGAGAGAATAGGTGCCTGCCCTTTACAGAAGGGGCTAGCTTCCACTTCTTCTATAGAAGCAGGAGCAGTAGAGTTTTCATTTACATAGGTAACGGGACCCAACACTTCCCGTAGGATCAGATACAAAGTAGTAAGTTCCCAGCTCATTTGTTAACCAGTCCATCAAGCCCACCACAGAAGGAACCACTGCATGTATTGGGGAAATGAACTTACTGAGGTCCTGGTAATCTATCATTATTTTCCATGGGCCATCTGGATTCCTTACTGGCTACACCGGGGGTTACAGGGTCTGTGAGCAGCCCTAATTATCCCCACCTTTTCCAACTCTCCTATAGTTGCCCTAATTTCCTCATGTCCCCTGGGCAACAGATATGGCTTCACCCATTGTGGGGGAGACAACTGAACGGGGGAGTTGCTTAGCATGTTCCCACAGAATTGCTCTTACTTTTACCACTTGCACCCTCAGGTGAAACTCTCCTGCAGTGGTGTGTAGCCACAGTCCTCAGAAGACATCAATACTCAGGATATGCTCAGGAATAGGGGACACATAAACAGTTTACTCAAGGGGGGCAGTCATCCAATACCCAGGGAGAAGTGTACAGCATTCACCTAAACACTGTGTTCCCCATAACCATCAGTAAAGGCCTCAGGCCCTGGGAACTTGTCAGAGTTTCCTTACAAGAGCATCTATGAAGGCCAGGACCCACTGCAGGTATGTAGGGGACCAATGAATAACAATTCTACATGTGGCCTCTGGTCCCCATCTGTCCCCTGTAGACAGGTTCCTCAGCCTGCACCCTATTCAGATGTCCAAAGGATATCTCCTCCCACTTTTTGGGAGATTGGCACAGCAAGGTGGTATTCTAGCAAGATTGGAAGGGCTTTCAGGTGGCATCCCCAGGCTTCCTCCTCACCACCTTCTTTTTGGACTGCGGAAAACATTGGTCAGCTCACAACTGTTTCCAAAGTTCTAATAAGTAAGCGTCTGTCTTCCTATCAATCTCACTTGGATCTACTCCAGCCCCTGAAAGGTCAGATAACATCTGTGTCCTGGTTACTTATACAGGGGTGCTGTTTGACTGAGAGACTGGGGAAGTGCGGGACACCATCCTCTTTCCATTTTGCTGCCAGCAAGTCTCTGCCTCCCCAAAACTCACCACAATCGTGGTGACATCATTAATGCGACCTCTGACATATGGGGCAAGATCACCATGAGGGATCCAGAAGAGGCAGAAAGGGCATGTTACAACACTAGATACCACATCCCTGCCATAAAACATTCATTATCAGGGCCATGAGTATTGGGATTGAACATATCCTGGCACATGCTCAACTCCCACAGGATTTGCATTAGTGTGCAAAGGACTGCTATTTGCATGTCTCCTGCATCCATCCAGACTATATGAATAGCTGCCATGACCCACTCCAACAGGGAATGCGATCCCTGTGTCCTTCCATGCCGCTGGCTGTTCTGCAGCCTTTTGCACATGGAGAGGTGAGTCGTGATAGAAGCCAGCCTTTCCATCTCATTGTCAGTGCACACGATCCTATCCATCCCTAGATCCCAAAGACATAAGAGCCACACTGTTAAGGACTCCCTGGGTCATTGGCAAAACTGATTCATGAGATCAACCAGTTCAGCCTGCATATAGAGGTGATAAGTTGTATGTTCGACTATCTGAACAGGGCAAGCCAGATCTCCACCAGGCACCAGTGGCTGCTGCAACTTCATCTTTTATAGCACTACTGAGCAGGCTGCAGGGAACTTGATTCTTCTTGGTCCTCCTTCGACTCGTCCACTACTATCGAAGAGGGGTATCTCCATGACTCTGCCACTCGGAGGTCTTCCTTCATGGCACATATCCTAGCTTACAAGGCTTCCTCTCTTCCTTGAAGTTCATGTAACATCACTGCATCATCAAGGACAGTCTCCATCTCAGCTCACAAAGCTGAAAGAAACACCCAGCCCACAGCCCCCGTGGCTGGCCAGGGGCTGGGCTTTTCTAGGGTCTCCCCTACCACCTGCAGGACCTTCTCTACCATATTGGCTGTGCCACTAACATCAGGCTACTTCTAGGGTGGATCCCATGCTGTGAGGAGACTTGCCACGGGATACCATGTACCGGGCACCAGCCACCATTCCAGGCCCTCCTCTTGGGGTCCCAGAGGCTCCTCCATGTTCATACCATACTGTGGCAAATCTTTCCCAGGGCACCAATTGTCTTGTAGCCTGTGAAGGCTGGGCAGGTTCATATAGGATTCGGGCAGACAGAAAAAAATTTGTGGAGTCATGGGAATGCCTGACATGCCTATATTCAAGGGTGGGGCAATCCACACATGCCACAAGCTGCATGTTGTGCCGCATGATGTCCCAACTCCCTTATATACTAGATGCTCACAGAGCCAGTAGGGTGCCAAGATATTACATAACAAAGTGTGATTCTGCACATGTGGGCCCATTCTCAAGGTTATAGGAATACTGTTTATCTTAGTTGCCAGGACATCCGGGTGAGGGATTCTGACTGACTCCATTTCCCCTACAGGTACATTAGGTCTCTCTATGCTAGGATCAAAATAATAAAAGAGCAAAAGACAGGAGATCTGTCACCCTTTCCTGTTTCCCCATCATTTGCTATGATTTTTAGCTGGAGGTAAATGTTAAGGAAAGTGTTTTTGATTAGAGATTTCATTCAAGAAGTCATCTGAAGAATATGTGACTTTGAGTGCTGGGCACACAATACAATATACAGATAATGTATCACAGAATTATACATTTGAAACCTGCATAATTTTATTAACCAAGTTACCCAAATAAATTTAATTTAAAAAGAAGTGATCTATATAAATGATGTGTTTTGTTCAGAATAGCCATAAAACTCCCCTTCTTTGGGGAAGCAAATTAAGCCTGATGTGAAGGAGAAAACTCTGTGACTAGGAACAGTATAAGTGAATGAGAGAAAAAAGTTCTAAGGGTGATTTCCTGGGAAAAGGACCCTTTGACCACAGCCAGCACAAAACCGTCTATCCCTGAAATGCTGCTGTCCCTGGTGCTGCCTCTGTGGTGCTCACCTTCCTCTGTGTTAGTAATGCCAGTGGATCATGAACTAGGCTGGGCATCAGAATCATGTGGGATATGTTTTTTAAAGCATACATTTCTCATGTTTATCAGAGGGCTACTGAATCAGAATTCTGATGACAAGGACTCTACCAGTGATCCTGATGTAGTCAGCTGAGTATTGGTCCTATGATGATCATTGGGGGTTGATATACTGCTCAAGTATCAGAGGTTGAATAGAAAGAGGTTCAAATTTTGATCTACATAGTAGCTAGGGGATGCTGACAATGAATTGAAAATCTCTTACATCAGCCCTGGCTGGCGTAGCTCAATGGATTCAGTGCAGGCCTGTGAACCAAAGGGTCGCCAGTTTGATTTCCAGTCAGGACACAAGCCTGTGTTGCAAGCTTGGTCCCAAGTTGGGGACATTCAAGAGGCAACCACACATTGATGTTTCCCTCCCTCTTCCTCCTTCTCTTCCCCCTAAAAATAAATAAAATCATTTAAAAAAAAGAAATTCTCTGACATCAGTTTCCTTTTTTGTAATAGCAGCAAAGGAACCTCCTGATGATGCTGTTTTGAGGGTTAATTGTAATATGTGTAAAAATTACCCAGCCCATTTGTGGGCATGTAAGTGGCAGCAATTCACAGTCACCCTTATATTTATGTATTAATTTCAGAAATACATTGGGCTGTGTCACAGAATAAACACATAAATACAGGATGCTAATATCATTTTGAATCAGGCACAATATATTGTCAAAGAGGGACTTTCTTTGCTAATATGTGCACCTCCTTTCCATTTGCCAGCTCTCCAAAGTCTACGGCCCGGTGTTCACTGTGTACTTTGGCAGGAGGCCCACTGTGGTGCTGCATGGATATGAGGCAGTGAAGGAAGCCCTGATTGATCGGGCTGAGGAGTTCTCTGGCAGAGGATGTCTCCCAGTGGTTGAAAAAGCTAACAAAGGACAAGGTAGGTGCCTGTGTACCCATATATGTTCAGTACTGTAATGAGGGTGGAGAAGATGGA
>CM052542.1:132242785-132268242 GCA_028533065.1 Trachops cirrhosus
GGATTAAAAGATAGAAACTATACTGAATAATCTAAAATAAAAAAAATTAAAAAAAAAAACAAAAAACTATGGTACATTTACACAATGGAATTCTCTGCAGCAGAAAGGAAGAAGGAGCTCCTACCCTTTGCAACAGCATGGATGAAGCTGGAAAGCATTATACTAAGCAAAATAAGCCAGGCAGTGAAAGACAAATACCATATGATTTCACCTTTAACAGGAACCTAAACAACAAAACAAAGAAACAAGCAAAATACAGCCAAAGACACTGAAATAGAGGACAGGCTGACAGTAACCAGAGAGGAGGGGATTTCAGGGGAGAGTGGGAAGGGTTTATAGGAACAAATATAGAGGACATATGGACAAAAATAGGGGGGTTGGAAATGGGAGGGAGGAGGGGAGGTATAGGTGGGTTGGTTGGAATGGCAGTAAAGGGTAGAAACTCTACTTGAGTAATGATTAAAATTAAAAATATTTTAAAAAAGAAAAAAAATGGGCAAAGCACTTGAACAGACACCTCTCTAGGGAGGACATACATAGGGCCCAGAGGTATATGAAAGGATGCTCAGAATCACTAGCCATCAGAGACAGGCTAAGTACAACTACATTAAGATACCACTTCACACTGGTCAGAATGGCCATCGTAATTCAACAAACAACAAATGCTGGTGAGGTTGTGAAGAAAAGGGAACCCTGGTGCACTCTTGGTGGGAATGTAGACTGGTGCAGCCACTGTGGAAAATAGTATGGAATTTACTCAGAAAACTAATAATAGAACTGCCTTTTGACCCAGCAATACCACTTTGGGACTTATACCATAAGAATCCTGAAACACCAATTCAAAAAGAGCCTATACACCCCAAAGTTCATAGCAGCACAATTTACAATAGCCAAGTACTGGAAGCAACCTTAGCGCCCACCAGTAAATTAGTGGATAAAAAAATCTGTGGCACATTTACACAATGGAATACTATACAGCATAAAGCAGGACCTCCTATCCATCACAGTGACATGGGTGGATTTGGAGAGCATTATGATAAGTGAAATGAGCCAGGCGGTGAAAGGCAAATACCAAATTATTTCATCTATAAGTGGAACCTAATGAAGAAACCAAACAGCAAGCAAAATATAACCAGAAACATTGAAATAAAGAATGAACTGACAGTAACCAGAGGGAAGCGGGGAGAGGGATAATGGCGGGGAAAAGGAAGGGTCATCAAGGAACATGTATGAAGGACACATGTGCAAAGGCAAAAGAGGTAATTTTGTGAGTGGTAGGTGGGGAAGGGTGGTGTGGGGGGGAGAGTGGTAAGGGGAAACTGGAGACAGCTCTACTTAACAATGAAAAGTAAATAAATATGAATAAACATTGAAATAAAAGGTTAAAAGAACTCCATTTATTATTTTACCTTTTTTGGTTTCACTTATCTGTGTTTATTTTTGAAATAAAAGTTTCTCATTTTATTTTTATTTTAGACAAAGTAATCCATTTTATAATAATTATTCACTTGTATTAGATTTTCTTATCACACAATATGAATGCTTCCTGTGTTTTTACACTTATTTCTTCAAATACATGAATTCAGCCACAATCTCCCTCTCTTTAGCTTCCACTCTTGCTTCTACATGTGATTTTTCAACTATTCTTTATGCATAAAACATTGTGAGGTCCCTATTGTTTCTCTATATCACCATTTAGTTTGCTACAGTCCTTGCAGACAAATGATGTTCACCACTGATAAGTTCAATTATAAAAATGATATAAAAGTGTCCTCTTTAAATGTGTTCTTTTCTTTCTCTTTCCTTCCTAATCAAAAGGTTCAAAAGGGTACAACAAAAGGCAGTGGATGCCAATTGAGTATTTTTCAGAACACCGTTATTTAACTAGCTAGGTTGAAATAGAATACTCAGGTTAAGGTAAAAGTGATGCCTTGCTTTTTTGCATGTTGAATATTTTGCTGTTAGAGAATTTGTAGGTAAGGTATTATTTTAATGTATCTAAAATTATCTTTCCCTGTTATTTCATAAATAAAACACTTCATATGTGTATTTTAACGCAAGTTTTAAAATTGTTTCTCATTCTTTAGCATCGCCATGTGATCCCACTTTTATCCTGGGCTGTGCTGTCTGCAATGTGATCTGCTCCATTATCTTCCAGAATCGTTTTGATTATAAAGATCATAATTTTCTAACCATAGTGAAAAGGTTTGATGAGAATGTCAAGATTATTAGCAGCCCATGGATACAGGTGAGTCCGAGATTGTTTCTCTCCAAGGATTCCTTTATGCTCTTTTACCAATGTACTAATCTCAATAGTAGCCAAACTGTGAAGTGAGGGTGGACACCACAGTCCTTCCCTGAGCTCAGCATCTGAAGTGCTCATCTGGGAAATTTGGCCAAACCTTTTAATGATAGACCAGAAAAGACATGTCCAGAATACAGAACTGGAATTCAATCCCATAGACCCTTTCCAGTAGTTTTTCTACTAAATTCCAGAGCCCAATTTCCCATAAAGTACTTTTTTAACTTCCCGAAAACATGGCTATAGCATTAAATGGACTTCTCCTTTCTTCAAAGGCTTGCATTACCCACAAGTCTTGTCATCTAATCAACACTTAGTGACTTCTTTAGAACATTAGCTGGCAGAAATATATACATTTAGGAAGGAAGAGAATATACACATTTAGGATGGAAGAGAATATCTCCTTCAAGAAGGGAGTGTATTTTGGACCACAGATGCTGCTAGGGAACACAAACTGCAGGAGGAGCATTTGATGCTTCGCTTGGCATCCTGACATGGTAATTATTGTGGGAAAACCAAATGATTGGTTACATGGTATATGAACCATAATCAAACATTGCAATTCTACCTTGTGCTTAGATGCAATGTTCTCTAGTCTATATTGAAGATGATGATGTCATCTTAGAGACATCACTTAATAGCTCTGGTGCATAGTTATTTAATATGTAAAATGTTGAATCATGTTTCATGGTCTCGTCAGCATCCTCCCAGTTCTAACTACTGATTTGATGTCTGAGGCTACTGGACAGAAATAGAAACAGCAGGGACTACTCTTATGTGCTCTATCAGGCTTCCCAAACTCACTTCACTTTTGTTGTCATCTACAAAATATGAATCATAGTATTTTATGCCACCCCATATTTCAAGACTATAGGGAAGAATTGATGTAAAATATGAGAAAACTGATATACAGAAGTTTTTATTTGATTTATTTGTTTTATTTTAAAGAGTTTATATTTTGCCCTGCCTAGTGTGGCTCAGTTGATTGGGCACCATCCCTCAAAGTGAAAGGTTGCTGGTTGGATTCCCAGTCAGGGCACATGCCTGGGTTGCAGGTTCAGTCCCTGGTCAGGCTGTTTTTATAATATAAACATAATGTATGAGTATAGGAAATGACTATCATCTTTGATCCCCAGTCAGAATTTTCTCCCTCAAATAAACGTATCAATGTAGAAAATTATTTACTCATAAAATAATAATTCCCCTCAAGACAAAGGCCATATTTCATTAACAATTAGAGTACCGTTTCTAACCAGGGCTTATGATATGGTATATGTCTTCGTTAAATGTTTCTTATCTAATACACTTTCATTTTCTCTTCTAGCTCTGCAATAATTTCCCTATTCTCCTTGACTATTTCCCAGGGAGTCATAACAAATACTTAGAAAATATTGCTAATTTAAGAAGATATATTATGGAGAAAGCAAAAGAACATCAAGCATCCCTGGACATTAACAATCCTCGGGACTTTATTGATTATTTCCTGATCAAAATGGATCAGGTAAACTGTTATCAAGAGATCACTTATTTTGATTGTGCATCTTGTGGTTCATTGAATATTTTTTTGTATTTACCAGTGATATTTCAATGGTTAAGCAAGTAACCCTGTCAAGCATTTTAAGGAAATAAAGTGTGTATGAATCTACACTAAGCATTATGGAAGATATAATATTAAATAGTGAAATAAAAAGCAATTTGTTAACTAACTGGACTACATTAATCCTGTTTCGAGGTACTAACAATCTACCTGAGGGGAGACAGAGTGACACCTCAGGACACATGGAAATAATTACAAACATATTAGAAATACACAATAGCATAATGTGAAAACAGACATTATCATTACACACAATGTGTAAGAGAATGGAAAAGACTGGCGTAGCCTGCTGGGCTTCCTGCAAGTCCAGTGATTGGAAGCAAATCTTCCTAAATTTACAGTGAAGGAGAGAGGTGCAGAGGTTGTTGCGAGAAAGAGGTGGATGGAGGAGAGAAGCCTCATAGAGTGTAAAAAAATGAATTGGTATGGGATTGGAAGTGGAGGTTGATGTTGGTAAGCATGGGTTTTGTACCATTTGCTGAAAAGACTATTTTTCCCACATGAATTGCCTTGGCATCCTCATCAAAAATCAATTGACTGAAAATGTGAGGGTGTATTTTTTTGATATCACTTTTAATTCAATAATATCTCTGCAGCATTATCCTAATGCCAGCAACATACCATCTGATAGTCTTAATTACTTACTAGCTTTTTAGTGAGTTTTGAAATTGAGATTGTGAGTCTTTTAACATTATTATTGTTTTTCAAGATTGTTTTGGTTATTCTAGGTCCTTTGAATTTCCATATGAATTTTAGGATAAACTTGTCAGGTTCTGCAAAGAATTCAGTGGGACTTTGGTAGGGATTGCATTAAATTTGTAGGTCATTCATAGAGTAATACCATTTTAAGAACTGAAGTGAAATTCATATATCCTGCAATTTGCCACTTAAAGTATACAGTTTAGTGGTATTTAGTACATTCCATGATATTGGGTAACCATTAGCTTTCTCTAATTTCAAAACATTTCCATCACTCTGCAAAAACTGGATGATCCATTAAATGATCTCTCCCCATTTATTCTACTCCATCTCTTGTTAACCTGTAATATGCTCTATCTTTTAGAGGTTTATCAAGTTATGGTATGTATTTTTAATGGCTGAATAATATTCCATTTTATGTACATACCATAACTTATTTTTCCATCATCTATTGATAGACATTTGTATTGTGTCTACCTCTGGCTCTTATGAATAATGATGCTACAAAACTTTCTGTACAAGTTTCTTCATGTATGTGCTTTCATTTTTGTTGGGTACATTCCTAGGAGAGGAGTTAATAAGACATATGGTAATTTTATGTCTAACATTTGAGGAACAGCCAAACTTTTCCTCAGTGACTGCAACATTTATATTCCCACTGGAAGTGTCTGAACAAGATTTCTATTTTCCCACACAGTGGCCAATATTTATTTTCTAATTTTTGGCAATCATTAAAGCTATTCTAGTTAATATAAATGTATACTTTGGTTTGGATTTGCATTTCCTTGATGACCAATGAAGTTGAACATATTTTCATGTGGTGTTCCCCATTTGTCCATCTTCTTTGGAGAAATGTCATTCAAGTCCTTTGCCTCTTAAACATTGGGTTGCTTCTCTTTGTTGTACAGCTGTAAGAGTTGTTGATATATTTTGGGCATTAAACCTTTATATATATGTGAAAGGCAAATATATTCTCCCATTCTGTAGCTTGTCACTTAACATTCTTGATTATATCCTTTGATGCACAACCTTTTTTAATATATTTTATTGATTATGCTATTACAGTTTTCCCATTACCCCCCTTCACTCCCCTTCACCCTGCACACCCTCTCCCACCCACATTCCCCGCCTTTAGTTCATATCCATGTGTCATAAGTTCTTTAGCTTCTACATTTCCCATACTACTCTTGCCCTCCCCCATCTGTCTTCTACCTACCATCTATGCTACTTATTCTTCATACCTTTCCCCCTCTCTCCTCCTCCCACTCCCCTGTTGCTCACCCTCCATGTGATCTCTATTTCTGTGGTTCTGTTCCTGTTCTAGTTGTTTGCATTGTTTTTGTTTTTCTTCTTCTTTTAGGTGAGGTTGTTAATAATTGTGAGTTTTCTGTCATTTTACTACATATGTTTTTTTATCTTCTTTTTCTTAGATAAGTCCCTTTAACATTTCATACAATAAGGGCTTGGTGATGATGAACTCCTTGAAGTCGACCTTATCTGAGAAACACTTTATCTGCCCTTCCATTTTAAATTAAAGCTTTGCTGGATAGAGCAATCTTGGATGTAGGTCCTTGCCTTTCATGACTTGGAATACTTCTTTCCAGCCCCTTCTTGCCTGTAAGGTCTCTTTTGAGAAATCAGCTGACAGTCTGATGGGAACTCCTTTGTAGGTTACTGTTTCCTTATTGATGGACAACCTTTTTTATTTTGATAGATTTTGGTTTAAATATTTTTTCTTTTGTTTCTTTGGTGTCAAATCTAAGAATTGATTTCCAAGAACGAATTTGTGAAGATTTTCCTGTTTTCTTCAAAGAGTTTTATAGGTTTTGTTCTCATATTTAGTTTTTAATTTATTTTGAGTTTTATTTTCCATTTGGTGTAAAGCAGAGGTCCAACTTAGTCCATTTTCATGTGGTTATCCACTTGTTCCAGCACAATTTGTTGAAGAGTAACTTCTTATGAATGAAACAGTCTTAGTACCCTGTTGAAAATAAATAGGCCAAAGGTCTGTTGGTTTATATATAGGTTCCAGTCCTATTCCATTAGTCTTGTTTTCTGATTTTTTGCCAGAAATGTATTGCTTTGATTATGGTATCTTTGCAGTAATTTTCAAATTGGGAAGTTGTGACCTCCTCTGCAGTTCCATGTGAATTAGGAGGATAGGCTCTTCCATTACTACAAAAACACATTTGGTATTTTGATGGGTTTCATTGAATCTTTAGATTGCTTCAGGGACTATTACCACCTTATCAATGTTGAATCTTCCAATATTTATATGTGGGCTGGTTTTTCATTTATTTATTTATTTTTATTAACAATGGCTTTAGTTTTCAGTGTATAAGCCTTTCACCTCTTTACCTATTTCTACCAATTAAGGTTGTGTTGGTCTACAAATAAAAGAAAACCTTTTAACCATGGTTTTAGCAAATAGAGGGTTCATTCACCTCCCATAAAAGGAGTCTTGTGATGTGTCAGTGGAGGGATATACAGAAGCCCCAAAACTTCAGAGTCAAATACTTTGCATTTCTCTTCTCCCACACTTAGTCAATAGGCCACACTTAATGATTAAATCTTCTCACCCCAAGATGCTGTTTACCATTTCTTTCACATCTTTGTTATGGGGAGAAAGGAGAAGGTAGAAGAATTGACATCAATAGGCTTCTGCTTATATCTCAGAGGTAAAAACTATGTGGCATGACTAACCCCACCTGCAAATGAGGCAATGTATGGAATGACATTCAGGCAAGTGAGGGATAAGGCAGTAGAAAGTGATGTTTGCATCAAATAATTTACAGTCTCTTGGCAAACAATGTAGAAGTTTTTTTTTCTAAAATTGCACCTTGCAGTTCATATGTTGCCTTAACTTTATAACAATGTGAGTTGTTTTGGATTAACTGTAACTCTGACAACTTAATTAGTGCAATAATTTAATCACACTGTTTCTAGGAAAAGCACAACCCACAGTCGGTGTTTACTTTGGAAAACTTGGCAGTTACTGTATCTGATTTTTTTGGAGCCGGAACAGAGACAACAAGTACCACCCTGAGATACAGTCTACTACTGCTGCTGAAGCACCCAGACGTCTCAGGTATGCTGGACTTGGCAGGAGGGGTGAATTTCAGAATAGGGGGGAAGGTGGCTAGTGCTTTCTATCTTGCTTCTCTTAGAGAAGAGTCATCATTAAAATTTCTATTTGCCCTGATTAATTTTTCCAGGTTTAAAGAAGGGATAATAATTGGACATCTTTCTATAATACAGGAAGGTGACTGAGAGGAGTGAAGACACTGGGCAGTAGCAGAAGCTGTAAAGTAGTGTCTGGATTTCACAGGAGGTTATTTGTGTCAGGCACAGCCAGCATGTATTGACTTGACACTGCATACTAGTTTTATTATGAATAGGTGGGTCACTTTGAACAGCAGGTATATTATTGCAGAGATCTCTCCTCTTTCTGAAAATGCAGGGTTCTAATGGAAAGTCTTCTTACTGAAGCATAAGTTCAAAATCCTAGAGATTTAATGATGCTGCCTGAGGTAATTTACACAGTATAGATAGAGTTCTAAAAATTTAGTTTCACAAGAAATGTGTTACTATTCCTGCTTAAGATGTTTTATAAAGGAATTTTGTTATTTTAGAAGTCTGTTTCCAGAAAGGTAGTGATGCAATTAAAACCACAGTGAGATCCCACTTCACATCAGTCAGAATGGCCATCATAAACAAAGCAACAAAGAACAAGTGTTGGAGAGATTGTGGAGAAAAGGGGACCCTAGGGCACAGTTGGTGTTACAACCACTATGGAAAACAGTATGGGATTTTCTCAGAAAACTAAAAATGGACCTGCCTTTTGACCCAGCAATTCCACTGCTAAGATTATGTCCTAAGAACCCTGAAACACCAATCCAAAAGAACCTATGCACCCCAATGTTCATAGCAGCACAATTTACAATAGCCAAGTGTTGGAAGCAACTTAGGTGCCCATCAGTAAATGAATGGATCAAAAAACGGTGGTACATTTACACAATGGAATACTATACAGCAGAAAGAAAGAAGGAGCTCTTACCCTTTGCTACAGCCTGTATGGAACTGGAAAGCATTATGCTTAGTGAAATAAGCCAGGTGGTGAAATACAAATACTATAGAATCTCACCTTTAACAGGAATCTAAACAACAAAACAAACAAACAAGCAAAATATAACCAAAGACATTGAAATAGAGAACAGGCTGACAGTGACCAGAGAGGAGAGGGGAGGGAATTTCAGGGGAAAAGGGGATGGGTATACAGGGACAAATATAAAGGACATATGGATAAAAACTGGGTGGGGGGGGGTGGAGATGGGAGGGAGGTGGGGAGGACTGGGGGCGTGGGCTTGGATGGGAGTAAAACACAGAAAAGTGTACTTGAACAACAATTTAAATAAAAAAAGAAGAATGATTCAAAATAAATAAATAAGTAAATAAATAAATGGAAACAAACAAACCAAAAAAAGAATTTTGGAAGAGGTGTCAATAATTCGATCTTTTACAAAGCAGTG
The DNA here is from genome assembly GCA_028533065.1 of Trachops cirrhosus. Lineage (NCBI taxonomy): Eukaryota > Metazoa > Chordata > Mammalia > Chiroptera > Phyllostomidae > Trachops > Trachops cirrhosus. Next base: position 132,251,913 of record CM052542.1, read on the forward strand.
TATCCCAGAAATTTACCTTTAGGTCTGTCCAAACTGGGATCCACAGGCTGCATGTGACCCAGGATTGCTGTGAATGCAGCCCAACACAAAATCGTAAATTTACTTAAAACCTTTTTTTGCTCATCTGTTTTCATTAGTGTTTGTGTATTTAATGTGTGGCCCAAGACAACTCTTCTTCTTCCAGTGTGGCCCAGAGACACTAAAAGTTTGGACACCCTTGCAAAAGTTACGGTTGTGCATGGTGTTTTAGAAATATACATTATTTTATACTGTGTCAAAATCCCACTAAAACAATCATAATCAATTACAAACGAGAATTAGTCTTTTAAATTTGGATAAGAGGCAGTCAGGAAATAGCCAACAAATCCCAACAAATTTCTGAAACACAGAGAGCATACTGAGAGGAGATCATGAATTCGATAGAGAGGATAAAATTATAACTTCAGTGTCAGGAGAGGAAGTTACACCATGAGGAAAAGTTATTCGTGTATCCCTACATCCCTGTACATTTTGGTGTGTAGAAGTACCAAGTGTCAATGAAGGTAGAAGTATAAACCAGCTGAAAAAATAATTCTCCCTGCCTGGTGCCCCTTTGACGGCTTTTTAAAAATGATTTTACTCTGATATAAATACATGCAATCAATCAATTGCATGTATTTAAAGTGTACAATTAGATGGATTTTCACATTAATCAAGCTTATCAACCAGCCACAAAAGTGTCCACTCACCCTTAGAAGTCCTTCCTCCTACTTCTCCCCCTCCCCCAACAACCCAGTGGGTTTTTTTTTCTTTCTATTACTACAGATTGGTTTGGATTTTTTGAAGTTTTTTAAAAAAATTTTAATTGTTGTTCAGGTACAGTTTTCTGCCTTTTACCACCATCCCAGCCCACCCCCAAAGGCCTCCCCATCTCCCTCCACTTTCCACCCCTACCCCCCATGTTATTGTCCATGTGTCCTTTATACTTGTTCTTGCAAACCCTTCCCCTTTTCCCCTGAATTCCCTCCCTTCTCCATGGAACTGGAAAGCGTTATGCTAAGTGAAATGAGCCAGGTGATGAAGGACAAATACCATATAATCTCACCTTTAACAGGAACCTAATCAACAAAACAAACAAACAAGCAAAATATAACCAAAGACACTGAAATTCACAGCTTTTTTTGAATGAAGTAACTGTTTTTGCCCAACAGATTGAGGGAAGTTTACTCTATGGAGAAATGGAACCTGAGAGGCCCTCCACTCAGGGACATTGGACAAGGACAGGGAAAGAGTGAGGTGTAGGACTGAAAAGAAAGGTTAGATAACAATCTTTTTCTTGAGTACAGAGACTCTTAGCTTCTTTCTCCATCCTGTTTCCTGAAATTCAGCTGCCAGATGAAAAAAAAAAAAAAAAACACAAACTCCAGAAAATGAACAGCTCTGGAGGAAAGACTTCCATAGTTTGTTATGTGGGTAGAAAATTCTCTTGACACATATATCAGCATGAATGAAAAAAAAAAATCTAACACAAGAAACATGATCATTGAATTTCAGAACACCAGGATTGAGAAGAAAATCACAAAAGCTTCCAGAGAGCTGCATCATGTCAGATGTAAGGATTAGCATTCACCACACCAGTATTCTAAAGAGGTGCTGTCAAATTATGTGTCAAATGGTATGTTCTCAGACCTGTACATTGGACAGAAACTTTACCCACTCTTTTCCCTTTTTTGTCCAAATGTCTTATGTCATGTCAGAAGCCATGGGCTCAGGACTCAGGAAGGCTCAAAGGGGAAGGAAATCTGCAGGGGGATGGTTATACACCAGGAAAATATCCACTTCAAAATGATTAAGGGAATGATGCAGGTGTGAGAAGAGATTCCAAGAACAATAAAAGTGATTGATTACTGGTGATTTGTTTTGTGTTTTATTTATTTATTTATTTCATAAATTATTGTTGTTCAATTACAGTTGATTGCATTTGCTCCCCACCATTCCTTCCAGCCCAGCTAAACCCACCTCCCCTCCTTGCTTCCACCCTCCCCCTTGGTTTGTCCATGTGTCCTTTATAGTAGTTCCTGAAAACCCTTCTCCCCAGTCTCCTCTCCCCTCCCCTCTAGCTGTTGTTAGATTGTTCTTAATTTCAATGTCTCTGGTTATATTTTGTTTGCTTTTTTCTTTTGTTGATTATTTTTCAGTTAAAGGTGAGATCATATGGTATTTGTCCCTCACCACCTGGCTGATTTCACTTAGCATAATGCTCTCCAGTTCCATCCATGCTGTCCTAAAGGGTAGGAGCTCCTTCTTTCTCTCTGCTGCATAGAATTCCATTGTGTGAAGGTACCATAGTTTTTTGATCCATTCATTTGCTGATGGGCACTTAGGTTGCTTCCAGCACTTGGCTATGATCTCCAAAATATATAAAGAACTCAGAGGACTCCACTCCAGGAAGACAAAAAACCCAATTAAAGAATGTGCAAAAGACTTGAACAGACACTTCTCCAAGGGGGACATACAGAGGCCCAGAGACATATGAAAAGATGCTCAGCATCACTAGCCATCAGAGAGATGAAAATTAAAACCACATTGAGATGCCACCTCACACCAGTCAGAATGGCCATCATAAATAAAACAACAAACAAGTGTTGGAGAAGATGTGGAGAAGAGGGAACCCTAGTGTACTGTTGGTGGGAATGCAGACTGGTGTAGCCACTGTGGAAAACAGTATGGAATTTCCTCAGAAAAGTAAAAATGGGACTGCCTTTTGACCCAGCAATTCCACTGTTGGATTATACCCTAAGAACCCTGAAACACCAATCCAAAAGAACCTATGACCCCAATGTTCGGAGATTTCTTAACAGTTAATTATTATTAGGAGTTAGAAACACTGACCTCAGTATTTAGAAATAATTAAAATTGAGGTTCAGAAAATTGTGAATTGAATAAAAGAATCTTGGTTAAGTCCAAGAAAGTACCAAAAGTTAAACAAAATTATAGATTGTTTATATCGTCAGAATGGTGTTAAAATGTAACCTAACTGGTTGCGGGGAGTGGAGTAAGGGGAATTGTGTGTATGTCTGTATTTTGCATGAGGCGGGGTTGGAGGTAAATTCTCACCTTCCATACCAGAAAATCAGATATTGCCTAAAAATAAGCAAGTAAGAAATAGAAAGAGTGAATCATTGTTCAGAAATTGAGAATGCATTTCAGGAGAAATGGGTAGAATGTTCAATTGGTCACACTGTCAAGTTGGAGGATGAAGAGAGTATCATTACAAATTGTACACACATACAAAACACACATGTACACAAAACATACATTATAATTTAATTATTCAACCCACCTATTATTTTATAGAAAATTAATATTTGAATTCCTATTTTCCTTTCTGCAAGGACTTAATTTCTCCTATTTTAATGGGTGGAACTGGAGAGCACTATGCTATGTGAAATAAGCCAGGCAGTGAAAGACAAATACCATATGATCTCACCTTTAACTGAAAAATAATCAATAAAACAAACAAGCAAGCAAAATATAACCAGAGACATCTAAATTAAGAACAAATGGACAGTAACTGGAGGGGAAATTGGAGGGGATAATGGGAGGAAAAGAATGAAACGTTTTCCAGAAAAAGTATAAAGGGCATGTGGACAAAACCAAGGCAGGGGGGTGGAATCAGGGGAGGGAGGTGGGGATGGCTGGCACGGGGGAAGAGGTGGAAGGGAAAGGCAGACAACTGTACTTGAACAACAATAAAAAAAAACACAAGAATTTAAAAAAATATTTTGTTGTTGTTTAAGTACCATTGTATCCAATTGTATTTCTCTTTTTAAGAGATTTTATTGATTTAATTTTAGAGAGAGGGGAAGGAAGGAGAAAAGCGAGGGAGAGAAACATGAATTTGTGAGAGAAATATTAGTCTGCTGCCTCTCACCTACTCCCCAACTGGGGACCTGGTCCGCAACCCAAACATATGTCCTGTCCAGGAATTGAACTTGCAACCTTTCATTTTGCAGGATGATACTCAACCAACTGAGCCATTACATTCAGGGCAAGGACTGTAATTTCTTGACTTATATTCAGTTTATATTTTGAAACATTTCATCATTTCTGTTTATATTATCATGTATGATGATATATAGGTATGGGAGATGTATCTTAAACCTAGCTTGTAGGAGTTACATGCATCTACTCCAGCAATTATTTCTCTCTCTCTAGGTGTATTTTGGTGCATATGACTGATGTTAATAATAATGTTTAGACACCTTGGTAGTGCTTCATGTTCCTTGGATCAGAATGTAATTCTGGTATGCACTTCTTCTTTTTCCATCAGTCTTACTTGTGTCTTATAGCTAAAGTCCAGGAAGAGATTGACCGTGTGGTTGGCAGAGACCGGAGCCCCTGCATGCAGGACAGGAGTCGCATGCCCTACGTGGATGCTGTGGTACATGAAACCCAGAGATACATTGACCTTGTCCCCAACAACGTCCCGCATGCGGTGACTTGTGACATTAAATTCAGAAACTACTTCATTCCCAAGGTAAGATTTGTTTCTCTTATACTGACCTCAGTGGTCTTAAAGTTCCCATTATCACAGTATGGGTTTTGTCCTCCACCAACAAAGGTGAGAGAAGTGCAAAAATCAGACATGTAGCTGCTTGATGGACTCTGTGTGGTTTCCAGTGTAGATTATAAATATTTATAACAGGTTTGGACATCTGGCACTGTAGGTCTTCCAAATTTGTTCTGCTTCTTCTTTTTTTAAATCTATAGATCTTTAGAGAGACAGGAAGAGAGGGAGAAAGAGGAGAGAAACATGGATGTGAGTGAGAAACATGGTTTGATTGGCTCTCTTACATGACCTCATGGGGGGACCAAATCTGCAACCCAGGCATGTGCCCTGACCAGGAATCTAACCAGCAAACTTTTCTTTGTGGAACTATGCTCAACCCAATGAGCCACACCAGTCAGGGGTCTTCTGCTTCTTTCACATTGTTTGGCATATTAGCTGTTTATATTTCCAAACCAATATTAGCATCTGTTTGTCAATTTACCAAAAACAATCTCACCTTTAACAGGAACCAAAACAACAAAACAAAGAAACAAGCAAAATATAGCCAAAGACACTGAAATAGAGGCCAGGCTGACAGTGACCAGAGGGGAGAGGGGAGGGAATTTCAGGGGAATTTCAGGGGAGAATGGGAAGGATTTACAGGAACAAATATAAAGGACACATGGACAAAAACTAGGGGGACTGGAAATGGGAGGGAGTAGGGGAGGGATGGGTGGGTGGGCTGGAATGGGAGCAAAGGACAGAAAACTGTATTTGAACAATGATTAAAATAAAATTTAAAAAAATAGGAAAAAATCTGCTGTGAGATTAGATTAGTTTGGAAAGTCTTAACATCATGATACATTGACTCTTTCCATTAATAGGCATGGTATATGCTCATGGTAAAATCCTGAACAAAACATTAGCAAACCAGATTCAGCAATACATCAAAAAATCATACACCCTGATGAAGTAGGTTTTATCCAGGGATGCGAGGATGGTATAATGTGTGCAAATCAAAAAATGTGATACATAATATAAACAAAATGAAGGAGAAAAAAGACATGATTACATCAATAGATGTGGAAAAGCATTTGATAAAATTCAGCACATAATTATGACATAAACCCTCAGCAAAGTGGATAGAGAGGGAGCATACCTCAATATAATAAAGGCCATATATGAAAAACCTACTGTCAACATAATACTCAGTGGGCAAAACCTAAAAGCATTTCCTTAAGATCAGGAACGAGACGGGGTGTCTGCAATCACTGTTCTTATATCATTAATAAATCAACAAACAAGTGCTGGTGAGGATGTAGAGAAAAGAGAAAACTTTCAAATAGTAGGTGTGCTGTAGGGGCCAGTGGCACAGCCTCCCTTATCACCCAAGCTGAGTAACTGAGGGCTGCTCTTTGTGCAAGCTGAGTGTACCCTCCTTCATATCAATTTTCTACATCCATTGGAATAGTTGGATATTGGCCTCACTTTCCCCATTCAATGTACATATTCTAAATATACATACTCAACTGTATTTGATTTGATACTTTTTTTCAGGACTTCTGTATTTATATTGATAAGTATTTTGATCTACAATTTTTCCTCTTCAAATTGTTCTTGTCATATTTCTGAAACAAGGTAATTTTGGCCTCATAAAAGTAGGTGAGAAAATGTGCTGTAATTTGGGTTTATTTTGATTGTCTTCTTGTCTTCTTCTTGTGGCCACTTAGTCATGTCCTTGAAATGCATGGCCTATTATTTGTCAATGCCTAAGACTATCAACAGAACCCTTTGTAATGATGTGAGATTGATTTGTGCTTTTTTTGTTCTATCCGAAGAATATTTGGAGAAAGGGTCTTAAAGATTTACCATTATCTATTTCTAAAACTTTATAGTAGTAGTACTTACATTTCAATTATTTGATACATTCAGGTAAAATTGTACTTATGTTGCGTAGCACTTGTCATGCTTCCTTTATCTCTTTATGAGTACTCAATTATTTGAGCAACACTTGATGAAAACATACTGGCTTTTGTATTTTTTATATCTTATTTTTGATTTTTAAGTATGTTTTATCGATTATACTATTACAGTTTTCCCATTTACCCCCATTTACCCCTCCTCCAGCCTGTACCCCCAACCCTCCAGCATTCCACCCCCTTAGTTCATGTCCATGGGTTGTGCATATACGTTATTTGAATTCTCTGTTTCCTATACCATTGTTAACCTCTCCTCATCTATTTTATGCATACCCAATTATGCTTCTTATTCCCCGTACAGTTCCCACCATATTTTTCCCCTCCCTTCTCCACTGAAAACCCTCATGTGATGTCCATTTCTCTGATTCTGTTCCTGTTCTAGTTGTTTTCTCAGTTTTTGTTTTTGTTGTTCTTCTCTTTTTTACATTCAGTTGTTGATAGTTGTGAGTTTGTTGTCATTTTACTGTTCATGGTTTTTGACCTTCTTCAGTTTCTTCAATAAGTCCCTTTAACATCTCATATAATGAGGGCTGGTGATGATGACCTCCTCTAACTTTACCTTTTCTGTGAACATATCATCTGCACATCCATTGTAAATGATAACTTTGCTGAATAGAGTAATATTGGATGTAGGTCCTTGCCTTTCATGACTTCAAATACTTCTTTCCAGCCCCTTCTTGCCTGTAAGGTCTCTTTTGAAAAATGAGCTGAAAGTCTTATGGGAACTCCTTTGTAGGTAAGACAAAGGAGACTCCTTTGTCTCCTTTTCTCTTGCTGTTTTTAAGATTCTCTCTTATATTTAATCTTGGGTAGCTTAATGATGATGTGCCTTGGTGTGTGCTTCCTTGGGTTCAATTTCTTTGGGCCTCCCTAGGCTTCCAGGACTTTCTGGAAATCTATTTCCTTTGCCAGATTGGGGAAATTTCCCTTAATTATTTGTTCAAATAAGTTTTCAACTTCTTGCTCTTGTTCTTTTTCCTTCTGGCACCCCCGTCATTTCGATATTGGAACATTTAAAGTTGTCCCAGATTTTCCTAAGCCTCTCCTCATTTTTTTGAATTCTTGTTTCTTCATTCTGTTCTGATTGGATATTGCTTTCTTCCTTTTGTTCCAGATCATTGATTTGAGTCCCAGTTTCCTTCACATCACTGTTGATTCCTGGATATTTTGCTTTATTTCACTTTGGGTAGCCTTCATGTGTCCCTTTTTTTGGGGACTGAGGTCAATCAATTCTGTGAGCATCTTGATTAACAGTGTTTTGAACTCTGCATCAGAGGTTGGCTAGCTCCTTGTTGCTTGGCTCTTTTTCTGCAGTTTTGAACTGTTCTTTCACTTGAGCCATATTTTGTTGTCTCAGCACACCTGTTATGTTGTGAGGGGGTGGGGCCTTAGATATTCTCCAGGACAGGGCAACCCTCTTTGCATTGTGGTTCTGTCCTGTCTGTAGGGGAGGGGTTAGAAGGAAAAATGAGGCTCACTTGCTTGGCTCTACCCCCACTTTCCAATGAACTCTCACATGAGACTGGGAGTTTTTCCCACTGTGGCAACCCCCACCGGAGTTTATAGCTAGCTTTGAGTCTTAATTTACCATTCAGCCAGTCCTGCCTAACTTGCACAGTCTGCGCCTTGCTGCAGGACCTCTCAGGCAGCCTGCCTGCGCAGTCTGTAGCCTTGCTATGGGTATTCTCTACCCGCCTGGCTGCCTTTCTCCCTCCTACTGGTCTGGTTGAATGTTTCTTTAATTCCTTCATTGTTGGAGTTCTATGCAGTTTGATTTTCTGGCACTTCTGGTTGTTTATTGTTTTTTAGATTGGTTGTTATCCTCCTTTGGTTGAGCAAGGAAGTGAAGAGTTTCTACCTACGCCTCCATCTTGGCTGGAACTCTGTGTTTTTTGTTTCTTAAAGAAAAATTTCATTTATTATTTTTTTAAAAATATACAAGGAAGCCCTGGCTGGGTGGCTCAGTTGGTTGCAGCATTGTCCTGTACACCATGAGGTTGTGGGTTCAGTTCTTAGTCAAGGCACATCCTTGGGTTGTGGCTTCATCCCCAGTCAGGGCATATATGGGAACAACCAATCGATGTTTCTCCCACTCATCAGTATCTCTGTCTGTCACTGTCTGTCTCTCTCTCTCTCTTCATCTATCACCTCCCCTTCCTCTCTCTCTAAAACTAATTAACAAATTTCCTGATGTGAGGATTGAAAATATACACACACATGCACATACACACATATATACAGAAGGTAATAATTTTCAAACTAGAGTTATAGAACTATTATATGATAAACATAGAGGATGAAATTGTCCCCCCAACTTTGAATGAAAAAATTTTTTAATGTAACAACATACATGTATAGGGATTTTGGTCAAGATGGTGGCATAGACAAACATAGCTTGCCTCTTTACACAACCACATCAAAATTACAACTAAAATATAAAACAACCATCACTCAGAGCCATCTTAAATCAAGTTGAATGGAAGTCTGACGACTACAGAATTAAAGAAACTGCATCCATTGAGACTGTTAAGAGGGGAAAAGACACGGAATGGGCTGGTCTCTCACCCACATGTGGTGGATAAAAATTTGAGAGGGGTATCTCAGGAGTGAGCCAAACCAGCCCCACACCAGCCCTCCAGCCCAGGGCTCCATTGCCAGTAATATAAGTCCACACACTTCTGGCTGCAAAAAAAAAAAGAGGATGGATAGAGGTGGTGGAAAAAATTTCTGGAGCTCCAAGAATTTCCTCTTGAAAGACCCACATACAGACTCACATACTCAGTCTCATTCCTCTGAGTTCCAGCTATAGGTGGCAGCTTGAAGGGTACCAGGGGCATACTGGGAGAGTCTGAAGTGTCTGGCATCAGGGTGAGGAGACACCATGGTTCCTTTTCTGAGCCCTCCACACTCCACACTATGGGCCCTGCCACAGTACCATGCAGCTGAAAGGATGCTGCCATATCTGAGACTCCATCATTCTGTGTAACACTGTTTGATTTGCCTTGGAGATCCCCAGGGACTCCTCCCTACACAACTTACAGGCCCACCCAAGCTGCTTTTCCATGTGAATGGCTGGTCTTGGCTCATACTGCACACTTCCTAAATCCTATCATATAACCAACAGCTGGCCTCTCAGAGCTCTAGGCTGGGCATTAGCAGCAGCCAGCCTAGATTCACAGCTTGGCTTTACCTGGGTGTCTCCACACCCAGCACAAGTAGCAGACATCTCAGATGCTTTATAGCTCAGGAAGGGCAGCCCTGGGCAACACACAGGTGGGGGATGACTTTAGCCTGCACCACCTGGGAAACTCCAGGGCCAGTGCACCCAGTGGACATCAACATGCCACAAAGGAGCACCGTCACCATTCCCCTGCACAGCTGACCCTCAAAAGAGGACAGGGGTTGGTGTAAAGTGGTCACAGCCAACCCCTGCAGCTGAATGACCTGAGTAAGTCCCTCTCATTGATTTTCCAACAGCAACCAAGGCTCAAATACAAAAGAGGATGACTCAGCCCACCTGAAGTGAACACCTCAAATACCCAGCTTGGGTGATAGGGGAAGTTGTACCACTGGACCCTACAGGACACCTACTACATTACATATATACTACCAAGACACAGAGTCAAAGTACCTCTGCCTAATACATAGAAACAAACAGAGGGAGACTGACAAAATGAGGAGACAAAGAGACATGACATAGGAAAAAGAACAGATGAAAACTACAGAAAAAGAGATAAACAAAATGGAGATAAGCAATCTGTCAGATGCAGAGTTCAAAACACCGGTTATAAGGATGATCAAGGAATTTAGTGAGGACCTCAACAACATAAAAAAGATCCAGTCAGAAATGAAGGATACACCAATTGAAATGAAGAACAATTTACAGAGAAACAACAGTAAAGTATATGAAGTCAAGAATCAAATCAAGGATATGGAACATAACGAAGCAATAAACAACCAGTCAGAACAAGAAGAAAAAAGAATTACCCAAAAAAGAGGACAGTATAAGAAGCCTCTGGGACAACTTCAAGATGTCCAACATCATATCATAGGGGTACCAGAGGAGAAGACAAGAGCAAGAAATCGGAAGTCATTTGAAACAATAATGAGAGAAAACTTTCCTAATTTGGTGAAGGAAATAGACGGGCAGGTCCAGGAAGTCCAAAGCAACTTGGACCCAAAGGCCCACTCCAAGACTCATCATAATTAAAATGCCAAGGATTAAAGATAAAGAAAGAGCAGCAAGAGTAAAGCAGAGAGTTACCAACAAAGGAGATTCCATAAGACTGTCTGATGATTTCTCTTTGCAGGCAAGAAGGGGCTGGCAAGAGGTATTCAAAGTGATGAAAAGCAAGGACCTACAACCAAGATTACTCTATCCAGCAAAGTTATCATTTAGCATCAAAGGGCAGATAAAGTGCTTCCCAGACAAGATAAGGCTAAAGGAATTCACCAGCACCACTTTTACATGAAATGTTAAAGGGACTTATTTAAGAAAAGGAAGATCAAATCTATGAACATTAAAATGACAACAAACTCACAACTATCAACAGCTGAATCTAAAAAATAAAAACTAGAACAAAGTAAACAAACACCCAGAACAAGATTATAATCATAGCTACGGGGATAGTTAGGAGGGTTATCAGCTGGGAGGGGGAAGGGAAAAAAAGGAATAATGGTGCAGCGATCAAGAAACATAATTGGTAGGAACAAAATAGATAAAGGGATGTTAAGAATGTATAAAAAAGGGAGAAGCCGAAGAACTTACATGCACGACCCATGAACATGAACTAATGGGGTGGGAGGCATCAATGAAGGGAAGGAGGGTACTGGGTGGAGTGGGGCAAAGAGTAAAAACTGGGACAACTGTAACAGCATTATCAATAAAATATACTTAGGATGATGCTGGCTTCATAAATAGAGTTTGGAAGTCTTTCTTCTGCTTGAAATATTTGGAATAGTCTGTGAAGAAAGGGGTTAGCTCTTCCTTAAATGTTTTGTGAAGTTCTCCTGTGAAACCGTCCAGTCCAGGGCTTTCGTGTGCTGGGAGTTTTTTGATTACTGTTTGACTTTAGCAGGTGTTATCAGTCTGTTCAGGTTTTTTTCCTCTTCTTCATTCAGTATTGGAATATTATACTTTTCCAGAAATTTGTCCATTTCACACAGGTTTTCAAATTTCTTGGCATATAGCTGTTCACAGTAATTTCTTACAATCTTTTGCATTTCTGTGGTATCAGTTGTAATCTCTCCTCTTTCATTTATGATTTTATTTATTTGTGTCTTTTCTCTCTCTTTTTCTTCATGAGTCTGCTTAAAGGCTTGTCGATTTTGTTGATCTTTTCAAAGAAACAGCTCCTGGATTTATTGATCCTGAAAATTGTTTTCAGTTTCTATGTCATTTAATTCTGCCCTGATCTTGGTTATTTCCTTCCTTCTACTTGCTCTGGAATTTGTTCAAGATCTCCAGATCTTGAAGATGTAGGGTTAGGTTGTTTATTTCAAATGTTTCAATACTACAGCAAGGGACATAAAAGAAAGAATAAAAAGGGGACTTCATCAAAAGAAAAAGCTCCTGCATGGCTAAAGAAAACATCAGCAAAATGAAAAGGGAACCAACTCTATGGAAAAATATATTTGGAAATGATACTTCAGACAAGGATTTGATCTCCAAAGTATATATAGAACCCATATGACTCCACTCTAGAAGACAACAAAATTAAAAAATGGGCAGAGGACCTGAATAGACACTTCTCCAAGGAGGACATACAGAGGGCTCAGAGACATATAAAAAGATGCTCAGCATCACTAGCCATCAGAGAGATGCAAATTAAAACCACAAGGAGATACCACTTCACCCCAGTCAGAATGGCCATCATAAACAAATCAACAAACAAGTGTTGGAGAGTATGTGAAGAAAAGGGGAATCCTAGTACACTGTTACTGGTAAAGGAGACTGGTGCAGCTACTGTGGAAAACATTACGGAATTTCCTCAGAAAAGTAAAAATGGAACTGCCTTTTGACCCAGCAATTCCACTGCTAGGTTTATATCCCAAGAAACCTGAAACACCAATCCAAAAGCACTCCAATGTTCATAGCAGCACAATTTACATTATGCAAGTGTTGGAAGCACCTAAGTGCCCATCAGTAAATGAATGGATCAAAAAACTATGGTACATCTACATGATGGCATACTATACAGCAAAAAGAAAGGAGTTCCTACCATTTGAAGAGAAGAGATTTTAAAAATTAGGTCAGATGTCTATTTTAAAATGCCTTACAAACAGATAACTCTAGACATTTCAAGCTCCAGCAGAGACTTCCATTTTAAACTGTAATCCACTTATTATATGAGTGAACATTGAAGTGATAAAGTAGCAGGCAGGGACATGCACCAGGGTCAAACATGGTGAAAAGCCAAATGAATTCAGGAGGTTGGATATCCCAGGACTCACGGACTCAATTCTTCAAATGCTACTTTGTAATTTACTTTAGTAACATCACTGCCAATAGACTTTTTTATTTTCTATATTTTTTTTATTGTTTTTCAAGTACACTTGTCTCCATGTTCCTCCCACCCTCGATCCTACCCCTCTTTTGGTTTATCCATGTGCCCTTTATACATGTTCCTTGATGACCCTTCCCCTTCATTCTCCTGTTATCCCCTCCCCCCACCCCTCTGGTTACTCTCAGTTTGTTCTTTATTTCAGTGCCTCTGGTTATATTTTGCTTGCTTATTTGTTTTGTTGAACAAACAAAACACTTAGGTTACACTTATAGGTGAGATTATATGGTATTTGTCTTTCACCACCTGGCTTATTTCACTTAGCAGAATGCACTCCAATTCCATTCACTCTGTCACAAAGGGCAGGAGCTCCGTCCTTCTTTTTGCTGCATAGTTTTTCATTCTGTAAATTTACCAGAGTTTTTTGATCCACTCACTTACTCCAATTTTATGATCTATAGATGAAGAATCTTAGGTCCAAAGAAGGGCAGTGGCATTTTCAACCAGAGAGAACAAGTAATAGTCTTCACCTGATCGTTGTTTACTACTTATTCTCTCTGGTTCAAAATGCTACTGCCCTTCTTTGGACCTAAAATTCCTCATCCACACATCATAATTTTGGACTAACTGACTTGCAACCTTTCTTCTAACTCCATGACTTTTTCTTAACTCAGTTTATCTTCTCTTCTTTCCAGGACACAACCATAGTAACATCTCTGACTTCCGTACTGCATGATGACAAAGAATTCCCCAACCCAGAGAAGTTTGACCCCGGCCACTTCCTGGATGAGAAAGGCAACTTTAAGAAGAGTGAGTACTTCATGCCTTTCTCAGCAGGTAATAAAAGTTTCTTTTCTTTGGACAGGATATGTTTTGGGGATCAGTTGGAACTTGTGTAATGCTCACCATGGGACTGGTAGAATTGCTCACCCTGGGACTTGTAGATTTTCTCTTTGTACATGATCAGAAGCCCCAGTCCCAATGCCCATGAACTTCCCCTCCTCATGGTACAGCCTCACTATTAGGCTAGATCGCTGGTGCTTTGGAGAGGTGACTCAGTTCTTCCAAATCAGAAATGAAATTGGAGTTCAGTCCTGAAAATACAAGAGAAGTGCATGCATCCCAAACAAAAAGAAAAGTGTTGTATAGAATTTGAAACTTCATGGTGTGTTAGAGATTGATGAAGAGTAAATATATTAGAGCAAGAACAGAGGCTGAGAATGTGAAGAAAGATCAAGAAACATCAGAGTAGAAACAGAAAGTACAACAAAAGTATGTGTGTTTCTCCGAAAAGGTTGATGGGAACTTGAAAGAGAAGTTAATACTGTGAAAAAACTTAATAAAATCCTTGGCATAGTGCTGATAGTCAATAAATATTTTTTTGAAAGAAGAGCTCCTGTTACGATAAGAAGTTAGGTGGATAGTGTGTATGTCCACCCTTTGTCAATCTGTTTGTCCAGCCATTTTGCCTTCCATTCACCCATTCAACCATTAATCAAATAATTATTGCACATTCTCTTTCTGGCATCCAGAAAATGAGTGTTCAAAGAATATTTACTCTGTGCATGTGTTATTTTCAGGAAAACGGATGTGTGCAGGAGAGGGTCTGGCCCGCATCGAGCTGTTTTTATTCCTGACCACCATTTTACAAAAATTTACCTTGAAATCTGTGGTCGACCCAAAGGACATCGACATTACCCCAGTTGTCAAAGGTTTGGCTTCTGTGCCACCTCCTTTCCAGCTCTGTTTTGTTCCTGTGTGAAGGAAGAGCAAAACTGGCTTATGCTGTGCTGTCATCTACAACTCACACCCCTCTGGGGGCTTTGTTCACTTCCTTCCCACTTCATCCCCTTCCCAGGATGCCTTCTCTGACCTCCCTTCTAACATCCAACCTTCATTAAAGAGAATTTCCTGATTTCACTGCACAGAGTTATCCGTTCTTCTTTATTTATTTATATATATAGGTGAAGAGAGGGAGAAGGAGAGGGAGAGAAACATCAATGTGTGGGAGAAACCTCAAGCGGTTGCCTCTCACACACCCTCAACCTGGGATTTGGCTTGTAACCCAGGCATGTGTCATGACCAAGAATTGAACCCATGACCTCTTGGTTTGCAGGACAACATTCATCCCACTGAGCCACACCAGCCAGGGCTTTCTATTATTCTTTATACCCTGCTACTCTCCCACTTCAGCTTTTTCTCAGTCACCTAGGTACAATAATTACTGGCAATATGGATCAAATGAACCCATGAATGAGAGAGACTATTAATATTAAATGTTAACTCAAACATCTCTTGGATATTTGTGTGTCTGTATGGTTTTGTCTGTGGTCTCTAGGTGTATGTCTTGAGAGAGAGAGAGAGAAACAGATAAGGGAAGAGGAATAGTGGGTAGAACACCACTGGAGGAATCAGGGAATCATGGAGATCAAGTTTCATAAGAACAGTATATTGGCTTGTCTTCTTACGTATCAACAAATTTTTCCCTTCTAAGGATCTACCTACTACAATTAGGACAATTTTATTTGAAATCATTTCCTTGGTTGAAATGCTTTCTAGGAGTAGAGGGAAGTGAATGAATTCAGTGTTTCTCAGTCATGAATCTGTGTAGTTGCAGAGTGTGGAGGAGGATGAAAACCTGGAGATTGGAGGAGAAGTTAAAAATAAAAATGGATAGTTTTTGGTAATCTTTTTTCATCTCTTTAACAATACTGGTCTCAATCCAGTTTTTGAACCATTTTAGGGAGCTTTTTAAAATGAGATAGTTTTATGTGCTAGTTAAGTGAGGTTTGAATAATAAAAACTCAAAGAACATATATTTTTTACCCTATTCAGAGGAATTCCTGGGGTTGGTAGGAGGAGAAAAGTGGGTATCAAGTAGGGCTTCAACTTCAAATGTTCTCTGATCCAAGCTTGTTTCCCCGTAGTCATCTTTGCACTACTGAAAGGGCTAATATGTAGAGAAGGTATATAAGTGACTTATTGCTCAGGACCAATGGTATGAACCTTAGGCTTTCAGAAGGCTGGCTGGGATAACAGCAAAGTGCAAGGATATTTTTTCCCTAAACTGTTTTCCCCAAAAAAGATATTTGTACTTAGGATAGATTAACATTTTCATAAAATCACTGATAACCTTACTACTCAGAGATAATAATGGTTATCATTTTGATATAGCTCTTTGTTTTCTTTTCTTACCGTCATGCATATGTATAGTAACAAAAACTTAGTTATCAAGGTACTTTCACTTAATATGGTATAAAGAGCCCTCTCATCCCTTGTCCTATCACTTGAGGCTGATTCTCTGAAACAGTTGTTCC
>CM052542.1:132268742-132285377 GCA_028533065.1 Trachops cirrhosus
GGTTCCTAAGCCTCTCTTCATTGTTTTGAATTCTTGTTTCTTCATTCTTTTCTGATTGGATGTTTCTTTCTTCCTTCTGGTCCACACCACTGATTTGAGTCCCAGTTTCCTTCCCATCAGTATTGATTCCCTGTACATTTTCCTTCATTTCACTTAGCATAGCCTTCATTTTTTCATCTAATTTGCTATCAAATTCAACCAATTCTATGAGCATTCTGACTACCAGTGTTTTGAACTGTGCATCTGATAGGTTGGCTATCTCTTCATCACTTAGTTGTATTTTTTCTGAAGCTTTGATCTGTTCTTTTATTTGGGCCATTTTTTTTTTGTCTTGATGTGCCTGCTACATAGTAAGGGTTGGAGTCTTTGGTATTCCCCCAGGGTGGGGTAACCCACTTTGCTGGGTTGTGATGCTGTATTTGGGGCAGGGGTCTGAGAGGGAAAAATGGCACTGGCTCCACTCTCTGCCGGATTTTAGTCACTCCCTCTGCTTCCCACAAGCAAGTGGGCTTTTCTGGTGCTGATTCCCGGGTGGGTGGGTTTGTGTACATTCTAGGACCCTGTGGGTCTCTCCAGTGAACTCTCCTGTGAGGCTGGGAGTCTCTCCTAGCACCTCACCCCCCACAGGTGTTTTCAATCAGTGTTTTGAAGCTTTATTTTCCTGCACTGGGACTCTGGGTAGTGTGGCCCATCCCAGTCCCCAGTTTTGCCTGGTTTATCTGCTGGGGAATGTGGGACTGCCCAGTCAGCCAACTGCTTCCTTGCTGGCCAGCTGCAGCCTTGTGCCCCACCTGGTTTCGCAATCAGTTGCCTTGCTGGGTCCAGCAGCTGCTGCTTGCCTGCCCCAGTCCTCCAGCCACCTTGCTGGGAGTCCTCTCCATCCTGGCTGCCTGACTCCACCCCTCCCTCCTACTGGTCTGGATGAATGTGTGTGTCTTCTTTAACTCCTTGGTTATTGGACTTTCATACAGTTTGATTTTCTGTCAATTTTGATTGATTTTTTTTGTTTGTTTTAAAATTGATGTTGTCCTTCTTTTTTTTGTATGAGGAGGCACAGTGTGTCTACGTACGCCTCCATCTCATCTGGAAGTTAATGCTGTTTTCTTCAGCCATGCAGAACTTTTTATTTTGATTAGATCCCATTTGTTTATTCTTTCCTTCATGTCCCTTGCTCTAGGGAACATATTGGTGAAAATATTGCTGTGTGAAATGTCTGAGGTTTTCCTGCCTATGTTCCCCTGAATGACTTTTATGGTGTCGTGACTTATATTTAAGTCTTTTACCCACCTTGAATTTATTTTTGTGTATGGTGTAAGTTGGTGATCAAGTTTCACTTTTTTGCATGTAGCTGTCCAGGTCTCCCAACACCATTTGTTGAAGAGGTCTTTCTTGCTCCATTTTATGCTGTTGCCAACTTTGTCAAATATTAATTTACCATAGAGACTTGGGTTTATTTCTGGGCTCTATATATTGTTCCATTGGTCTATGTGTCTGTTCTTATGCCAGTACCAGGCTCTTTTGATTACAGTGGCCTTGAAATACAGTTTGATACCAAGTATTATGATCCCTCCTACTTTGTCCTTCCTTCTCAAAATTGCTGCAGTTATTCAGGGTCATTTATCATTCCACATAAATTTTTGAAATGTTTGTTCTATATCTGTGACATATGTCATTGGTGTTTTAATAGGGATTGAGTTGAACCTATAAATTGCTTTGGGGAGGGTAGACATTTTGATGATATTAATTCTTCTGATTCATGACTATGGTATACGCTTCCATTTGTTTGTGTCTTTCTTAATTTCTTTCTTCAGTGTTGTGTAGTTGGCTGAGTACAGGTCTTTTACTTCCTTGGTTAGGTTTATTCTTAGGTACTTTATTTTTCTTGGTGCTATATCAAATGGGATATTTTTCCTGATTTCTGTTTCTGATGTTTCCATTCTTGGTGTACAAAAATACCTTTGATTTCTGCATATTGACTTTGTATCCTGCTGTCTTGCCAAATTCACTTATTAGGTTGAGTAGTTTTTTCATGGAGTAAATAAAATTTTCTTCCTTTTTAAAAATAATTTTATTGTTGTTCTATTACAGTTGTCTGCATTTCCCTCCCACAGCTCCCCCACACCCCAGCCAAATCCCCTTCCCTCCCTTGCTTCCACCCTCCCCCTTAGTTTTGTCCATGTGTCCTTTTTAGTAGTTCATGAAAACCCTTGCCCCCATTATCCCCTCCACCTCCTCTCTGGTTACTGTCAGATTTTTCTTACTTTCAATGTCTCTGGTTATAATTTGATTGCTTTTTTCTTTTGTTGGTTATGTTACAGTTAAAGATGAGATCATATGGTATTTGTTCCTCACTGCCTGGCTTATTTCACTTAGCATAATGCTCTCCACTTCCACTCATGCTGTCACAAAGGGTAGGAACTCCTTCTTTCTCTCTACTGTGTAGTATTCCATTGTATAAATGTACCATAGTTTTTTGATCCACTCATTTACTGATGGACATTTAGGTTGTTTACAGCACTTGGCCTTTATAAATTGTGCTGCTGTGAACACTGGGGTGCATAGGTTCTTTTGAATTGGTGTTTCAGAGTTCTTAGCATGTAATCTCAGCAGTAGAATTGCTGGGTCAAAAGGCAGGTCCATTTTTAGTTTTCTGAGGAAATTCCATACTGTTTTCCACAGTGGCTGCACCAGTCTGCATTCCCACCAACAGTGCAATAGGATTCCCTTTTCTACACATCCTCTCCAACACGTGTTGATTATTGCTTTGTTTATGATGGCCATTCTGACTGGTGTGAAGTGGTATCTCATTGTGGTTTTAATTTGTATCTCTCTGATGGCTAGTGATGCCGAGCGTTTTTTTTCATATGACTCTGGGCTCTCTATATGTCCTGCTTGGAGAAATGTCTGCTCAAGTTTTTTGCCCATTTTTAAATTAGATTTTTTTGCCTTCCTGGAGTGGAGTTGTATGAGTTCTTTATGTACTTTGGAGATCAAAACTTTGTCTGATGTATCCTTGGCAAATATGTTTTTCCATATAGTTGGTTCTCTTCTCATTTTAATGCTGTTTTCTATAGCCATGCAGATGTTTTTTTAATTTGATGAGGTCACATTTGTTTATTCTTTCCTTTATGTCCCTTGCTCTAGGGGACATATCGGTGTAAATATTGCTGACTGGAATGCCTTAGATTTTTCTGCCTCTGTTCTCCACTGGGACTTTTGTGGTTTCATGACATATCATTAATTTTTTATCCACGTAGAATTTATTTTTGTGTATGGTTTAAGTTAGTGATGAAGTTTCATTTTTTTGCATATAGCTGTCCAAGTCTCCCAACACCATTTGTTGAAGAGGCTATTTTTGCTCCATTTTATGCTGCTTCCAACTTTGTTGAATATTAATTGACCATAGAGACTTGGGTTTATTTCTGGGCTCTTAATTTTGTTCTGTTGGTCCATGTGTCTGTTCTTATGCTAGGACCAGGCTCTTCTGATTACAATGGTTTTGTAACACAGTTTGATATCAGGTATTGTGATCCTTCCTACTTTGTTCTCTCTCAGAATTGCAGCAGCTATTCAGGGTCATTTATCATTCTATATAAATTTCTGAAATGTTTTTTCTATATCTGTGAAATATGTCATTAGTACTTTAATGGGGATTGCATTGAATCTATAAATTGCTTTGGGTATTATAGATATTGTGATGATGTTAATTCTTCCAATCCATCAGCATGGTACATCCTTCCAGTTGTTTGTGTCTTCTTTAATTTCTTTCTTCAGTGTTGTGTAGTTTTCTGGGTACAGGTCTTTTACATCCTTGGTTAAGTTTATTCTTAGGTACTTTATTTTTCTTGTTGCTGTATCAAATGGGATATTTTTCCTGATTTCTGTTTCTGATATTTCATTCTTGTTGTTCAAAAATGCCTTTGATTTCTGAATACTGACTTTGTATCCCACTGCTTTGCCAAATTCACTTACTTGGTGAGCAGTTTTTTCATGGATTCTATAGGATTTTCTAGGTACACTATCATGTCATCTGCAAGCAATGGCGTTTTGTTTCCTCCTTTTTGATTTGGATGCCTTTTATTTCTTTCTCTTGTCTGATTCCTGTGGTTAGGACTTTCAATACTATATTGAATAAGAGTTGTACAGCGGACATCCTTGTCTTTTTCCTGATCCTAGTGGGAAAGCTGAATGTTTTTGCCCATTGAGTATAATGTTGGCTGTAGGTCTCTCATATACGGCCTCTATTACATTGAGGAATGGTCCCTGTATTCCCACTTTGCTAAGTGTTTTTATTATAAATGGGTGCTGTACCTTATCAAATGCTTTTTCTGCATCTATTGATATGATCATGTAATTTTTGTCTTTCTTTTTTTTTTATGTGATGTATTACATCTACTGACTTGCAAATATTGTACCATCCTTGCATCCCTGGGATGAATCCCACTTAATCATGGAGTATGATCTTTTTAACAAAGGCTGGATACAGTTTGCCAATATTCTGTTGAGGGTTTTAGTATCTATGTTCATCAATGATATTGGCCCGTACACTGATTACTTTCTTATGTCTTAATCTGGTTTTGGGATTAGGATGATGTTGGCTTCATAAAAAGAGTATGGGAGTCTCTCATCTTCTTGAATTTTTTGGAATAATCTGTGAAGGATAGTGGTTAGCTTCTCCTTAAATGCTTTGTAAAATTCTCCTGTGAAACCACCCAGTCCAGGGCTTTTGTGTGTTGGGAGCTTTTTGATTAGTGCTTCAATTTCATCAGCTCATATTGATCTGTTCAGACTTTCTGCTTCTTCTTTATTCCGTTTTGGAAGATTATCTTTTTCTAGAAATGTGTCCATTTCACCTAGGTTTTCAAATATTTTGGCATGTAGTACTTTGTAGTAATTTCTTAGAATCCTTTGTATTACTGTGGTGTCAGTTGTAATCTCTCATCTTTCATTTCTGATTGTGTTTATTTGGGTCCTGTCTCTTTTTTTCTTGATGAGTCTGCTGAAAGACTTGTTGATTTTGTTTATCTTTTCAAAGGACCGGCTCCTGGATTTATTGGTCCTTAGAATTGTGATTTAGTGCCTATGTCATTTAATTTTGCTCTGATCTTGGTTATTTCCTTTCTTTTACATTCTCTAGGCTGTCTTTGTTGTTGTTCCTTGAGTTCTTTTAGGTGTATTATTGCTTATTCAAAATGTTTTTATCTTTTTAGATATGCCTGCATCACAATCAACTTTCCTCTCAGGACTGCCTTTCCTATGTCTCATAAGGTTTGGATTGTTGTGAGTTCATTTTCATTTTTTTCCAGAAACTTTCTGATTTCTTCCTTAATCTCATTCTTGACCCATTGATTGTTTAATAACATAGTACTGAATCTCCATGAGTTTGAGTGTTTTGGGTTATTTTTCTTGAGGTTCATTTCTAGTGTCTGTCCCTTGTGGTTGGAGAAAGTGCTTGATATGATTTCACTTTTCTTGAATTGTTGAGGCTTGTTTTGTGTCCTATCATGTGGTCTATCTTTGAAAATGTTCCATGTGCATTTGAAAAGAATGTGTATGTTGCTTCTTTGGGATGAAAGGCTCTCTCTATATATATCAGTTAAGTCCATTTGATCTAGAGCATTGTTCAATGCCACAATATCTTTGTTGATATTTTGTTTGGAAGATCTACCTATTTTTGACAGTGGGCCTTTTAAAATCCCCTGCTGTGATTGTGTTGCTGTCAATATCTTTCTTGAAGTACTCCAAGATTTTCTTTATGTATTTGGGTGCTCCTATGTTGGGTGCATATATATTTACAATGTTTATGTCTTCTTGATGGATTCTTCCATTGAGTATTATGAAGTGACCTTCTCGGTCTCTCTTTATGACCCTTTTCTTGAAGTCTACTTTGTCTGATAGGAGTATTACTACCCCAGCTTTTTTTCCCTGTCCTTTTGCTTGGAATATTTGTTTTGAGCCCTTCACTTTCAGTCTGTGTAGGTCTTTTGTTCTGAGGTGTGTCTCTTGTAGGAAGCATATGTGTGGGTCATGATTTCATATTCATTCAGCTATTCTATGTCTTTTGATTGGAGAATTTAAACTGTTTACATTTAAGGTGATTATTGGTAGACACTTATTCATTGCCATTTTTTCATACCTGTGCTCCTCTCTTTCTCACTGTTTATCTTCCTGTTCTTAAATCAGACCCTTTAGCATCTCTTGCTGAACTGGTTTGGAGGAGGTATATTCTTTGAGGCTTTTTTTTTTTTTTTTTTGTCTAGGAAGTTCCTTATTTGGCCTTCCATTTTAATTGAGAGCCTTGCTGGATAGAGTAGTCTCAGTAGCAGGCCCTTGGTTTTTATTACTTACAATATTTCTTGCCATTCTTTTCTGGCTTGGAACATTTCCATTGAGAGGTCAGCTACTAGTCTTATCAGGGCTCCATTGTATGTTAGTTCTTGTTTCTCCCTTGCTGCCTTTGAGATTCTCTGTTTGTCTTAGAATTTTGTCATTTTAATTATTATGTGTCTTGAAGTAGGCATCTTTGTGTTCCTCTTGATTGGGACTCTGTGTTTCCTGGATTTGTGTGATTTTACATTTCATGTTGTCCTGCAGATTCCTTAAATCCTCTTTGTTCTTTCTCAGTCTCTTTTCTTTTTCTTGCTTTTTCTGGGTGTTTTTTCTACTTTGTGCTCCAACTCACTGATCCAGTCCTCTGGTTCACTGAGCCTGCTCTTGATAACTTCTACTGTGTTCTTCAGTTCAGAAATTGTATTCTTCATTTCCTCTTGGCCTTTGTTGATAGTTTCTACTTCCTTTTTCACATTGATATAGTTTACAGTGAGTTCATTGTAGTTTCCCTGTAATTTTTGGTAGTACTCAGTGAGCCCATTGAGCTTCCTTATAACCATTGTTTTGAAGTCAATATCTGATAGTTGACTTGCCTCTATCTCATTTAGCATTCTTTCTGAGGCTTCCTTCTTTCCCTTCATTTGGGGATTGTTTCTTTGTCTTCCCATTGTTTGTGAGACTCTTCTTGTTAGCCTCTGCTTTTTAAATTGATCTGTTCTGGCTCCCTGGGTTTATGGTGTGAACTTCTGTGGTAGAATACCTGTCAGATTCAGTGGTGTAGTCTCCTTGATCTCCCAAGCTCACTGGTCTTGGGCTATTGTTTAAGTTGGCTCTGTATTTGTCTTTGGGATTTGATTGTTGTTGGGTCTTTCTTTGGTGGGTCCGTCCCACCAGTTGTGGACAGTAAATTAGCAATACACTGTGAAAGAGAGAACAGGGGAAACCTGTCAAATGATACAATATAAACAGCCAAGCAAAGGAGACTAAACAAAAAGAAGAGGAATACAAAAATACTATTAAATTAAAACATGTAAGAATAATGAAAAAATTACAATACAAATATGCAATAACTTGCAGGTTCTCTGTAATAGCAAAGTGAAATTTTTCTCACTGTCTCAGCTGTTGGGATTCCCCCTCTTTGGGTCCAACTCTGGTCTTTTCACAGTTCCAGGTTTTTTTGTCTCACTTGTGGGTATTAAAAAAAAAGCAGAGGAAGAAAGGGAGTAGAGATAAAGTTGGAAAGAAAGGAAGAAGGAATAAAACAAGAAAGAAGGAGAGAGAGGAAAAGGGAATTGAAAGATAAAAACTAATAAAAATTAAAAAATAAAAAACTATTTTAAAAAAACTCCCAAAGAACAAAAAAAAAACCTCTTGCTTGTTTCAAACTGGCCACATCGGTCTTTTTGGTCTTGCTGGCTGCAGCAGGCTGAGGTGCTCTTCTTCCTTCCAAATCAGCACTCAGTCAGCCTGGCTTGCACTCTCCCCAGAGCTAGCCTGGTGCCTCTCCATGGGGCCTTGGGTGTGGGATCCAGGCCTTCCTCAGAGCCCACTCTTCCTGGGGTTACCACTGTGTGCTGGGGCCTTCCACAGAGCACATTATCCCCAGGTGGTGGGCCCACACTTGCCCAGGCCATCCCTGGTGCACGGGTTTGGGCATGCACCCTTCCCAATGCTGTGGGGGCACACAGGGCTTCCCACACCCCCTCAGAAGCACTGCCTGGCTGGGTGTGGAGGAGGCCAGAGCACAGTAGAATTCCCCTAACAGTGTCCTTTTTTTTTCACTTTTTCTTTTTGAGAAATTCCTTCTACTCAAGCCTGCCGCTCTGTACAGCAGCCTGACCTCTCGCACAGCCCAATTCTCCAACCAGACCGGGGACTATCATGGTCAGGGCCCATCATGGTGTGATTCTCAACTCTACCAACCAGTGTCCACAGACTCCATGGGTCCTCACAGCCCCTGTGTGTTTGCCACTTAGTCCTTAATCCCCTCTCTGTGACTTCAAGCAACCAGGTCTCTCCCAGTGCTGCCCAAACCTTGTTTGGCCAGGGGGGGAGCAGTTGACCCAGCTCTCTCCCAAGAACCCTGTGGCAGACCCAACAGGCTCCGGGCCTGGGGCTGCAGCTGCCCTGGTCCCTGCTCTGGTCCCTGGGACCTTAATGTCCTGAAGCACTCTCCTTACTGTCTGGTTTTTCAATGTCTGCTACAATTTTTGGTCTACTATTTTCACATATGCTGGGGTACTGTTGGCTGTTTGCTCTGTTCCTCCATAGATTGGCTAGGTTTTTTTCCCATGTGTAGAGGGAAGTGGACTCTGTTCCTTCCTACCTTGGCACCATCTTCCTCTCCATGACAATATTATTCACCTTTTAAAGAAATGGAAATTAAAGCTTGGAGAGGTTTAAAAACTTTCCCAAGGCTGTGGGGCTGTGGGTTAATGAATGGATGCATTGGGTGCTGACATAGTCTCTTTGAATCCAGAGCCTGAAACACAGGAAGAAGGAGCTTCCAGGGGCAGAGCTCTGATAACTAGCTATCTGAGGGAAAACAAATTTTAGATAATCCCTTCAAGATTTAGAGCACTGTTGCTATATAAATAGCAAAGAGTAGAGCAGTTATCCACTCATTTGTTGAGCAAATATGATAGAAATTGTGAAAGTTCCTGAACCTTTAGTTATTTCCTTAACTTTGCATCAGTTTGCTTTTAGGAAAACTTAGTGTTGTGACTCTCTAAGTTAGTAGATTTATTTTTAATTGAAAGTAGTTTCATTGCTATTAGAGTTCACTGAAGATTAATTGCTAGAAAGAAGATCTAGTTCACAATATGGACAGGGAATTCCTCCTTTTGGCAATTTTAATAATCATCTCATAGTTCTCATTCTCTTCTGGCCGATTTCTGGTACACCATTTAAAATCACATCTGGCAGAAAAGGACAAGGACCAAATGATTTCACTCATGTGTGGAACATAAAACAGAAAGCAACAAAGGAACAAATGAACAAACTCATATACACAAACAGTATGGTGGTTGCCAAAAGGGTGGGAGGGTTGAGTGGAGAAGAAAGAGGACACAGCCACAGAAGGACATTAGACTTTGTGTGGTGAGCCCACAATGCAATATACAGGTGATGTATTATGGATTTATACACCTAAAATCTGTAAAATATTATTAATCAATGTTACCCCAGAATATTTAACTAAATTTAAAAAATGGAATTGTATCTGAGTGTCCAGTGGACACTTCCCTTTCAAACTACTTCTTTAAAGCATGGTGTCTGAGACCACATTTTACTTAGATATAGAGCTGTCTTATAGCCTCACTGCAAACAATTGGAAGAAAATTAGTCATACTTAACCTTCTTTATGGATTTGTTGATATTCTTAATATTTATCTGTAGAATACTTCCAACAGTTGGGAGAGGAGTGGGGCCAGGTGGCAGCTTCCCTTGGACACAGCTTTGGTTCCATAGTAAAAGGGGAATCAAACAAGAAAGATAAGTCTCTAGGAATATGAAGAGACCCACTGATGTGCTTTGCATAAATGCAATAGAAAGTTTTTAATCCAAAGATTTTATAAATACTAAGTACTAACTGATTTTCCAACATGCACTAAGTCTGAACTTTGGGGTAAATATTGTTTTATCTTCAGTGTACTTTGGCCTACTGATAGAGAGTAGAGCAAAACAAAAACAACAACAAAAAAACAAATTCATAGATACAGACAACAGAACTGTAGTTACCAGGAAGGAAGAGGGACAGGGGTAGGACAAGGAAGGTAAATGGTGTAAAATATATGGTAACAGAAGAAGATTAGACTTTGGGTGGTGAACTCACAATAGAATATATAGAGGTTGTATTATTTTAAAGTTGTATACATGAAATTTATATAAGATTATTAACCAATGTTACCCTAATAAATTTAATTTTTAAAAAAAACAGTGACCTTGCCCTGGCCAGGTAACTTGGTTAGAGTGCTGTCCCTATATGCCAAGGTTGCAGGTTGTTCTTCAGTCAGGGTACATACATACAAGAATCAACCAATGAATGCATAAGCAGGTGGAACAAGAACTGTCTGTCTTTGTCTCTCTCCCTTCCTCTTTGTCTCTCTAAAATCAATAAATAAAAAATTTAAAGTCACCAAACTTTTCAGTGAAAATTCCAACTAAAAATTAACTCTCACTTCTTCAGAAATAGTTCTATTTTACTAGTGAAACTGAAAGCTAGCAGATTTTCAAAGGGCTAAAATTTATAATTTTGACAAATTATGAAAGAGAATATCTCATATCAACATTAACTGTCATAAGTTCAGAAGGAAAAAAAGCACTCTCTTAGTGCTTTGTCCCAGGAAAAGATCAGAATCAAAGACAGAGAGAAGGTGGGTTTAAAAAGAAGGTTGTGGGTAGCTAGTCTTGTCTTAGATTAGAGATAGTCCACCTTCTTGACAAAACCCTTCTCTATGTAAGTCAGTAGTTCTGACACCACTTATTCTCAAAGAGATGCCTGAGTCAACACAGATACCTCCTAGTTTATAAAGGGTAAAACTGGAATTTGAACCCATGACATCTGACACATCACATACACCAATTATAATGCAAGAAAAGAAGAGCCCTTCTGGAGGACTATGCAGCTTTTGGTGAGAAAGGGGGAACAACTCAGCTTTGGGGCTCCCTTTGCCATGCAGCTTAGGAAACTGGGAAGCCAGATGTAGCAGCCATGCAGAGCTCTCTCTTAGCAGTTTGGAAGAATGCAGAAGAGATGCTGTGGGAAGGAAAGGAGTAAAAGGACTCTTGCTGGTGGGCCAGGAGAAGGTGCCACATGGGTTTAAATTAAGAACTGGAGATACTGGTGGTGACAAAGTGATGGTGCTGGGAACCGAGGGAGGCCTGTCAGCAGAGCACAGTAATAATGGCAGGGTGGGGGACCTGAGCCAAGGACTTCTATTTCTTTTCCTGAAATATGGTACCTCTGACTGGGCAAAGGGGGGGAAGAAGGACTGTGTGTGTTTGTGGGTGTTTTAAGGGACTTTGGGATCTCAATGAAGACATTAAGGCATTACTCTTAAGTCTGTATAACTTTTGAATAAATAATTCCTTTCCTTTCCACCAGAAACAAAGAAATAAAGAGAGAGAGAGAGAGAGAGAGAAAAGAAGAGAAGAGAAAAGAAAAGAAAAGAAAAGAAAAGAAAAGAAAAGAAAAGAAAAGAAAAGAAAAGAAAAGAAAAGAAAAAAGGAAAGGAAAGGAAAGGAAAGAAAAGAAAAAAGAAAAGAAGAACCCTTCTTGTTGTAGCTCAGTTGGTTGGGCATCATCCCACAAACAAAAAGGTTGCCAGTTCAATTCCCTGTCGGGCACATACCTAGGTTACTGGTTTGGGCCTAGTCAAGGCACATAAGAAAAAGTAACCAATCAATGTTTCTCCCTTACATCAATATTTCTCTCCCTTTCTTTCTCCCTTTCTTCCTCTGTCTCTAAAATCAATGGGCATGTCCTCAGGTGAAGATAAAAACCGAGAAGAAATGAGTGCTGATACTACAGTAGCCCAAGGGAAAGAAGTTCCCATCTTAGGATCCATGGAGATGTGGACACAACGCAGGACTCCCAATGTTATAATCTTCTGTACAGCTGATGATTAAGTGCACTCAGCCCTGCAGCGGGAAGAGTCCACCTCAGAGGAAGTCAGCAGGGCATTCCTGCGAGACAAGAGCATCCCTCCACTGCCTCTGTCTTAGCAGAGAAGCAATCAAATAAGCTGTCACCTGGTATTTGAGCTTAAGTTGCAGTGTGGGGAACTAACTACATCAAAAATACCTGTCTACAAAGACCATCATATCCAGATTCCACAGACAAGAACATAATATATTTAGATCAGCATCTAATAAAATTAAAATTCCTCTTTATACCACATAAAATACCTTCTTTTAAAAGTATTCTGTAAAACCACTATTAGATTTTTATATAAAGTGCCTAGAATCTTAATGTGCTTTTTAAAAGAAAATAAAATGCTTTCTTTAATTCAAAAAGAATAATTCCTTTTATGTGTAGGTTTCTGTGAAGTTTATGAAGCACTTTTGTGAACATCTTATTTGAATCTCATAATCAATCCATGGGACAGGTATTTTTTAATTAATTTTACAGAGGAAAATTAGAATCAGAACTGATGGAATGCACCCAAATTTCCACTTCTAAGGCATGGTAAGAACTCCAGCTCTGGTTATACAACTTGTGAACTCTGCATTGGAAAGTATTTCAATTTAATTATATTTCACAAACATTTGTTGAGCAATTATTATATATCTTGCAACTGCACTTAGGCATTAAATATTTGATTTAAGATTAAACTGTTACTGATCATTGATTTCACCATGGATAAATAAAAATGAGAGTTCAGAAAAGTTTGTCTTTTTGTCATCTTTAGAACTTAAGGAATCCTGGGTTCAAAAACTCAGAGAACTTGATTTCTAAGAAATATGATCATCAGCTGTCCAATCCCATATCTGATATACAGTGCCCTCAGGACATTTCTAGTCCTGGAAGAAGAGTCGATTTTAAAATAGCTTATATGAGTATATATCTTAAATTCTGTCTTTTTCTCACTGTCTCTCTTCAGAGCCATCACTTGGTGTAAGAAACTAGCATCTTAGCTCTGCCTATGCAACTTTTCTGGAGGTTCATATGTTTGGCCATTTTTCTATTTAAAGAAGGAAGAAAATGTAGGAAAAATTGAGCTGGAATAGACCTTAGAAATGATCTAATAAAATTCCTTACTTCCTTATTTTAAGGGCGGTGTAATAATGGCTCATAGAGGCGAAAAGCTTTGCATATAGTCACACAGTGAGTTAATATTGGAGCTGCTAGTTCAACAATCTTTCTTTCCTTCAATATAAGATTTTTATATGTATATATATTTTAAATTACTTTATTGTTGTTCAATTACAGTTGTATGCATTTTGCCCCCACCACTCCCTCCCATCCCAGCCAATGCCACCTCCCTCCCTTGCTTCTACCCTCCCCCTTGGTTTTGTCCATGTGTTCTTTATCCTAGTTCTGAAAATTGTCCCCCCTACTGTCCTCTCCCCTTCCCCTCTGGCTATTGTTATATTTTTCTTAATTTCAATGCCTCTGGCTATATTTTGTTTGCTTTTTTTCTTTTAATGATTATATTCAAGTTAAAGGTGAGATCATATGGTATTTGTCCTTCACTGCCTAGCTTATTTCACTTAGCATAACGCTGTCCAATTCCCTCCATGTTGTTGCAAAGGGTAGGAGCTCCTTCTTTCTCTTTGCTGAGTAGAATTCCATTGTGCAAATGTACCATAGTGTTTTGATTCACTCATTTACTGATGGGCACTTAGGTTGCTTCAAGCCCTTGGCTATTGTAAATTGTGCTGCTATGAATATTGGGGTGCATAGGTTCTTTTAATGGGTGTTTCAGAGCTCTTAAGGTAAAATCCCAGCACTGGAGTTGCTGGGTCAAAAGGCAGTTCCATTTTTAGTTTTCTGAGAACATTCCATACTGTTTTCCACAGTGGCTGCACTAGTCTGCATTCCCACCAACAGTGCACTAGGGTTCCCTTTTTTCCACATCCTCTCCAACACTTGTTGGTTGATTTGTTTATGATGGCCATTCTAACCAGGATGAGTTGGTATCTCGTTGTGGTTTGAATTTGCATCTCTCTGACGGCTAGTGATGCTGAGCATCTTTTCATATGTCTCTGGGCCTTCTGTATGTCCTCCTTGGAGAAGTGACTGTTCAAGTCTTTTGCCTATTTTTTAATTGGGTTGTTTTTCTTCCTGGAGTGGAGTTGTGTGAGTTCTTTATATATTTTGGAGGTCAAACCCTTGTCTGAGGTATCATTGGCATATATGTTTTCCCATATAGTTGGTTCTGTTTTCATTTTAATGCTTTTTTCTTTAGCCATGCAGAAGCTTTATATTTTGATGAGATCCCATTTGTTTATTCTTTCTTTTATGTCCCTTGCTCTAGGGGACATATCAGTGAAAATACTGCTGTGTGGTGAAATATCTGAGATTTTCCTGCCTATGTGCTCCTGAAGGACTTTTATGGTGTCACAACTCATATTTAAGTGTCTTATCAACCTTGAATTATTTTTGTGTATGGTGTAAGTTTGTGCTCGAGTTCCATTTTTTTTTTTTTGGCATGTAGCTGTCTAGTTCTCCCAACACCAGTGCAACAAGTGTTGAAAACACTATTTTTACTCCATTTTATGCTGCTGCCTTCTTTGTCAAAAATTAATTGACCATAGTGACTTGGGTTTATTTCTGGGCTCTCTGTTCTGTTCCATTGGTCTATTTGTCTGTTTTTATGCCAGTATCAGGCTGTTTTGATTACAGTGGCTTCTTAATGCAATTTGGTATCAGGTATTGTGATCCCTCCTACTTTGCTCTTCTATCTCAAAATTGCAGCAGCTATTCGAGGTCATTTATTGTTCCATATAAATTTTTGAAGAGCAAATTTTTGAAGTGTTTGTTCTATGTCTGTGAAATATGCCATTGGTACCTTAATAGGTATTGCACTGAATCTATAAATTGCTTTGTGTGGTATGGACATTTAATGTGGGCATATTAATAATTATGTTAATTCTTCTGATCCGTGAACAAAGTACACTTCTCCATTTGTTTGTGTCTTCCTTGATTTATTTCTTTAGTTCTGTATAGTTTTCTGAGTACAGGTCTTTTACCTCCTTGATTAGGTTTATTCCTATGTATTTTATTTTTCTTGTTGCTATATCAAATGGGATTTTTTTCCTGATTTCTTCTTCTGGTGTACAAAAATGGCTTTGATTTCTGGATACTGACTTTGTAGCCCGCTGTTTTGCCAAATTCATTTATTAGGTCAAGCAGTCTTTTTGTGGAATCTACAGGATTTTCTATGTACACTATCCTGTCATCTGCAAACAATGACAGTTTTGATTCCTCCTTTCCAATTTGGATGCCTTTTATTTCCTGTTCTTGTCTGATTGCTGTGGCTAAAACTTCCAATACTATGTAGAATAGAAGTGGTGAAAGTGGACAACATTGTCTTGTTCCTGATCTTAGTGGGAAAATTTTTAGTTTTGCCCATTGAGTATGATGTTGGCTGTAGGTCTTTCATATATAGCCTTTATTATGTTAAGGAATGCTCCCTCTCTTCCCACTTTGCTGAGTGTTTTTATCATAAATGGGTGCTGTACCTTATCAAATGCTTTTTCCACATCTATTGATATGATCATGTGATTTTTATCTTTGCTTTCGTTTATGTGATGTATTATTTTTATTGATTTGTGAATATTGTACCATCCTTGCATCCTTGGGATGACTCCCACTTCGTCATGGTATATGATCTTTTTAATGTAATGCTGGATGCGATTTGCCAATATTTTGTTGAGGATTTTAGCGTCTATGTTCATCAGTGATATTGGCCTGAAGTTTTCTTTCTTTATTGTGTCTTTCTCTGGTTTTGGGATTAGGATGATGCTGGCTTCATAAAAAGAGTTTGGGAGTCTTCCCTTCTCTTGAATTTTGTGGAATGCTTTGAGAATGATAGTTGTTAGTTCTTCTTTGAATGACTGGTAAAATTTGTCTGTGAAGTCATCTGATCCAGGGCTTTTATGTGTCAGGAATTTTTTGATTACTGCTTCAATTTTACTAGTTGTTATTGGTTTACTCAGGTTTTCTCCTTCTTCCTGATTCAGTAATGTAAAATTGTATGTTTCTAGCAATAGATCCATTTTGCCCACATTGTCCAATTTCTTGGCATACAGTTGTTCATAGTAATTTCTTACAATCCTTTGTATTCTGTGGCATCAGTTGTCACTTCTCACCTTTCATTTCTGATTTTATTTGGTTCCTCTCCATTTTTTTCTTCATGAATCTGGTTAAAGGTTTATTAGTTTTGTTTATTTTTTCAAAGAACAGCTCCTGGATTCACAAATCCCTTGAACTGTTTTTGTTGTTGTTGTATTTTGTTTTTTTATTTTCTACATCATTTATTTCTGCTCTGATCTGATTTTGTTTTTTTCCTTTCTACTCACTCTGGACTTTGTTTGATGTCTTTCTAGTCCTTTTAGATGTAGGTTTAGGATGTTTACTTGAGATTTTTCTTTCTGTTTTAGGTAGGCCTGTATAGCTATCAACTTCCCTCTCATGGTTGCTGTCACTCTGTCCTATAGCTTTTGGGTTGTTGTGTGTTCATTTTCATTTTTTGATTTCTGGTTTTTGATTTCTTCCTTGTTGTCATTGTTCATCCATTCATTATTGAATACCATGTTATTCAGCCTCCATATACTTGAATGTTTTTTTTTCATGATATT
>CM052542.1:132285877-132302673 GCA_028533065.1 Trachops cirrhosus
CTCTGTGACCCACCGGGCTGCCCGACTCCGCCCCTCCTCCCGGTCTGGTGAAGGTGTCTATTTTAACTCCTTGGGAGTCCCACTTCCAAATGGTTCAATTTTCTGTCAGTTCTGGTTGTTATTCTGTTTCTAAATTGTTGTTGTCCCTATCTTGGTTGTGCAAGGAGGCACAGTGTGTCTAACCTATGCCTCCATTTTGGCCGGAAGTCCTCAAAATCTCTTAATAATTTTTTTAGAATGTTGGGCTTTGGCTTGCAATTCTCTTGTTTGCTTTTTCATAGGTACTTAACGTTAGTATTGTTATTATAAATTTTTAAATTCCTTTTCCATTTTTAAAATCTGGTACTTGGAAATATCATTGATTTTATTATTTTGATGACCTTATATGTAGCAACCTTGCTAAATTTAAAATAATTGCTGATAATTTGT
Source organism: Trachops cirrhosus (assembly GCA_028533065.1). Taxonomy (NCBI): domain Eukaryota; kingdom Metazoa; phylum Chordata; class Mammalia; order Chiroptera; family Phyllostomidae; genus Trachops; species Trachops cirrhosus. Next base: position 132,286,307 of record CM052542.1, read on the forward strand.
CTCTAGATTAATCTGCAAATTCTACATATATTATCCTGCTACATGAGTTAATATCTTTGTTTAATTCTTATTTCTGATTTTTAGGAAAGAGGAGGTTTAACATCTCCCTATTCAGAATGATGTTTTATGTACATTTTGGTAGACATTGGGGTTCTTTTAGATTTTATTTATTTATTTTTAGAGAGAGGGAAAGGGAACGAGGGAGAGAAACATCAATCCACAGTTGCCTCTTGTGCAACCACTACTGGGGACCTGGTCTGCCCCCAGGCATGTGCACTGAGTGGGAATGGAACCTGTGACCCTTTGGTTTGCAGACTGGCATTCAATCCACTGAGTCACACCAGCCAGGGTTGTAGATATTCATTACATTGGAAAGTTTGCCATCTTTTCTTATTCTCATGATTTTTTGTCATGAATGTGTATGTAATATTTTCATATGAATTTTCTGCATCTTTTGGAATAGTTGTATATTGGACTCAATTATCCCACTCAGTGTACATATTCTAAGTATACATATTCAGCTGGATTTGATTTACTACATATCATTCAGGACTTCTATAAATATACTGATAAGAATATTTTGGTATACAATTTTTCCTCTTCAAAATTTTCTTGTCATATTTCTGATATAAGGTATGTTGGAATCACCAGTGTACATGAGAAATGTGCCATGATGTGGGTTTATTTTGATTGTCTTCTTCTCTTCTTCTTGTGGCCACTTAGTCATGTCTTTGAAGTGCATGGCCTATTATTTGTCAATGTCTAAGACTATCAACAGAACACTTTGCAATGATGTAAGGCTGGTTTGTGCTTTTTTGAGGGAATCCTAACTAAAGAATGTTTGCGAAAACAGGGTCTCAAAGATTGACCCTTATCTATTTCTGAAACTTTATAGTTTTAGCACTTACATTTAGAGTATTGATCCATTCAGGTAAATTTTGACTTATGGTGCGAGGTACTGGTCATGCTTCTTTATCTCATTATGAGTATTCACTTATGTGAGCAACACTTGATGAAAACATACTGACTTTTGTATTTTTTGTATCTTGAAAAATTTCATATATTTTTAGTTTAAAAATATACAAGGAACCTCTGGCTGGATAGCTCTTTTGGTTGGAGGGTTGTCCCAAATGTCTTAGAGCTATGGGTTTCATCCTCAGTCAGGGTATGCATTGGAACAAGCAATTGACATTTCTCTGTCTCACATTGATGTATTTCTCTCTCTCACTCTCTCAAAATCAATTGAAAAATATCCTTCAGTGAGGATATACATATATTTATATACACATATATATACACACGCACACAAGGGAATAATTTTAAACATAGATTTACAGACCTTTTATATAATAAACTTGAGGGAATTTCCCCCCAAATTTGCATGGCAAAATTTTTTTAATCTAAATCATATGCATACATATAATATATAAATTGTGTATAGATTTACTTTTATATTTATCTATTTATCAATCACTATCTCAATATTTCAGTTTACTTATCCCACTAGCCATGATTTTTATATATGGAAAAGTAATAGCATTTGTACTCAAAAGTGATCATTGATGAAACAATATTATGTAATGTATAGCCTATATTTAAATTTCCACAATTTTCCTAGGATATGTTTTATAGTTTTCCTTTCTTGACAATTCAGTATCCAGGCAAGGAAGAAGCACAAAATTTGGTTATCTTTTCCCTTTAGTCTCCTGTTACCTGTTCCCTTTACTCTGTTTCTTTCCCATCAACACATAAAACTTTGTGAAGGGTCTAGGCCAGTAGTCATGGAAAATATCCTCAGGCTAGTTTTGTGTGACTGTTTTCTAGAGATTAGATTTCCATTACAGTCTTGGCAAGAGACCTACATAGGTGCTCTATGTGTCTCTCCAGAATTCACTGGGGGTATAGTGGTTGGGACAAATAATGTGACTTACCACATTATTGAGTATGCTACGTTTCTCACCTAATAAAGTGGTATCTGCCACATCTCTCCATGGCAGAGGTTCTGTTTTTTACACTTCATTAATAAAATTCTATAGCATGGTTCTTGAGGACTTTGTGAATATCATGCTTTCCAATTATTCAGTCAACAGTTTTAGCATTAGTTGATAACACTTGACTGAATTAATAAACCTAAACTGAGTTGTTGCAAAGTGATGATTTTTTTTCTAGTTTTAACATTCTCTCTGCTTCTGGCCAAGATGGAAGCATAGGTACACACACTTTGTCTCCTTGCACAACAAAAAGAAGCACAACAACAAATTTAAAAACAAAAAACAACCAGAACTGCCATAAAATCAAACTGTCTTCACAACCTAGGAGTTAAGGAAGAAACATTCATTCAGAATGATAGGAGGAGCGGAGACCAGTAGCAAGGGTGGAGAGGACATATGGTAAGGCAGCAGCAGAGCACAAGGTGGGTGAGGTCACAGCTGGTGGACCAGGGCAGGCAAAGTGGAGCCTGGTGGACCAGGCAGTCCCATATTTGTGTGGGGATAAACCAGGTGGAACAACTGGGGAGTGAGACAGACCATGCAACCCAGGGTTCCAGCATGGGAAAAGAAAGCCTCAAAACCTCTGGCTGTAAAAACTGGAGGGGGTTACTGCAAAGGGAGATACTCACAGCCTCACAAGAGTTCCTTGGAGAGTCCCATAGGGTTCTAGAATGTGCACAAACCCACCCACCAGGGAATCAGCATCAAAAGGGCCCAATTTGCTTGTGGGTAGTGGGGGAAATGACTTGAAAGCCACCAAGAGCCAAGGAAGCAACAATGTTCCCTCTCTGACCCCTCCCCCACATACAGGGCCCCAGTGCAATGACCTGGTTACTCCACACTGGCGAATATCTAAACGCTGCCCCTTACAACCTAACAGGTGCACTGAGACCAAGAAACATGGCCCAAATTAAAAAACAGATCAAAACTCCAGAAAAAGAACTAAGCAATGAAGAGATAGCCAACCTATCAGATGCAGAGTTCAAAATACTGGTAATCAGGATACTTACAGAAATGATTGAGTACGGACACCAAATAGAAGAAATGAAGACTATGTAAAGTGAAATAAAGAAAAATATACAGGGAACCAACAGTGAAGGGAAGGAAACTAGGATTCAAATCAACAATTTGGAGCAGAAGGAACAAATAAACATTCAACCAGAAAGAATGAAAAAAACAAGAATTCAAAAAAAAAAAATTAGGAGAGGCTGAGGACGCTCAGGGACAACTTTAAACATTCCAACATCCAAAGTGTTGGGTACCAGAAGGAGAAGAGGAAGACCAAGAAATTGAAAGCTTATTTGAAAAAATAATAAAGGAAAATTTCCCCAATTTGGCAAAGGAAATAGACTTCCAGGAATTCCAGGAAGCTCACAGAGTCCCAAAGAAGTTGGATCTAAGGAGAAACACAGCAAGACACATGATAATTAAATTACACAAGAATAAAGATAAGGAGTGAATCTTAAAAGCAACAAGTTGAAAGGAAAGTGTTACCTACAAATTTCCCATAAGACTATCAGCCAATTTCTCAAAAGAAGCCTTACAGGCAAGAAGGAGCTGTAAACAAGTATTCCAAGTCATGAAAAGCAAGGACCTACAACCTGGATTATTCTATCCAGCAAAGCTATCATTGAGAATGGAAGGGCAGGTGAAGTCCTTCCCAGATAAGGTCAATTTAAAGGAGTTCATCATCACCAAGCCCTTAATATATAAAATGTTAAAGGGACTTATCTAAGAAAAAGACCAAAACTATGAATAGTAACATAACAACAAACTCACATCTACCAACAACTGAGCCTAAAAACAAACACAAACACAAACACAAACTAAGCAAACAAGTAGAACAGGCGCAGAATCACAGAAATGGGGATCACAGAGAAGGATATCAGTGGGGAGGAGATGAGGGAAAATGAGGGATAAAGGCATGAGAATAAGAATCATAATTGGTGGTCACAAAATAGACAGGTTAAGAATAGTATAGGAAATGGAGAAGTGAAAGAACTTATAGGTATGACCCATGCACATGACTAAGGTGGGGTGAATGCTAGAGAGAGGGGGTTACAGGGCGGACAGGGATAAAGGGGAGAAAAAATGGGACAACCGTAATACCACAATCAATAAGATATACTGAAAAATAATAGGTATACAATGTTGTATTAATTTCAGGTATATAACATAGTAACTCAACATTTATTTTTTTAATGTTCTTTCTTTTTTTGTCCTTGTATCTTTTAATTCTTTTATTTTTTATTGTTGTTCGGTTACCGTTGCCCCACCTGTTTTCCCATTGCTTTCCCCTGCCCCACCCCACCCCACTCTCACAGTCACTCCCCACTCCATTGTTCCCATGAGTCCTCTAATCATTTTCCTTGACTTGCCCCTTCCCATTCTTTCCCCCATCAACCCTCTCCCCTGTCCCCTCTGATCACTGTCAGTTTTTTCTTTATTTTCATGTCTCGGGTTCTATTTTGCTTATTACTTTGCTTACACTTGACACTCAATCTTAGTTTGTATTAGCTTCAGGTGTTTAGCATAGTGGTTAGACGATCACATACTTTACAAAGTGTTCCTCCCTCAGAAATTCCAGTACCCACCTGGAACCACATACAGTTATTACAGTATTATTGATGATAATCCCTACGCTGTACTTTTACATCCTTGTGACTATTCAACATTTATTTATCTTATGATGTGCTTGCCACACTAAGTTTAGTGACTATCTGTCACCATTCAAAGTTATCACACTATTATTGATTATATTGCTCTTCACCTTTTTTACCCAGCCCTCTACCATTCTGCCCTCTGGCAACCATCAGTGTGTTCTTTGTTTCTATGTTTTTAAATTAAGGCAATCTACATGGCTATGATAGCACTAATAGTTGTTACTGTAGTTATTGTTATTATCACAGATTTTTAAAATTAGATCAGATGTCCATTTATGAAAGCCCTATACACAGATAACTCCAGACATTTTAAACTCCAACAGAGACTTCCATTTCAAACCATACTCCATATATGAGGTAAGTGAAGATTTAAGTGTAAAATAAAGTAGCTGGTGGGGTCATACACCAGTGTCCAAACATGGTGAAAAGCAGAATGGATTCAGAAGGCTAGACACCCTAGGATCCATGGACTCTGTTCTTCAAATGCTATTGGAATTCACGTTAGCAACATCACTGCCACTGGTCTTAAATGGATCATTGTTTATTACTTGTTCTCTCTGGCTCAAAATGCCACTGCCCTTCTTTGGACCTAGGATTCCTCATCTATAGATCATAATTTTGCACTAACTGACTTGCAACCTTTCTTCCAGCTCCGTCACTTTTTCATAACTCAGTTTATCTTCTCTTCTTTCCAGGGCACGACCATAGTAACATCTCTGACTTCCGTACTGCATGATGACAAAGAATTCCCCAACCCAGAGAAGTTTGACCCCGGCCACTTCCTGGATGAGAAAGGCAACTTTAAGAAGAGTGACTACTTCATGCCTTTCTCAGCAGGTAATACAAATTTGTTGTCTTTTGTATTCATAGGACAGGATATTTTTTTTTGAGAGGGGGTCAGCTGGAACTTGTATAGTGCTCACTCTAGGACTGGTAGAATTGCTCTTTGTCCATGACCAGAAACCACACTGCCAATGCCCATGTACTTTCCCTCCTCATGGTACAGCCTCACTGTTAGGCCAGATCACTGGTGTTTTAGTCAGTTGACTCACTTCTTCCAAATCAGAAATGAACTTGGAGCTTGGTACTGAAACAGAAGTACATGCATCCCAACCAAAAAGAACAGTGTTATATAGAACTCAAAACCTCAGGGTGTGTTGGAGATTGATGAAGAGTAGGAATACTTAGAGCAACAGCAGACAGTGTGAAGAAGGATCATGAAACATTAGACTAGGAGCAGAAAGTATTGTTCCTAGTAAACTAGGAACAATAAATGTATGTGTGTTTCTACGGAAAGATTGATGGACACTTGAAATAGAAGTTACGCTGTGGAATACTTAATGAAAGATTTGGCATAGTGCTAATACTTAGTAAATATTTGTTGAAAGAAGGGTACCTGTTTGGATAAGGTGGATAGGATGTTAGGTGGATCAGATATATGCCCACCCTTTTTCCATTTGTTTTTTCCAACTATTCCGCCTTCCATCCTCCCATTCAACCATTAATCATATAGTTACTGCACATTCTCTTTTTGGCATCCAGACAATGAGCATTCAAGGGGTTATCTACTCTGTGTGTGTGTTATTTTCAGGAAAACGGATGTGTGCAGGAGAGGGCCTGGCCCGAATGGAGCTGTTTTTGTTCCTCACCACCATTTTACAGAAATTCACCTTGAAACCTGTGGTCAACCCAAAGGACATCGATGTCACCCCAGTTGTCAATGGGTTCGCTTCTGTGCCACCTCCGTACCAGCTCTGTTTTGTTCCTGTGTGATGGAAGAGCAGACCTTCTGGCTGCTGATGTGCTGTCATCTACAACTCACACACCCCTAGGGGCTTTGTTCACTTCCTTCCCAATTCACCGTCTTTCCAGGAGTGCCTTCTCTGACCTGCCCTCCCACATCTCCCCATTCCCTCCAGTGAGCATCCAACCTCCATTAAAGAAAGTTTCCTGAGTTTCACTTCACACATTTATCTGCTGTTCTTCATACTCTGCTGCTGTCCATACTCAGATCCTCATCTGTAATCTAGGTATGATAATTACTGATGATAAGGTTCAAATGAACACATGAATGAGAAAGACATATAAATGTTAAATGTTAACAGAAAGGTCTTTAGATATTTGTGTGTGTGTATGGTTATGTTTGTGTATTCTATGAGAAGGAGAGAGAGAGAAAGAGAGAGGGAGAAAGAGAGAGAGAGAGAGAGAGAGAGAGAGAGAGAGAGAGAGAGGGAGAGAGGAGGAACAGCAGGTAGAATACAATGGGAGGAATAGGAATCATGGAGACCAAGGTGCATAAGAGTATATTGGCTTGTCTTTTTATGTGTCAATAAACATTTCCTTTCTATGGATATACCTACTGCAATTATGAGAATTTTATTTAATATCCTTCCTTGGTGGAAATGCTTTCTAGGAGTAGATAGAAGTGAATGAATTCAGCACTTTGTGGTCATGACTCATTGGAATTGCAGAGTGGGGAAAAGGAGTATTGAGAACTGAGAACCTGGAGACTGGAGGAGAGGTTAAAAAAGGATAAATTTTATAATCTGTTTTCATCTCCTTAACAATACTGGTCTGAACTGATATTTTGAACCATTCCAGGGAGTTTTAAAAAAGATTTTATTTATTTTTAGACAGAGGGGAATGGAGGGAGAAGGAAAGGGAGAGAAACATCAATGTGTGGTTGCCCCTCACATACACCTCCTGGGGACCCGGCCTGAAACCCAGTAATGTGCCCTGATTGGGAATGGAACCAGCGACCCTTTGGTTCACACGCCAGCACTCAATCCACTGAGCCACACCAGCCAGGGCAGAGGTATTTTTTTTTAATGAAGTACATTTTTCTGTTAGTCAAGTGAGATTTAAATAGATAAAATCTCAAGGAACATGCCTCATTTTTACCATATTCAGAGAATTGCTGGGGCTTGGGAGGAGGAGAAGAGTAGGCATCAAGTATGGATTCAATTTCAAATGTTTTCTGATCCAAGCTTGTACCCCCATAGACATCCTTGAACCCCTGAAAGGGCAAATATGTAGAGAAGGGATGTAAGTGACTTACTGCTCAGAACCAATGCTGTGATCCTTAGGCTTCTAAGAGGCTGGCTGGGCTAAAAGTATAGTCCAAGGCCTGAGTCATACATTTTTTCACATAAATTGTTTTCCCTGTAAAAGGAATTGGCATTTAGTATGGATTATCTTTTTCAAAAATCACTGATAACCTTACTACTGAGAGATAATAATGGTTAACATTTTCATGTAGTTACTTTTTCTTTTATTACATTTAAAAATGATGTTCTGAGATAATTTCAAAAGTGCAAGGACAGAAAGCAATAAATATCATGATGAAAATCACAAGCTTGCAGTCAAACTCCTAAGTTCAAATTCTGGCTCTGACTTTAGCTGGATGACTTTCAGAACATTTTCTTTGATAGTTTATGCTGTTCCAGTTGTCCCGACGCTTCCCCCTAGCCCACCTTCACCCTGCCCGCCATCCACCACCTGCCACTTCTGTAGTCAATTCCCACACTGTTGTCCATGTCCATGGGTCTGTTCTATATGTTCTTTGACAAATCCCTTCTCCTTCTTTCAAACAGTTTCTACCATTCTCCTCCCCTTCACCAGCTGCAGTCTATTCCATGATTCTATGTCTCTGGTTCTATTTCACTCATTAGTTTCTTTTGTTCATTAGATTCTTCTTATAAGTGAGATCATATGGTATTTGTCTGTCACCAACTGGCTTATTTCACTTAGCATACTAGTCTCCAGTTCCATGCATGCAGTTGCAAAAAGTAGGAATTCCTTGGGCAAACATTAATAAAAGTGGAAAGAGAGTAAGAATATTTTAAGAAAGAAAAAAGACTATGCGATGACTAAAGGGAAGAAAAACATCTTTGAGAAAATAGAGGGAGGAGAAATAATAAGAATAAGGAATAGAAACAAGGTGAAGGAAAAAAATAAAATTTAAAATGAAAATCAGAAGGGGAAGGAAGAAGGCAAAATGGAGTAAGAAAATGGAAGAATAAAATGAGATTTGAAATAAAAATACTGAAAAAATAGGAACCAAATTGAGGAAAAAGAAAAATGTTAAAAAGCTATGCAAAAGAAAAACACAAATAATGGAAAGAGCGAGGTGGAATTCATTTCAGCAGAATTTGGTGCTTGCCTGCTAGCTTCTCCTTCTGGCTACATCTCTGGTAATATCGGATGCTGTCCCCATCTAGCTCTAGGCAGCTGGTTCAAGGCTACAAGTGATCCACAGTCTGTGGCTGTCTCCTTCAGGCAATGCTGTGTGAGGGATAGACCTCTCTGCTCTGAACTGCTGGCTTTTTATCAGCACAAGGCTCAGGGGTGGGTTATCTAAGGTCTGAAAGCACCACAGGTACCACCTCCACCTGTCTCTATCTGCAGTTCTGCCATTAGTCTTAGCCTTGCCACTGACCTGTCTGTTCCTGAGAGGACTTATGGTGCAATTGGGAGGATGAGACCCCTGGATCATCCCCTGAGAGGCACAGTTCAGCTCAGGGAAGATGTAGGGTATGTTCCCCTGCCTCTGTGTCACACATCTTGGTCTGTCCTAGATTATTTCCAGTAATGTACAATTTCTGATGAGTTAGTTACCTGTCCATTTCATGTGAGAGTCCAATATGTTTAATAGAGTCAGCTCTTTTCCACTGGCTGCTGATGGCAGCTCTGTAGAAGAGCTGAGATGAGTCCCTGAATAGCCCTTGTTGCACCAATTTCTGCTCCCTCTGCCCAGCTGGTTTCAATGGAATAGGACCCATGGAACCAGTGTGGCTTGTTGGGCTGAGAAAAGTCCAGAAAGGTCCCTTTTGGAGTTTCTCTTTCTTTGCCCTGAGGACATGTGTCCTGCAGGGGGATCTTGAGCCTGGCAGGACTATTCTGCAGAGTTTCCCTGTTGGATGTTCTGTTTGCAATACTGCAGGAAATGGGTGGGCACACCTTTCTCTTCCCAGAGATTTGTACTCTCAGGGGGCAGAGTCTGCCTGGCTGCAAAGAATCTTAGGTGCTCAACTCTTGCCCAGATAATTCCCAGCACACAGCCTTTGCATGAGACACAGTCCAGACTTCTATGTTCTGCACAGCAATTGCTTGTTGGCCAAGCTGGGTGGGCTTCAGCAAGCCCCTTATTGAACAACTGTCTGATCTCTCTACCCAGCTGGACTCAGTGGGAACAGACTCAGAGATTTAGTGTGGCTTAGTGCACTGAGAAAATTTCAGAACCAATCTTAGGGCAATTTCCCCATTCTGCAAGGTTCTTCTCCACAAGCTGCAGCAGTAGCAGCTGATTAGCTCATGCTCAGGAGCAGGGTGCCTCTCACAGACTTTAGACTGGGAAACTGGTTTTCTTCCCCAATCTGTTCAACCAGATCTCTGTTCTGGTCTCCCCTCCCTATGCTGTGCCAGTCTCTGATCTCCCTGCCCAATGGTCTGAGTAGGAAAGAACCCGTAGATCCAGTGTGTCTTGGCATGGCTGACAGGTTCAGAATGGGTCCAAGAGAAGCACTTTTCCTGCTCTGCTAGATTTCTCTCCAAAACTGTGCTTTCAGTCTGGTCTATTTGCGGGTGGAGCAGCTGCATACAGGGTCCTTGCCCGGCCATGTTTCATCTCCTCTTTAAAAGTCTCCGTGCAGCACTCACACCGCAGCCCTAAGTCACTGTCTGGTTCTCCACGCATAGCACCTCCCCTGAAAGCAAAATGTCTCTCAAGGTCATGGCTGGCTGCAGCCTGCAGGTGCCTCTGACAGTCCCAGGTGTAGTAACCTGCTCATTTTAGGAGATTGAATCCCTATCTGGAACTCTCCAGATTGGTGCTACAGCTATGGACATGCTACTCATTGCGTGTGTGTAGCCTGAGTCTCCCGGACTCCGTATATCCTCCCAAGTCTCCCAATTAGTGTTGGAGACCCATGTGCAGGACTAGGGACCAAGAAGGGAAAAAACTGCCAAAGTTGCAATTTCTGACTGGTCCTTCTACTGCTGCAGGGACCATGCACAGGGTATTTCTCCTTCAACTTATAAAATCTCCTTACCAGACAGTACGAAGCATCTTCTGTACTCTTGGCTTCAAAAGTTCATACCAGCTAAGACTCCATTGATTGTTCAGGTTAATTGTCGGGAAATCAGCCAAAAATCTCAGTTGAGGGCAAGAGAATGTGGACCTAGTTTCCTCCTACCCAGCTGCCATCATCTCTTCCTCTGTTTTCTTTATTCACCATCATGAATACGTATATGAACAAAAACTTAGTTATCGAGGCACTTTCACTTAATATGGTATAAAGAACCCTCTCATCCCTTGTCCTATCATTTGAGGCTGATTCTCTGAAACAGTTGCTCCTTGGGAAAAGAGGATGTCTTCCTTTCTCGGACTTCCTGTTGCCTGGGGTTATAGTAACCCAGGGCAAAATCAATATAAATGATAGTCTTTTGAAAATGGCTACTTAAGAAACAGCTAAAAAATCCTAAACATTGTGGAGAGGGCTCTAGGAACCAGTTTTTTTAGCTTCGAAAGCTTAAGCCTGAAGAAGGCTGAAAGAAGAGAATCATGACCATCACATATCCCCCACCCGGACTCAAAAGCTAGTATTTGCACTGGAGCAACATGAGATTATGTTCACCCACATTTGCTTGAATTATCTCTAATTGTATGTATTATACATATATATGTATATACATAAATATATTCAAGTTTATGCATAAATTTGTCATATATACTGTAACAAATAATATTATATAGCTACATATTAATCACATATGTAATGACTTTGCTGAATCATTTGAATTGAACCACGACACTTCATCCAGAGATTTCAACATGAATTACTAAGAATGAGGACCTACCTTCTCCTAGTACCACATGACCATTACCACAACCATGAAAATAATTACTTCATAATGCTATCTATTATTTGGTCCTTATTCAAATTTCCTCAAATGTCCAAACATATTAAAGAATGCCTTCAGTCTCTGTTTTATTTATCATAACCAGGAAAAAAGGGGATGGTTATACCCCCCAGGTTATCCCTATCTTGTTCTATTTTTGAACAGTTCATCAGCAAACAACTTGTCAACAGATTCTTGGGCCCATTACATCTCTAGGGAGAAGGTAGCATGTGTGGACAGATGCGATGATTAAGCAGCCATTCATTTGGCTATTTTCACTGTATCTGATCATCTAATATTGTGTCTCTGCCTCCAATTCTAGTAGAAGCCGCTAGGCCAAGGCCACTGTCAGATAATGAGCTTAGGGACTGGGAATCTCTTAGAAACACATCAGACAAGGATGACATTTTCCCTCTGAGAATGGAGCCCTTATTGGAAGAGTACACATCTACCATTATGTATAATGTCCTTTGATTTGTATTTGCCTAATCATTTCCTCATTATTAGATTCAGGTCATACATTTCTGAGTGGAGTGCTGTGTATGTTATGTTGTGCAGCCGGCACATAGGATCAGTAACCATTTGATTTGCTTGTCTCACTGTTGGTGATGTTTGCTTTGATCACTTGGCTCTGTGTCACGTGAAAGAAACACATCATCATCATATCCCACAATGTGCACCAGCGAAGGAATTTCGAGGCTGTGCTTCTACATAGCACCATTTGGAAAACATCTCATTTTTAATGGAGGGTAGAGGACTTTACACAAAGTAGAAAAATCTGATGCTGAAGTTATGGAGATAATCTCATGAGGTTTAATTATACTAAAAGTGCCTTGACGTGCCAAAACACAGAAAATGATACAGTAGTGAAGGAAATATCCTCTTAGATGAGAACTCAATAGAAATGAGGAGGAAAATGGGAAAGTTACATTTGTAAGAGAAGTCGTGTTTGAGAGGAAAAATTTGTTAACCCAAAAGGGTATATATTTTTTAAATTTACTTGTGTATAACCTTTTTATTTAGAGAGTATATCTGTTTAGTAGATAAAGATTACAATACTGTTGAGTCATTCTTTAAATTGCAAATGAATTTGAGTAGAAATAACAAAAAAACTATGCAGGGTCTGGCACAAATATTACCCCTTTTATTACAAAATCTTTTGTTACAAAATCATAAGCACATAATTCTGTAAAATAACAATATCACAATCGAGCACACCATTTGACATTTTAGGTGAAATGTTCAAGTTAAAACTATAAATTATTACATCCATAACATTACCCTACCAACCACACTCAAGTAGGCGTTACTTCTGCCAGACCCTGTGTATTTTTCTGGACATGGAAGGTATATCAAGTGGTATCTTTTTACAGAAAGAAGAAAGCTAATTCTTTCCAGATCCTAAGACAACTCTGCTTATTCATCTGGCCTGACCCAATACACAGACACTCCACCATAGCATGGAGAACAGTGACCTCTGCCCTTTAAGTCTCTGCTATTTAAATATTTTTTATCTTATTGTACCATAATCTGATTTGAATTTAATTCATTCAATGATAGGAAGACGTATCAGTGATGGAAATTTTTCACGTGCATCGTCTAGGCAGGTGAAGAGTGGGATAACCGTCAGTGTTGCCTGGCGATGGCTCTCGGAACTTTATCCCGCCCTTCATCTGTGATCTTACCCGTAACTTCTGGGTGCTTCAGCAGGAGCGGGACTCCGTATTTCAGGGTGGAGCTCGTGGTCTCTGTTCCTGTACCAAGCACATGTAGTATGGTGCTGATCAAGTGGTCCATGGTAAACACAGACTGTTCATTGTGCCTTTCCCAGGAACGATGTATTAGAATTACTTAATAAAAAAGCCTTAGAGATACCATGATATAACTCAATATAACATCATTATTTGCTTAAATTCCTTATTTGACAAGTTAAGTCAGACATTAGAGAGTGTAATAGCTGAAGGTACAGTTAGACAAGTTGTTAAGATTCGTTCAAATAGTTAAAATAGAATCAGGGTTACAAACTTTCAATACGTCCTTTCCAATTCCCCACTTTCTCATTCATAAGAGCCAATCAGTTCTTTCAAACATAATTTTTATCAAGCCATCATGGCTACTCACTGTCAGTTCTAGCATCTCTTGTCTATTTTATCATGTCTAAATTTCTCATTCAAGCACCAGAACCACCCACCACAAAACTGCGTCACTATTCCCAATGTCACCAGTCATTACACCCATGACAGTTCCTCAATTACAATCTAGATAACCTCTTTGAGAATTCCACACACTTGATCATCATTCCCAAGACCTATTGTGTTTCATCTGTTAATCTAAGCCAGAGTTTCCTCTAAAACTGCCTCATCTGGGAAGTTTTCTTAGTATCTTTCCAAAGGTAAGTTTTTATTGATTCCTATCCATTCCTGTGTTCCCTTACATGTTACATCTTGCATTGAAGGAACTTAGTTTATGAATGACATATGTTGTTTACCATTGACCTTGAATGTGTGTGCTTGTTTATATACATGCCTTTCAATCTGTTCTACATAAAGAACAGCTCTAACAAGGTAAATATAAAACCTTGTAAGTCATTTTAGTGAGAATTTAGAACTATCTCAAGATATTAAATATGGATTGTACAAATAAGTAGTTAATACCTCTTTAGGAAAAAGCATTTTTTTTAGATTTTATTTATTTATTTTTAGAGAGAATGGAAGACAGGAAGAGAAGGAGAGAACCATCAATGTGAGAGAGAAACATAAACACTGATTGGTTGCCTCTCACACATACCCGAACAAGGTACCAAACCCACAACCCAAGTATATGCCCTGACTGGGAATCAACTGGTGACCTTTTGCTTTGTGGGATGATGCCCAACCCACTGAGTCACACCACTGAGGACAAGAAGCATTTGTTTAAATAACCCAATTTCACAGTAAAGATCAAAACTAATCCATGAGTCTTGTCACCCAAAAAAATGAAGTTGCATGTGGTGGGGGCTCCACCCACAGGGTCCCCCCCGCCCCCCGCCCCTGGCCACCATGGATGAGAATAAATCCACCAAGACATCTGCCTGGGGAGGCAAGGTGGCGGACCTCTGAAAGGAGAAGGGCCAGGAGCCTGTTCCTCAATGGGCTTTTATTGGGTTCATTTGCACAGATAAAGCTCATTAATCATTGTCAGGCAGTAAGGATCAAACAATAGATAACAAAGAACTCTGAGGGCCCATTTTGAGTCAGGGTCAGATAGCTAAAGAGCTGTAAAACTTTGAGAAACAAACTCACTACTTGCTTGGACCCTTATCATTTAATTGAGAGCATTCTAGACAAAGTAGATTTCACAGGATTTTACATATTCTTTCTTAGGCCTGATTGCCCCGGGAACCCACCCTTTCCAGCACAGGGCTGCACCACCCTCTGTCATTGTTTCAGGCTTAAGGCATTGTCTCAGTCTTAAGACAGGCAGGGGTAGTAAGGCAACAAAGAGATTAGGAGACTTCTTGCAGAAAGAATGAGGACTCAGGCTTTGTCAAAGCCGAGGGGTGAGGGTCCATCAGTCTCTGAAAGAATTCAGGAGCCTACCACCTCTTTCCAAATGGGGCTATTGAGCTTCAGAAAGGTTAGTCCATCAGTCTAAGACCAAACTAGTGACAGAGCTAGAAGCCAGTGTTCTTCCCAGGTTACCCTACACATATTTCTACAGGCATCTAAAAAGTTTGTAGCATTCATAACCTTGTTTTGTAATGAATAAAGAGTGCATAGGGAAGATTAAGAAATGCCCAAATTACTTAGCTTATTTTTATTTAGGCATTTACACCCTGAAGAATGTGCACATTTTACCCTTACTGATTGGGCATTCCCAATCCCGGAGTGTATTGACTTTGCTTTAGGCAGTACCTTCATGATTTAATAATACCCTTGATAGGCACTGAAACAACTTATTCAGGCTGGTAGCCTGTAGCAAACTAGATAGAGAATTGAGAAATCTAGATTCTAGGTCTAGCTCATTCTTTGTCTTGGTTAGGCTACTTTGGAAAATATGCATCATATCTGTGAGTGATAGTTCTTGTTCTAGAAAATGGGGAGTTGACTATTTGTTCACCAGGATCTTTGACAGGTGGAACATCTCATGACCTTATGATCCACACAGAATTTTAGTTGTTATGATTGTATAAGATAGGCCACTATGATATACATCATCTGACAATGTATTGTACTATAGTAAGAAATATATATACTTTACACCACCACTCTCTTCATCTATATGTGTAAAAAGCAGAAAAAAAGTTTCTCAAATGAATACTTTGTTATGATGATGCACTATAACATTTTTCTATTACTATATTTCATGTTTTAAATTTAATTTTAACACACTGAATTAATTTGATAACTCACTAATTGGTTATAAATGATAGTCTGATAAATACTTCACCGTTTTGAAATAGGGCAAAGGGATGGGGTAGGCATGAACAATAGATTAGTCACATAATTATTTCCTACTTAAAGAGAACCTTGATTTTACCTGTACCCAGATGGTGTTGATAATTCTGAAAACAGTTTTCGTGAAAACTGTTTCTCAATTTTAGAAATTGCCCATCACTCTTCTTAAAACAGTTCTGTAAGATGGAGGCAGAGGTAGGCACACTGTGCCTCCTCGCACAACCAAGATAGGGACAACAACAATTTAGAAACAGAATAACAACCAGAACTGACAGAAAATTGAACCATTTGGAAGTGGGACTCCCAAGGAGTTAAAATAGACACCTTCACCAGACCGGGAGGAGGGGCGGAGTCGGGCAGCCCGGTGGGTCACAGAG
>CM052542.1:132303173-132393675 GCA_028533065.1 Trachops cirrhosus
GATGGTAGATAGAAAATAGACAGAGGGAAGGCAAGAATAGTAGGGGAAATGTAGAAGCTAAAGAACTTATGACACATGAACTAAAGGGGGGAATGTGGGTGGGAGAGGGTGTTCAGGGTGGAGGGGAATGAAGGGAGGGTAATGGAACAACTGTAATAGCATAATCAATAAAATATATTAAAGAAATACTCTTGCTTTCTATCCAGTGCCTCTATTCATGAAAGCCAGTCCTAAATACCTCCAGTGACATAAGAAAGTCGTGAGCAGATGCCCCCTGACCAGTGATTTCCTAATCCCGGGCAGGGGTCAAGACACCTGTCTCCTTTCATGCCGCCACCCAGTCATTCTGTGGCTCTGGGGGAAGGACGCGCTCCTCTGAGCCCCTCTGACCTGGGGAAACAGGGAACATCTGGGGGAAAGGAAATGCAGATAAAATTTAAGTAATGCTCAGCCTTATCATCAATTGAGAATAAAGTAAAGAAAAACTTTTCAAAGGCCTTTGGTTTGATTTCCTGAAACTTCAGTCAGGTTGTTTTTTATAAGCAAAGAAAAGGCATCATCCGAGGAAGGAGTCATCCCTGACCTTGGTAGGGAGACAAATAGAGACCCAGCAGTCAAGAGAAGCAGAAGGTGACCCCAGAAAGTTCAAGATCATGCAAACCTAAGCCTTAAGTGAACAGTGATGGAAATGTCACTGAGTGGCCGAAACGGTAAGGAACAAGAATAGGTCCTTGGGTTTGGCTGCAGAGATCAACAGGGTGCCTTCCAAACCGCAGTCCTGGTGGAGGATGGGCCAAACTGGGAAGCCAGGGCACAAGGCGATCGGAAGAGATGTGGTGAACTCTGGGAACAAGGCAACAGAACGAGGTACCCAGAAGGGAAGCGAAAACCCACGGTGCCTCTGCTCTAAGGTTAAGGCGGTGTCATCCAACACAACAGTCAGGGGCATATGCTGAAACGATCCTCTGGATATATGGTACTACAAATGTATTATTAAAATTAATTTTATCTGTTTCTCAATGTGACTACTAGAAAGTTTTACATTACATGCATGGCTTGCATCCTACTTCTATCAGACAGTGATGAAGCATTCATTTATAGACTCATTCATGAAAGGTTTGTGGACTATCTCTCTACTGGGCACTGAATACAGAAAAAGCTGAAAAAGATCAAGGATCTTATAGCAGCACAAAAGATACAAAGATAATTTGGAGCAAGCTTCAAAGAAATTCAAGAACAGGCTCATTCAGATGCTGGATTTCTCAGGCCTGGAGGAAAAACCCTGCAAACCTCAGAGAAGTGGGAAATCCAAAACAAGAGGAAAGGTTTCAGAAATTGCATCTGGCTTGAGACAGGAAATAGGGTGCATGGTCAAATGAAAAGGACACCACGCTGCCTTAGAGTCTATAAATTTATTGAGTAAAAACAAAATCAATGGCAGACGTATCAAATTCGGTCAGGTTCCAATTTGGTCATCCATTTGCAGCAGAGACGGACTGAGGTGAAGAGAAGGCGGAGACATGCTGGCAAGGGGACACTGAACGAGACCATCTTCCATGTGTTATAAAAGCAGGCATCACACAGCAGTGCGAGTCGGTTAGCAAAGACCGGGGCGCAGCATTTAATGAGCAGAGATAAAACCAGAGTGAGCACGAACTTTGGAGAGAGGGGAGGGCCAGAGCATTGACAGAACTAGTAGCAACAGGGGCTACGTGGGGAAGAGGGTTCTGAGCAGGTCTGCTGGTTCACTTGGGGAACACAGTGACCACATCGTAGCCTTCGGGTGGGGTGACCCGCTCTCGGGCGTGCTTTTCACAGTAGATTTGATCTTCCACAAAGAAATGGCCCTTCTGTTTCAGGTTTGTGCCACAGTCGGTGCACACGTAGCACTCGGGGTGGCGGTGATGGTCCCGCAGCTTCACAAACACACCGCTGCAGGGGGAAGGGAGGGAAGTGGCTCCGTTAGTGACAAGCACAGGAAGGTGGCACAGCAGGGCCAGGGGATCCTCCCAAGAGGCCCCTCAAAAGGCAGATGAGGGCCTGCCAATTGGCCTCCATGGATAGAGGGACCTCCCATTCCTAGGGTCCGGACACATTACTCTTGAAACCTTCCAGAAGTCTCTCCCACTTCAAGAGAGCAACCCTGCTTCTCCGGGCTTTGTACGTTCATACCCCAAGGGTCTATGGCCAAGGAAAACCTTCACCACCTGGCTCGGGGACCCAGAACCTACCTGGTCTCCCTGCTCCATATTCCAGGTAGGACTTTTTACCCCATCACACCCAAAATGGGCAACATTCAGCATTTCCATATTTTCATGGTTTCCGTATTTTCATTTTACTCAACCTGCAGGCCCCCAGTGCCTGGGGACGGCAGATACTCACACAATGCCGGTGCCGCATTTGTCACACATGGGCAACTTCTGGGCACTGCCAATCGATGCAGCCACTTTGGTGACCGGAGCCTTAACACTTCTGAATCCCGAGGGCTTGTTGGGATCCCCTACAATGAGGAAAACACTTGGGTTGGTCAGGAACAGCATCACTGCAGGATTGCAATAAATGTCACTGAGTTCTCTCAGAGCCGTTTATATGTATGTTCCAGCAAGGTCGTGGGCAATGGAGTCCAACAGCCCTGAGTCTGCTGTGTGATCCTGGGCAAGTCACTTAACTTCTCTGGTTCCCGCCTTCCTCTTCTAAAAAACAGATCACTTTTTTTCCCCTTCACAGTGGCACAAAAAGATTTACAAACGCACACAAAGGCCTCCTACCATCCCTGGTGCATGGTCAGCACTCAACACACACATGACCTTCTGATTAAATACATGCAAACATCGCTCTGGGAATTTAACAATGCCTTAGGTAGAGTAAGTAAAACACTGAAAGGCTGTATTTAGAAAGAAATCCAATTCACTAGAACAAAGTCACTCCAGTGGAGCTTGATAAAGCAGCCAGAGCACAGTGATCAACCTTCCTGAAGTCAGGTTCATGTGTATAAAAGAAGCTCCTGGTTGCTGGGTGCTGAAGCGACTACAACCCAGTTCAACACGTCTGCAGAGCCCTGTGTCATGGCAGCTATCAATAATGGTAAGCTTCTAATTTTACTACTATTGCTATATATTTGGCTGGCTAGGTTTCCATGTCACATATTCCTTTACCGTGATGTGGCCTAGTCGTCTTATTAGGTTCATCAGTTGTGTACACACGTCTCTGTCTGGACTGCAAATTAATAGCGCACCAGAACGCAGTTCTATATACTTTTCAACAGCCCACAGAGCCAAGCACGGTGTCTCAATAAGCACCCAGAGCCCTGGCTGGTGTGGTTCAGTGGATTGAGCACAGGCTTGTGAACCAATGGGTTGCCGGTTCAGTTCCCAGTCAGGGCACATGTCTGGGCTGCAGGCCAGGTCCCTGGTGGGGGGCATGTGAAAGGCAACCACACAGATGTTTCTCTCCCTCTGTTTCTCCCTCTCTGAAAATAAATAAGTAAAATCTTTTAAAAAATAATTTAAAAAATATAAATAAATGAAATGAATACCTGGAAATGAATGATGACATGTCATGACAAATGCACAATGGTCCCTACCTTAGTCCCACAGGCTTTGGCCCCAGAAGCTAGAGAAGTCGCCACAACAGCAGTTCCGAACAGGCACCCAGGAGCATCCCAGGAGCATCCCAGGTACCGGGAGAGATTTCATAAAATTCCTGGACCAGGCTCTACCCCAGGCCTGCTGAAGCCCCTCTGGGTGCAGGGGCCCCAGGAGATCCTGTGCTATCCCCACTTCCTTAGACTGAAGCAGTTGTTCTCAAACTGTTATGTGCCTCAGAATCACCTGGAGGGCATATGGGGCTCACCCCAGTTTCTGATTCCCCAGGCCCAGGGTAGGGCCCCAGAATGTGCATTTCTAATATGTTCTCAGGTGCTGCTAGTGCTGCTGGTCCGCAAATCACACTTTGAGAAGGACTGGATAAGTGTCCCTCAAAAATGGCTTTCTATGTAAGGCACAGGGGTGAGGACAGGGTCATTGTAACTGCAGCCATGCTGGGCAATCCTGGGACAGACAGAGGAGGGCCCTGGCTCTTTTATGCTTTTAGAAATTGAGTCCCCATATGTGGACTGGTGCTTCTGAACCAAAGGTTGAGATGTATTCAAATAAGGGGCATTTATAATAGGCTGGGCGTGGTAGACTACATATTTTGTCCACGAATTCTCCATACTTTCCCTCCCCTTGCCATGCTTCCCACAATGTCAGTGAGTCTCGACTAGGGCAGAGTTTGTACCTGAGGGAACAGTTTTGGTTGTCACAACTAGAGGGGAATGCTCCTGGCATCCAGTAGGTAGAGGCCAGAGATGCTGCTAAATGTTCTACAATGCACAGGACAACCCCACCACAAAGACTTATCTGGCCCAAAATGTCAACAGCAGGTGAGCTGAAAAAACCTGCTCTTCATGGAGTGTACTTCCTCAGCCCTCAGACTTTGGGTCTAGCCACATGACTTCCTTTGGCCAATGGGGTGTGAGCAGATGTGAGCCCTGTTCAGAAGTGAGAAGACCCATGGAGCCAGGCGTAGCTCTGCCAAGCCACCACTGACCAGCAGCCCTTCACAGTAGGAGCAAGAAATGTGTTTGTGGCTGCAGCCCACCACTGACTAATACGATGAGAGAGCTAGCTGGGGTTACTTGGGGTACTTAGCTGCATTTTAGAGAACAACAAAAGGGAGTATTTCAAGGTAGCCTGGGATTTTAATGGCCCAGCCTGGGTGTTTATGGCAGCGTCGCAGGTTTTCCCCCCAAGGCTGGGAACGTCCTGCACAGGGGCACTGATGAACACAGGTGTTCACCTGGCAACACGTGAGAAGAGGTGGAGGTCAGGAGGCTCTGGCTTTCCACCGTTCCCAGCTGTGAGCTCTACCGGGAGGCTTGGAGAAGCAGGCTCCATGCTGGGCCATCAGCAGATCCATCAGGGCAACCACCTTGGTGCTTTGGTTATCCCCAACCCGAGGTACCTTCTTGCCTCCTCAAACCTTCCTCCGTTCCTTGGCCACAGTCCCAACTTTATTCATTATAAACTTTTTTGTATTAATTTTTATGGGTTTTTTAAAAATGTTGCATTGAAGTATTATTTATGTCTTGATTAGTGAGTTTTTGGTGCCCCGTTAAATTTTAATTGATTCTAGAGAAAGGGAAAGGGAGGGAGAAAAACATCGATGAGGGAGAGAAACATGGACTGGTTACCTCTTACACACGCTCCAACTGGGGACGAAACCAGCAACCCAGGCATATGCCTGACTGGGAATCGAACCGGCGACCTTTTGTTTTGCAGGACAACACCCAACCAACTGAGCCACACAGATCAAGTCACTCCCCCCTTAAATTTTGTACCCAAGGCAGGTGCCTCCCTCACCTCATCCTGACCCTGGCCCCGGCCCCGGCCCCTACAGGGATCTCAGATGGACCTGGGTGGGCAGCTTCATACATTCCAACATCCCAAATAAGCTCCCTCAGGCTTTGGCTGTTGGGGCTGAAGCCTCCTTGGCTGCCTTCCCTCTGCAAAAAGGAGGAAATGGCAGCACCTCTGAGAGCGGGACCCCTTGAAAAGGAAACTGCACTGAAGGAACCAACTCTGTGCCATCACGGTCTCTGGGCTTTCACATAACTCATTCTCAATCACCAGGAAAGGGCAGGGGGCGCAAGAGGATAGAAAGAGGGAAGGAAGGAGAGATGTGGGAGCCTCACGAAGTAGGCGGAGAATGCACACCCCTTTGTGAAATACAGAGAAACTCAAAACTGGGCACAGCTGGAGCAGCAGGATAAAGGTGTTCTGGCCGCGGCTTGTTCAGCCCTGCAGCGCCACCTACTGGCTCGATTTTCTTCTCTCCCTCATTCAGCCAACACTGTAAGCTCAAAGAAATCTCATTTTACTCCCCTCTCAACCAACTTATAGTAAAAATACCAGCTCCCTTAGGGCTTTGGGCAACTAAAAAATTTTCCACATTTTCCTCCTTCCAGGGAACCTTGCATGTCATAGTTTTCTGGAAAAAAAGTAAAAATAAGTAAAACACAGCTTGCTTTCTATCCACTTCACTACTCAACAACCTTCCAGGGTTCCACATGGTCTATTGAATCAAATTCATGGTCCTTGGCCGAGCACCTGGTGGTCTTCAGTGATCTGACTCCACATCCGAGGATTCTCCTGGAACCCCGGGCATCAGCCATAATGAACCCTCACCTTAAATAAGTCCAGCTTTCTTATCTCAGAGCCTCTGTGATTTCTCCATGTGTTTTCTCAGCCCATGTTGTCTCCTTCCAAGTTTTCTCTCATTAAGTTTCCTTCACTGGACAAATGAGTGGGTAAACAAGATGTGGCATATACATGTCATACTGTTCAGCCTTAAAAAGAAAGGACATTCTGACACATGCTACCACACGAATGGACCTTGAGGACATTATGCTAAGTGAAATAAGCCAGTCCCAGAATGACAACCACTGTATGACTCCATTCAGATGAAGCACGTGAAGTAGTCCTACTCATGGAAACAGAAAAGTCCAGTGGTGGTTTGCAGGGGCTGGGGGAGCCGGCAATGAGTTGTTAGTGTCTAATGGGTGGGTACAGAGTTTCAGTTCTGCACGATGGTAGCATAATATGAATGTACTTGATGCCCCTGAACTGCAAACCTACAGGGGCCTCACTGACTGCTCACTTCCCTTAATGCTTTAACCACCCGTGAAGCAGGTGTTAGCAGCCTCACTGAACATGTGCGGAAACAAGGGCTTAAGAGGGACAAGCAACTTGCTGAAGGTCTCACGGCAGGTCATGGGCAGATCCTGCGTGTCCGTGTTTTTTCTGCCACGCAGTGCTGCTTTACAAACCGGAGGCCTTCTTGGGTGAAGGTAGCCCTGATGAGGTGTTTACGGATGTGTGAGATACTGCCCCAAGCTTAGACTCTTTCCTCTCAAATAAAAGCAAGCCCCTCCCCTGAGTGCCTTCTGCAAGTGGGGGAGGTTTAGACTGGAATTTATACTGTTCCTTTCAGTAAAAATATAATGCAAATATATATTAAGGGATACTGAAGAGACTACAAGATCCATTATCTCCCTCATTTTTTCACAAATTTTTTATTTTCTTTGGGACAAGAAGATATCCAGCCCAGGGCAGGGAAAACTATCATTCTCAGACTCTTGCAACTACATGTGACCATGTGACTAAATTCTGGTCTAAATGAAATTGGGTAGTATAGGACTTCTGGGAAAGAGAAAGCTGGTTCATCTGGAAGGGGGACTCCCCAGATGAAGGGGGACTCCCCTTCCCCACCTTCTTCCCTCCTGGTGCCTGGAAGTGGGCATGATAGCTGGAGCACCAGCTGCCAACTCAGAGATGAGGTAACCTTGAAAATAAAAGCCACAGGCTTGGTAGATGGAGCACAGGGTGGAAGGAGTCCAGATCTTGATGAGCACGGAGCTGCCACCTCAGGGCAGCTCAGTGATCCTGGACCTCAGGACCTTCGCCCTAACGCGACGGCATTTCACTAGACGAACTCTGCAGCATCTGTCTAGGTCCCAGTGTGGGCTGCAGTGGGCTAACTCTCCTCTCCTAATTGAAGGGTTCTGCACACACTCAGCATAAGTTGTGGTTTCTCACGGTTTGACTAAACTGCCATCCTCTAGGGCTGGTCCCCGAGTCATTTGTCACATGGGCCTAAGAGTGGAACTTAACACAGAGTAGGGCTCATTAACTTCCCAACTGTGCAGGTACTCCAAGCAAAGGGGGGAACTACTGGTAGAACAATATCCTTTTAGCAGTAAAGAAGAGCTTCCCCCCTAATTTCCTGTGCTTGTAAATTACCAACTTCTCTAAAGAGCCCACCCAAATGAGAAGAAGTCTGGGTGTTGGGGGTGTTTAATAGGGAACATTTGGTCCAAAAAGGACTCCTAGGAGGAGGGGGTTACTCTTCCAGGGGACACTCAGCTCTGACCCTCACTGGCTGCCCTGAGCACACAAGTCAACACCTCTGGAGCCAGGCTAAAGCAGGTCTCATATCAGAAGCACCAGGTGTTCCTCCCAGGAGCACCCACAATCTCTTCACAGGCGGAAACACTGGAGAGAGAAGTGTGAGGCAGAAAGCAGGACTCCTAGGTACCTGTGCCTCAGAGAGAGGGACAGAGGCATAGTGTGCAGGGCTGGGGATCACAGACCAGGAAGGGGTGCAAAATCCAACTCTGCAGAGAAGTCATAGGAATCCAAAGGCCCCCCCAGAATAACCACCTGGGAGGCAGGTGAGCCTGAGGGCGGCTGCTCACAGGTGACCCTTGGGAGAATGGAGAAAAGCATCCCTTCCTCAACACACCCACCCATCAAAAGTTCCTCAAAATATACTGTCATTGTTGAATGAAGACAGTTTCTACTGTTAACCACCTGAATTAAAATCAGCATCATAAATGCACAGCAGAGGATGTATGCAATGCAAAGACTATCTCTTGAGACCTGCTGAGCCACGCAAGTGGCCCTGGGCCTCGGACATGGGCTCCCACCGTGGACAAGCGAAGGCTGGCCTGGAGCCTCTTGATAAGGTTTCAAACCTCTTAACAGTTATGAAGTACCTACTATGTGTTGGTCACAGTGGTGGGTGTTTGGTGCAATTTACAGCATTTGATCCTCACACCAATCTAAGAGGGAAGGATTTTGATCCCCAACTGAGAGATGAGAAAGGGGGCCTGGAAAGGCTCGGAGACTTGCGAAAGGTCACACGGGGGGCCTGGAAAGGCTGGAGACTTGCGAAAGGTCACATGGGGAGGGCAGCGCCACAACCGCAAGGCCTGCCAGTGAGAGCCCCGCACCTGGCTTCACCATGCTGCTGACTCATTTTCATTCTGCCTGTCGTCATCTGTGGTTCTCACCCACTCACACATGTCAACCACCACAGAGGCCTGGCATGTGGGCACAAACCAAACAAAAGGTCAAGGAACAGACCAACAGAATCCAACAACCCTCAATCTCACCATGACCTCAGCCTCCCAAAGTTCATGTGACAGGAAACAGCTAGGCCAGGTGTGGTGGGAGCTCATTCACATTCTCTACCTCCCCCCTCCCTCTCCCTCTTCTCTTATTCCCTCTCCCTTCTCTCTCACTCCCTCTCCCTTCCTCATCTTCCCTCTCCCAGGTTTTAGCATTTCAAAAGCCAAGCCTTCCAAAGTACACAGTGCTCTTTCCACCAGGGGCTGCGGTCACCTTTGCTTCCACAATGCTGACCTTCACCCTAGGCCTTCAACAAGAGCCTCTGCCCACACACAGAGCTGATTACCTTTCTCCTCAGATTCCAGGATTTCCTGCAAAACCAGGAATGAAGTGGACTGTTTCGGGGGCTCATTTAACTCCTGCTTCTCCTGAAGCATCTTGTAAACTTCAGATTCTTTGTCGATGACGAGTCCACTTGGAGACTGAGAATGCTCTAAGCTGTAAAGAATGTTTGGAAATTCATGAAGACACGTCAGAAGGTAGTGGGGGAACCCTCACGAGGCACCCCCTCCCAAGGAGAGACACCCTGGAACCCTAGTGAAGGAGGCCTCTGCGAGGTGCCCGCGGTCAGCGCTCGCTGCTGCTTCACTGCAGTCAGAAGCTATTTTTCAAAATAGTTTCAGTCACTCAATTACTTTTTGGCGGAATCCCATGGAATGGGAATGCTTTGCTTCTTCTTCAATTACATAAACAACGTTACGCCAAAAGAAAATTTAGAAACGGGAAAATGTCCACCACGACCTAACCACTAAAACCTCAGCGGGGTCCCCTGAGTTCAGGCCATGTGTGTTCTTTTCACAGAGCAGAAGTCACACTGCTCTCTATTCCTCAGGACATCAGAGTGTTTTCTGCCTCCATAAACTCACCATTCTCATGGTGAGGAGCTCTGGTCTCCTCACCTACAACACACAGATTTCGCAGGGCTGGTGAAAAATGCAAGTGCGTTTGCAAACTGTAAAGTTCCGTTCCACCACAAGGGCAGGGGCGGAGGCCTCAGCTCAGGCCGGGGGACGGAGCAAGCCCGGCCTTGCCTCCCACACCTTCCCGGTCTGTCTGGGTTCCCCAGATACCATGAGTCAGGCGGAGCTGGGGGCTCTTTGCCCCCAGGGCCCAGTTCCAGGGGAGAAGCTTTGCTGCCTGGTCTCGGGGAAGAAGAGGCGTGGGAGAGAGGGAGACTCCAGTCTGCTTCACCTGCCCTGTAACCTGAATCCCACGATTTCTCAACATCCCCACCTGCACGGCGTGTCCAAGCCACGCCACTGCGTATCAGCACAACTGACCAGGCTGGTGACTTGCCCTTGGGCTTGTGTTTGACCGGAGGCCAGAGGAGTATTTTAAACACATGAATCAGACTGTCCTAATGTGCCTCAAAGTCTTCTCATCCCACTTAAAACCAAATATTTACAGTTTTAATAACATAATACAAGTTTAATTAAATTGATCTCCTTTGGAGTAAATATTCCTTACAAAAAGTAGAAAGGCCATGGAAGATATGGCTCTGCTTTCTCTAAACATATTACCTGCCACCCCTGGCTCACCCGGCTCCAGTCAGACCAGCTTCAGGCTGCTTCTGGAACCCAGCAGCCTCAGCCTCTGCACTTACTGCCCCCTTGGTTCCCACACATCATTCATGTCTCTGCCCAGATGTGACTCCCCAGAGAGGGCTCCCTGACCCTCCCCTTGCAACAGCCCACCCCACCCCAGCACTCTACCCCCTTACTCTTCTGCACCTTTCTCCATCTTTTCTCCTCTCTCCCCATGCTTGCAGTTGTTTACTTTCTGTCTCCCCCTAGAAATTCCCACAAGGGCAAAGCCTTGGTCTGTCTGTTCACCATTGTGCTCCTGGCCCTGGTCAGTGCCTGGCACAGCATCAGGGCTCAGCAGGTACTAGGGAAGTGAGAGAAGGCTGCCACGTGGGTCAAGTCCCTCACTCCTCCTGGCTGAGCCCTCTCTCCCTGCTCCTGCAGGGAGGGTCACAGGGGATCCTCTAGGGCAGCAGGGCCTCCTGGAGCTAAGCCAGGGAAAGGGGCAGCCCAGCCTCCAGGGCCCAGGTCACCCCCTGCCTCTCAGCTTCAGATGCTTCTTCAGAAGCTGCCATCTCCTAGGGAAGAGAGACAGTGTGCCCAGGGGGCCAAAGAGCAAACGCCAGAAGGCGGTGCAGTTTACTGAAGCAGACGGGCAGGTTTGTTGTAAAACTTCAGGCCATCCACCCCGCCCGGCTGCCTCCCAGGCGTGAGGGTGCAGGAGGCAGTGACTACCAAGTTTCTCATCGAGTCTAACCACCTGTCCTTAAGGCTGAAGCCACAGTTACACGTACAGACGCATTACACTGATTATGTTTTACTCACTTGTTTCCTGCTCATGGTGTACTTATTTCAGAGTCCCTTTTACTAAGAAAACTGAGGTATATGTTTTCCCTGGGTAACTCCCCAAGATATCTCTCCCTCTCCTTCTGTTTCCTGGTCAGCGTCCTAGGGCACTTGATATCCTCAAGTCCCGGTTGGAAGTGGAGTCACTGGCACCAGTGGAGCTCCGGGTTTTCCCTTTGACCACAGGCGGGTTCTCACAATGGAGGACAAAGTCCTCAAAGAGTGACAGATGCTTTGCTGCAGCCGCCAGGGAAGGTCAACATGTACGAAGACAGACTCATCAGCGATCATTTATTTAGGCTGGCCGCAGTGGTCCCTGCTCTTGTCTGTCCCTCCCACCTACAGGGAGCTGTGGGAGCCTCTCTGATGGGCCACCTTAAAGAAAGAGTAGTCAGGGTTTTTTTTTTTAAGATTTTATTTATTTAATTTTAGAGAG
Organism: Trachops cirrhosus; assembly: GCA_028533065.1. Classification (NCBI taxonomy): domain Eukaryota; kingdom Metazoa; phylum Chordata; class Mammalia; order Chiroptera; family Phyllostomidae; genus Trachops; species Trachops cirrhosus. The sequence continues at coordinate 132,314,990 of CM052542.1, forward strand.
GAAAGGGAGAGAGAAAGAGAAGGGGAGAAACAGCAGTGTGTGGTTGCCTCTCACACACCCTCTACTGGGGACCTGGCCCGAAACCCAGGCATGCGCTCTAAGAATTGAACTGGCAACCCTTTAGTTCACAGGCCAGCACTCAATCCACTGAGCCACACCAGCCAGGGCTTAAAGAGTAGTGGTAACCAAGGGCCCAGTCTTCCTGTGGCCCACCTACTCAGCCCTGTTATTGGAGTACATGCCTCACTCTTTCCTTGGGTCTTGAGTTCTGAGCTTGCCCAACAATAATGTACATTATTTTTGATGAATCTTTTTTCTACTAAGAACTATTTTAAAATCAAAATCGGACCCTGGAATGTGCTTAGGGAGAATTTTCCCCCTTCTCTGGGGTATGTTGTTATGTCTGGAAGCCACCAAGGGAATGCTGAAAATGACAGAACCCAAACCACAAGGTCATCTCATAGTTTTCTGGAAAACAGACTTTTAAAGTATTTCCATAATTTAAAAAAGGAAAACAATTCACTATTTTTCTCAAATAATGGTAATTTCCATTACTGCTTGACAATTTATAAAGCACTTTCAATATCTATTACCTTATTTGAAGCATTAATATACCCATGTCTAAGTTTTAGACATTAGGCCGTAAGATATTAGTAAATGACACCACGGTATCTTAAAAAATAATTCTAAGACAAAAATACACATTAGAAATAAAGCCAAAAAAGCATTGTCATTTTTATATATAGTAACAGCAATGAAGGAAAGAATTCTACAGTGATAAGGTTTCAAAAAATGTAATATGTAAGCCTGAGTCACCGGGAGGAAAACTCGTGAAGGTGGGAGGCCAGGAGTCACCACCTTCTTCTAAACCCATTCTGCACAACCGCGTAACAAAGTACAAGAGTTTAATCAAAGGCAGCTCCTTTGGAGTAACTACACATTACACTCTTTTTGCCTCCTAGTTCTGTTTCTTCCTGAGTCATACTTGGTGCTGAATGTTCAACCAGTTACCTGAATGTTTACTATTCTCTCCTCCTGGTTTAGGACTGACCACAGGGCCTGTTTCCCCAGGGACGTCACAGACAGGCCCGTCCCGGCCCGTGGAGGTGGCTGACACAGCCAGGCACTCACGGATGCCAGTGGTCTTTGGAATGTAAGAAGAAACTCCCCCTGAGCTGATCTTCCAAAGGAGAATTTCAGAGGCTGAGTCGGAAAGCCTCATGTGGCACACAGTCCCGCTGCAGACAACGGAGGGGCGAAGGTCAGAGTGTCAAGGACAGAGAACAGTACACCCATGGTTCTAGGAGCTGGATCAGTGCAGCAGGGACACAAAACATGGGGAGACATCCATATTCGTGGAATGGAAAAATTCATGTTGTTAAAATGTCCATATACCCGAAGTGTTCTACAGATTCAATGCAATCCCTATCAAAATCCCAAAGGAATTTTTTTTTTGCAGAAATACAAAAAAATTCACATGGAATCTCAAAGAACCTCTGAGAGTGAAAACAATCTTGAGGATGAAAAACAAAACTGGAGGCAACATACTCTCTGGTGTCAAAACATATCACAAAGCTACATTAATCTAAACAGTATGGCACTTGCATACAACTCTTAGACTAATGGAACAGATTATACAGCCCAGAAATAAACCCTAGCATATATGGTCAAATGATATTCAATAAGGGTGCCAAGAATACACAATGCAGACAGGATGGTCTCTTCAATAAATAGTGTTGAGACAACTAGATATCTGCATGCAAATGATGAAACTAGACGTTTATCTCATGACATATTAAAATCGAAATGGATTAAAGACTTAATGGGAGACCTGAAACCATGAAACACTTAGAAGAAAACACAGGGGAAGAGCTTCATGACATTGGTTAAGATGAGCCCCCAGCCAGTGTGGCTCAGTTGGTTGGGGGTCATCCCACAAACCAAAAGGTCACCAGTTGATTCCAGGTCAGGGCACATGCCTGTGCTGCAGGTTTGGTCCTGGTCAGGGTACCTGTGGAAGGCAACCGATCGATGTTTCTCTGCCTCTCTTTCTCCCTCTCTTCTCCTCTCTCTAAATTCAAAGGTAAAAATAAAATTTAAAAAAAATATGCTTAAAGCCCTGACCCGTGTTGGCTCAGTTGGTTGGGTGTCATCCCAGAAAGGGTAAAGTTGCTGGTTCGATTCCCGGTCAGGGCACATGACTGGGTTGCAGGCCTGGTCCCCAGTTGGGGCGCATGCAGAGGCAACCCATCAATGTTTCTCTCCCTCTCTTTCTCCCTGCCTTCCCCTCTCTCTAAAAATAAATAAATAAGATATATTTTTAAATGGTTAAGATGATATCCTTTATACTATGTGTTTTTACCACAATAAAAAGAGATAAATTCTTAGAACAGAACAAAGCAACTACTGATATACATGTTTAAAGATGTCAATAATTCAAATAAATCTCCAGTGAATTATACTGAGTTAAAACAAAAAAAAAAATCCCTAAAAGTTACATACTGTATGACCATCACTATAACATTCTTGAGATAAAATGAGAGAAATAGAGAGCCAATTAGTGGGTTGCCAGGGTTCAGGAGGGTGTGGGGATAGGAGGGAAGTGGGTGGGGCTCTAAGAGGGCAACCTGAGGAACCCTTGCAGTGACAGAGATATTCTGTCTTGACTGCATTTATGTCAATATTCTAGTCACGATACCAGGCTATAGTCTCCAAGATGCTACTATGGAGGGAAACTGGGTAAAGGGTATAGAACGTCTCTCTATTATTTTCTGTAACTGCATGTGAACCGACAATTACCTCAAAATAAAAAGTGTAATTAATTTTAAGAATCCTTCCCCCAAATGATGGAGGTGAAGTGCTAAGTGGAAATGATGTAGGGGAGATTTTGATGCCTGGTTTTTACGTAGGTGTGCATAAAAACGCTTCATGTCTGAGAGGCCCCAACCTGGTTACCCCAGGCCCACAAAAAGTGCAATGCTGGGTAGTCCTGCATAACCATGTTCAGAAAGGGAGCCTGGCCAGGATGCTCCCTAAATTTTAGTCTTCCAAGGCCTAGATGTTGGGCCTGTAATAAGAAACCAGAGGAGTCATTATGGGCACAGGGGGAAGAGAGAGGAACACCCAGACTCCAGAGCCAGTTCTCTGTGGGCTGCGGACAAGTTTGGCCAGAGGGGCAAACAGCTGCCTTTGGGACAGAGGTTTCTTCAGATCCAGCTCCAAATGAGTCAGGCTTAACATGACCCCCACACCACTGGAACAGCACCATGCATCCCGCTATTTCCACCGCACCTGCTTGGAACTCTGCCTGCCGAGTACACGAGGGGACTGCCTGAAAACACAATTTGGGACTAGTACCTTGGGACTCTTGTGTTCATTATAGGAACCCAACCGATTATTCCCTAAGAGGCCACTGCTACATCAGGAAGGTGATGGATTAACTGCACTTGTTGGCTGAACTTAAGCTACAATGCTGGGAAAGAAAGAAGCTTACCGTAAGCCACAGCAAAATCTTCTCCATGACTTCGGTCTACATGCCTTTCTGGGGGAAGCCCCTGGTACTCAGAAGTGATGGGCACGGAGTTCCTCACGGGCAGTGAAATCAGCAATAACTGGCATTTACTGAGCACCTACCAGGGGCCAGGCACCATGCTGGGTGCTTTTTACACATCTAATTTTATTCCCTCAATAACCTGGTGGGGGACCTGGTGGGGGGAGGTGGTCAGTATTACCTGCACATCATGGTAAGATACAGTCTCAGAGTTTTCTGCTTTGCCCAAGATCACACAGCTAGGGAGAAGCAGAGTTGGAATTCAAGCTCAGGCCCTGCTATCTGCGAAGCCTATGCTTTTAGGAAAGTATGGAGTGGCATCACACAGAAAATAAAATCTAGGCCCCAAAACATCAGAAAATGACCCGAGAACCCCTAAACTCAGCTGAAAGAGGTCAGAGGGCAGGTAAAAGCTTCAATGCTGAACACGGCAACATTTCCTGCACACATAAACAACTGTTAGACCGAAACCGACCTACAGGCCCTCCCACTCGGCGGGGTGTGTGCTTGGAGAACAGATGGTGGATAACACCCTCTAGCCTGACTTTCCAGTTAAATTAGGAAAAGACAATGCTGTCTGTGTTCTTGTCTGATGGGGACAGGACCCTGGGAAGTCCTACAAGACAGACAGACAGACAGACATACACACACACCAATCCGCTTTGAAGTGCACAGGACAAAGAAATGCAGAATGAGCCCCAGGGAATCAGTAATGACCTCAGATGCAAAGTATGAAGTGAGCCAATTCTGGAATCTCAGTGGATTTCACAGACTAAACAGCGGGGGTGAGCGAGCGCTTGAGACTTCTGCAGAGGAAGAAAGCGAAGTTACCGGGTGGCTGCTGGGTTTGCAGGAGAATCTTCGTTTGCTGAGAGTGCACAGGGCCTTTCCGGCAACAGCCCAGGAAACAGAGACCCCCATACAGGCAGCACAGCCTGTTCATCAAGTTTCTCAGCCATGGGCTCCTGGGATTCCCACTGTTTCTGGATTCATCCTCAAAGAGTTTGGGATGGAGCAGAACCTGGGCCCCCTCTGCTGAGAAAATCTGAAAACGGACTTTTGATAAAGACTCAGAGGGCCCTGCAGCCCAGAAGTCCATGGCAGGAGGTGACAGGGGCTGGAGGAAAGGCTGGCGCAGTGTCCAGACAGTTTCAGATTTAACTGTCCCAGGCTGAAGGGAGGGTACAAGCAGGGAGCATGAGAGAAGAAAGAAGACATTAATGGAGGAATAATGGCCAAGGCCATACTAAAAATACCTCCCAGGCACATATTTCTCCCAATGCATAGCAGCTCTTTCAATTAAGGATGTGTCATTTCCTGGGTTATTAAACCCAGAACATGGAACATTCCACTTGGGGACAGTAACAGAGGGTCACATTCTCAGCCTTCCCCCAGCACCAAAGCAGTAAAAAACAAGAACCGTGGCCCATAGCATTTCCACCACTCAGCTCCCCCCTGAGCTGCTGGAGAAAAAGCTTCCTTTCAGTGTGTGTCCATAGAGAGCTTGGGTGGCCCAGCACGGGCTCTGTCTCAAGTATCCCAAATGCTCCCATGGTCACCTGGAAGGACACCATCATCTCAAGCCAGTACCACACTGCAGGAACCAGAATTTGGGGGAAGAAGCATAAATAGCCACTCTGTCTTGGATACTACAACAAATGCAGTAACAGCTTCTAAAGCAAGAGTCACCTAGCAAAGTCTCCCCTACTAGACTCGAAACTTCACAGTGCCTTTCAGTGCTGGGCACAGACAACTGCATGGATGGGGGCCCAATGCCACCTGGCTCTTTTTCAGGGAAAGGGGAATTAGATGAAGGATATGGCCCAGGAGCCCTCAAGAGGTCCCTGCAACAGCCCTTCCCAAATATTTAAGTCATTTGGAACCTCTTGTGCCTTACCCTCTCCTACCCTGCATTTGAAGCAATGGATTTAATTGAATCACTCTAAGATCTGGGCAGATTCTTATTAAAAGTGAATTGGGGAAAAACTAAACAGCAAAATGAGCATCAGAGCTAACATAAGAACTGTGGATTCCATTTGATTCTCAGAGATCAGACAAGTTTGGACCACACAGTATTTTCCAACAAATTTGACTGTCACCAGCACTTAAAAGATCAAGAAATTTCAGATAAAAAGAGGCATTTGGACTTCTGCTTCAATGCAATTAATCATCAGAAATGGGACTCCCAGGCCAGCACGTGGTGTCTGGCTGGAGCCAAGGAGTGGTTCCCCCTCTGGATGGGGCACGTGCTGGTCAGCTGCCACGCGCCACTCTGCTGCCGTCTGTTTGCACTCAGCTCTGCCCTCATGTCCTTATCTCTGCTACCTTTGGGCATCTGACATGGCAACGGGTGACACAGTCCATCCCCCTTTCATCCACAGAAAGCCTATCCCATCTTTATCCTCAAACCCAGCTCTCTGCCACTATCTGTGGTACTCCCAGGTTTTGGATTCATCTTCAGAGAGTTTGGGATGGAGCAGATGCTGGGACCCCTCTGCTGAATAAAGACACAGAGGCCTCCCCCTCCCCGGGCCAGGTAGCTCAGTTGGTTAGAGCACTGTCCCAATACACCAAGGTTGTGGGTTTGATCCCCAATCAGGGCACATACGAGAATCACCTTAGTTATGAATGTATAACTAACTGGAACAACAAATTGATGTTTTTCTCTCTCTCTCTCTAAAGTCAATAAATAAAAATTAAAAGAGAAAAAAAAGACATAAAAGCAGCTATGGTCAGAAACAGGAGGGGACACACCTCCTCAGTCCTGAGCAAGATGCTTCCTTAGACCTGTCCACACTGCCCACCTGCAGACCCACCCCTACCCTGGGCAAAGCTGCTTCTGCTTCCGGATCAGAACCTGTTCCTGTGGACACGTGTCTATATCCACATGGACTTCTCTTCCTTCTATTATATCTACCAGCCTCTCAGGGGGGAAGTAAACCAAAAACTGCATTGAAGTACTTTTCCCTTGGATGGTAAACACAGCAGAAACCCCGAACCATAAACACTGAAGAATTTCTCAGGACGCAGTGGGGCTGTCAAGGAAGGAGTATGATCACCTCGAAGACGATGACGATGAGAGATATTAAGACAATAATAACATAGGTCTCAGCAAATAACTGACTACTTTGTGCCAAACACAGTACTGGGCACTTTACAGGTTACTTATTTTTACAACAACCCTAAAGGCACGTGGTACTATTTCCTTTTTAGAGATGAGGAAAACGAACACAGAGAGAACTGTGCTAGAGTAGACCTTTTTTCCCCTAGGTCAGTGGCTCAACCTTCTCCCACCTGCCTGCACGCCCGACCCTGGTTCTGGCCTGGAGGAGGGCTCATGACCCTACTTACACTCTGCCATTCGTCTCTGGCCCACTGGCCATCGTCTTTGACTCCAAGGCGCTGTTGAAGTTGGAGATGTTTTCAGAAGAGTAGAGGCCGGAGGGGTTGTTGTACTGGTTGGTGATGACCCTGGGGGCAGAGCTGGAGGCAGACGAGGCAGTGAAGGGCATGGCACTCCGGTTGTGGGCGCTTCCTATGTGTCGGACTTCCTGCAGGCAGAAACCAGACGAGACATCAAGGCGGGTCAGGGGCGTCCCACGTACCCCCCTTGATGGACACTGCTGGCTGAGCACCAGGGAAAGAGGTGTTCCAGTGAGCTCCAATGCCCTGGCCAACACCAAACTTTAGCTGAGGGGCTCTGCCGTACCCACTAGCTACGGGCCACAGCCGGGGAGTCTCACAAGCTGGGCACGTGTGCAGGTTCACACACCAGCTCTGCCTTCTGGTTCTTCCCTGAGGCCCAGTGAAGCTGACCTCCCACTGGGGAGCCCTGGGCAGGACACCCTTTGATGCCGTGGAGCTGAAACACCCTTTCAGGGCACATTACAGAGGGACTAAGGTTCCAGGGAGAGAAGAACAGGCAGTCACTTCACGGTCAGTGCAAGGCAAAAGATGATAAAAGGTAGATATGAAGTCCCCAGAATGGAGACAGTTAGACAAACAAGATAAGAGGGCTTCTCGGGGTGAAGCAGCCCCTGACTAGGTGGAGACCTGCGGCCTGTGGAGGGGGCCAAAGGGAATTCAGAACCTGAGGTTTCTTGTGGGTGAAGGACAAGGCCATTCAGATGAAGGCTGGGGGATACCTGTTTTAGGGCGGTGCCCAGCAGAGCTGTAACTTGAGAAAGCGCCCTCCACCCCCACGCTGGCTTTGCCAGAAACTGTGGATAATTACTACAGCTACAACACTTCAGAGCTTTTTTACAAACAGCCAAAATTTTTTAAATTAACATGTCTTTTTAAAAAAATCATGGCTTTTCTGGTGACTTGGTTAGCAAGTCTGGGTCAACCCTGGCTCCCAGGCAACAGACACTCTTGTACAGCTGATTAAACTCAACCCATGCCATATTTTCTGGGTTCCCCGGTAATCTTCCTGAATGAACCCCGGTCTCTTTCTTAACGCCCAGGCCTGGAACAACTGCTCCCAAGGAGTTTCTGTTCTCTGTTGTTCTTCCTTTTTCTTCTTCCTTTTCTGACTAACCTTCAAGTCTTTCACGCTTTCACAGAAAACATTATGATGAAAAGTAACCCCTCAATTTACTGTGCATTGATTTAAAGTAAACAACGTGAAAATATTCTTTTTCACTATTCACATGAGCACCCTCTTCAACAAGTCCAAAGCAGTGAGGTTTGACTGTACAAAGGAAGTTGAGCTGACTTTGTTCACACTCTAGACCAAAGCTAAGGACACACCGATGATTCGCAAAAAGGGAAGTAAGTAGAATTAAGCACATAAGTCAGGCAGTAATCAGAGAACAGCGAAGTAAACTGTACGGCACAACTAATCCAAGGAATCCTATGCAATGATTAGCGGCAGCAGACTGGCAGGCGGGTGGCCTGGGGCGCGGGCCCACGTCAGCGGCCACCCCACAGCACCACGGGGCAGGCGCGCACCTGCGGCCAGGAGTGCCGTGCTTTCCTCCCTCTCCTTCTCCGCGGCAATTCCTAGGGGCAGCTCAGGGTGCTGAGCACCAGGCAACGGCCCTTGTTTCTCTGTCTTGGCTCAGTTTTTCCCTGTCACTTCCTGTTCAGCTTTGGGCAAGTTACATGCACCTCTCTCAGCCCATTTCTCCTCTTTAAAATGAAGTGAATCAAGCCTCTTTCCCAAGGACTCAGTGGGAAGAATCAGTGTGCCAAGCACAGTGCCTGGCACACGGACATTCAACCAGCGCCTGTCTCCTTCTCCCTCCACAGAACTACATTTTCCACTAGAAGGGAAGTCGGGAGGGAATTCAGGTTGGAAATTTTGGTTTGCACTTTATGGAGAATCTTCCAACAATATATCTGTTTTGTGCATAAAAGGAGTATCTGTAAGCCCATGTGAATACTGGTCTTTCCAGAACTCAGGCGGTTAATTTAGGGCCTGCCTTTTGGAAGGGATGATGTAATTGTTTGGACTTCATATTTATCAGTCGCCTAGGAAACTCAATAATGAGGAAATATAAACTAGGTGTGTAACTGCTCTGACCTAAGATAAGCTGGGGTGTTGGTTGGCAATGCATGAACTAACAGATCTTTTCATTATAGATGAACTCTGCCCCTACTCTATTTTAGAATGGCTGGAAAGTGGAGACTGAAAAAATGAGAGGTGAGAAATTTTTCATATGAAGAAAGAGTTACTGCAACCAAAAGAAAAATATATGAGTTAGAGGTTAAAGTATTCAACAATTCTTTTAATCTGATGAGAACTACCTCCAAAATATTAATACAGGTAACCAGCTTATATATGTTTAAAATGAAAATTCAAGCACAATGCATGTAAAAATAAGTATTGCCCTAGGTTAAAACTAGGATTTTAGATGGACCAAATTAAAACAAAATCATTCCTTATATATTATAAAATATATGAGAATTTAACATAGTAAAACATAATGTGAACAGTGAATTTAATGAAGTGGCTGGAACTCCCAGGACACTGGAATTAACTGTGGCGTGTTTTAAATTAGTTGGCACAACCAGCAGTTACACACGGAGCCTCGTTTTATGAACTTCCCTCACGTGACCTGTAAAGAGTAACAGGGTCATGTCCATTTTGAAATGTCAGATGTAAAGTGACTCTTAGGATTATTAAGTATGATTTTTATTATATTAATGGAAAAAATTTTGTGTGATTAGATTTCTGACATTTTAATAGAAGCTGAGAAAATGTCACTTATATACAACCACTCAGTTTACCCGTGCAAAAGTGAGTCTGAGTTCATACAAGTTTTCTGTTTTATGTACAAAAAGTAGCTAGCTATGTTATCTTTTTATTATATTTCAATTCACCATAAAAACTAGCCTCCCCAAACGCCCTGGCCAGGTAGCTAAATTGGCTAGAGCATTGTGCTGATACCCCAAGGTTTTGAGTTCAGTCTCCGGTCAAGGCACACACAAGAATCAACCAATGAATGCAGAAATGGGTGGAGCAACAAATTGATGTTTCCCTCTCTCTCTCTGAAATCCATTTTTAAAAATTTAGAAAAAAAATTAAAGTTCAAATCTTCAATTGGAATTAAACAGATAACAATCACAAACTAGTCTAAAAAAGTTTTTAAATACCACTTACTTATTAATTTATCATTAATAATTCATCAACTTATCCAATAGACACATACTTTGTGAAAGCAGTATGTCAGGTGTGTGGAATTTTACAAAAGTGTTCCAAACTTTCTCATTTAAGTTTTTCCCTTTATTTAAACAAAGAATGCCCATCCCCTGTAAATTATTTAGAAGATGTAACTGAGGAAGAAAGAAATAAAATCACCCATACTCTAAGTACTGAGAGATTTATTTACAAATATGGGGTCCTGGGTCAGTCTACTCTCCAAGGAAATTCAAACTGTGCACTGACTCCCTACCACATTTTTCAATATAAATGACCACTTCATTATAGTAAATTTAAGGTCTTACTAGAAGTCTCACCATAACAAAAATAGAGATTTCCGCCCTAAGGATCATGGAAATCAGACAGTGGGATACCAGGGACAGAAGCACAGTTTACTATGAAATTTCCCCTTAGCTCCTCTAGCTTCTAGGCTTCGGGACTCAAATTCACTTTCATCTACGGCGTAACTCGTTTCTATCCGAAGTACCTAATGAGCTGAGTCAGCTCCTTTATTTGACAGGGTCCTGCCACCGCATTCTGCACAGGAAGGCTTCCACCCGCTTCCTGTATGTCTTCCTACCCTCAGCTTCCAGGCCATGGCGTCACTGCCTTGGGGTTTTCCAGCCCTTTCCTCCTACAGTTCCCTTACGGGAAGAGCTGAACAACAGCCAGGACCCAGTAATCCCGGCAGCAGGAAAAAATGGGAGTGTGCTGAGCTGTGCCAAAAGCTAAAAAGAAGCCCTGGCTGGGTGCTCAGTTGGTTAAAGCATCGTTTTGATATGCCAAGGCTGCGGGTTTGATCTTTGGTCAGGGCACGTACAAGATTCGCCCAATGAACGCATAGATGAATGGAACAACAAATCAATGTTTCTCTCTCTCCCCACCCCTCTCTAAAATCAATAAACAAAGTTTTATAAAAGCAAAACAGATGCTGGGTAGTGAGAGGACAGGCAGTGGTGTACAGTACTTACTTGTGGTTCAGAGGCTAAATTCATCTTGTACGGATGACGTTTCCCTTCCTCTGTCACTAAAGGAGACCAGACTTTATTTTCAGATCTGTAAGAGATTGACAAAGCTGTCGTTTCATGCATGCTAAATGCTGGAAATAATATATACTAAAAACAGAATGGGAAAATGCCTCGTCTCACCTGACTCCTAGACTCTGAACTAGCACTCTGCCACCCACCTGGCTCTGCATTCTGCCACCACAGTGATCTTTCAAAAGCTACAATCTGATTACGTCACATAGAATGGCTGTCCATGCTCAGCCTGAGCCACTGGGACTTCCTCAGCCTCGGCCTCCCTCATGCCACTCTGTGTCGCTGACCCCCAGCCGCGCTGGCCTCCTCCTTGCTCCTGAGCATGCCTCACGCAGCCCACCTCCACTCAGGACAGAATGAGGTCTCCTCTGTCTCTCCCAGTGTTCTTGGTCCAACCAGATAACCACCTTATTCTTGAAGCTTATCTGGCCCCATAAAAGTGATGCCTCCTTTTTTGAACTTCCAAAGGATTTCTTCGTACCAAGCACAGAGCAACACTCTCAGTCCGGGCTCAGTTTTCATCAGTGTAGGTCATTTTCTCTCTTAGGGGGAGAACACTTGTACTTATCTTTGTATTGTCAGACTGCCTAGCACAGTGCCAGATACACATAAAGAAAAATCCTGTTCAATTTGTTGATGAGTGAATAAAAAAATCAACTCATCTATGAATGGATAAGTAAATGAATATCTTGAACTAAGGCTTGAAGGAGAAGATCTGGACTGAGACAGAAGGGGAGATGAGAATGAGGGGAAAACGAGTTTTCAAGAAGGTAGTCATAAAATGACCTCCCGTGACGATAGGGCACTGAAGTGCACAAAACTTTTGACATCCTGCTCCCCACTTGGTCCTCCCGCCAATCCTGTGGTACCAGGTAGAAGAAAGCCACAAACCTACTTCACAGATGAGAACCTGAGCAAACAGCTTGTGAGGAAGGGCTGTGGAAGCCAAGGTTAATGAGACACTCAAGAGCAGGTTAACATAACAGGATATCAGAATGGAGAACATGAACTTGATCCAACAGGAAACACGGGGCCATAAAGGTTGAACCAAATCACTCCTGAAATCATGCCTTTGCAGGGTTCCTTCCAAGACCCAACGACAGAAGAATGGGAATTCCACCCCAATTATAACTCCCAGTGCACTCTGCCCACTCATCAGCCTGTTGAGAACAATCAGCTCCCCTTTCTTGCTGCACACCCTAACTCACACTCAGCACTTTGGCTGGTGTGTGCTTGCCTTCTCTGTCATTGTAATTGCCTGGCGCAGTACCCACTGCTCAGCGTGGTGTGGCGGGAGCAACATCCTGAGTAGATTCTCGATGGTTTCCAAGAAAAAATTTTCATTTCATTATACATGACAATAGTTAACTGATCTTACTTCCTCGAAATCTCGGCTACTTGTATTGCATCAAGTTAAAATGCAGAAAGATGCCCAAAATATAAGAAGCACTATGACAACTGGAGGGGAAATAAGCAACCTGAAATTCCAATTCCACAGACCTTTTAACCTGCCTGTAGTATGCATGGCACTGAGCTGGGGGTGCCAGGAGTTCTGAGATGGGTGAGGCAGTCCTTGCCCATATGCAGCTTCCAGTCCATCAGAAATGAAAGGGCGTTGCCACGAGCCTTACCTGGCTACTGTGAGAGTCATGTTGTCTACACAGCCCTTGATTTTGTTCTGAGCTTCCAAGTGCGTCATATTGCTGGTATTTTCCCCATCGATGGCTGTGATTATATCTCCAATACACAAATTAGCTACAGCAGCCTTGCTTCCGGGAGTGACCTGGAAAAAGGGAAAGAGCAGGCTAGTTACTACTCGTCTCCAAGGCAACCACTAAGTAAGTTACCACGGAGCTATTAAGTATTCACAGATGTGGATCAAAGCGTGTAAAAAGGAAAGGGACTAAAATCCTAAGTATCAATAGTAATAATCCTTTACATTTATGTGATACATCACAGTTCACATAGAGTCCTTTCCTATATACCATCTCAGGGGATCCTTACAACAGCCTTGTGAGAAGGGAGGACAAATATCAGTCCCCGTTTTAGAGACCGGGAACCTGAGGCTTAGAAAGATCTGTGACTTACCTGGGAATCACTCAACTAGTATATTACTATACAGGGTGTGGGAAAAATAGGTTCACAGTTGTGAGTACGTGAAACAGAGTTTATTCTTGTATTGTTATTTATTAATTATCGTATTATTTTCCACATGAACAACTGTAAACCTATGTTTGCCCCACCCTGTATTACTAGCCATCCAACTAGTATATTGCAGAGCTGGGACTCAGACCCTGAATTCAGACCCAATAGCCTTCCCACTGAACCTTGCTGCTTCCTTAAAATAAGTTACCCACCACAATAAACACACACACACTTAGAGAACATCATGTACAGTAACATCTATGTCTATAAAAACCTTAATGCCATTTATGCACGGAAACGAATCAGAACACTGCACACAAAACTGTTCAGTTATTCATTTCTGTAATGTTTCTGGTTTTTACAATGAGGTGGATACTTTCGTCATTAAAAAAGGCAATAAAAACTATTTTATAATCTGGTAGAATGGGTTTACACTGGTTCATTTTCTCCATCCGAGAAGCTGACTATGATCAGGGTCGTCCCCATAGGTTCCTGGTTTTCTGCAGGTCAAGGCTTCTGAAACAATGGTTCCACATGTATGGACCCCCAATGCTGGGGGAGCCAGTCAGTTACTGCAATGGGCCATCAAACCCACCTGCTACCGACTCTCACACACAGATGCACAACTACTTTTCAAGTAAATACAGATGCTGTTGTGAAGAATGAAACACAAACTCATTTTGAAGTAGTACTAACCTCAGAGTAATTTTTTTATTAGGTATTTTCTAAACCAAGGTATACTAAAAATATTACTACCACACCAGTGTCAGTCCATGACTTTTGACATAAAAGACTTTCCTTAATGGGAATTCCAAGTCCCCCAGGAGCAGGGTGGTGGTAACACACCGGGACTCCCAGCGCCCACTGGGTTCTGCCCTCCCCTCAGAGAGGGCCCTTGACACCTGGGAACCAACTGGGGAAGACCTTGTAAGCACGTGTGCCTCTGAAAAGCTGAACCAGAGGTAACAGGCCCTTCAAGGCACCAAAGCAAGACACAAGGCTTAAGCCCTAAGTCTCCATATCTGATGCAGGAGTGCAGCAGCCACGGTTTCCAATTTCACCAAACTGAAAATACTGACCCTTCTGAGGTGGCTGGTGTGCTGTCATGGTCCATGTCCTCGTCAGCACCTCGACCTCATATATAAAGGGTGGATGACTTGATCCTTGAGGTCCCTTCTGGCTTAGACATGCTATGACTTTATCAGGCAAAACTTGCCCGGAATGTAGTAGGATGTGGAAACCAGTGCAGAGACCTTGACCTCCTAACCTTCCTTTCTGGCTTTCCCATCATCCATCTACCAGAGCACTGACCCAAGGTCAGACCTTTTCTCATCCAGCCACTGGGAAAAGACATTTATACAGGCAAGCGTGGGCCGCTCTCTTTGAGTCAACATGGTGAAACTAGTCTCTGAGTCACACAGGACACCCAGTGAAAACAAATTCTTCTCCTTTTCTGCCCATCTTACTGAGAAGTCTGATCTTATGTGATTTCATGTATATGTGACTTTTTCTAAAGAATAAATAGACCTCCTGTTTCAAAAATGACCCTACGGCCCTGGCCAGGTGGCTCAGTTGGTTGGAGTGTCATCCTGTACACCAAAAGGTTGCAGGTTCGATCCCCAGTCAAGGCACATATGCAGGTTGCAGGTTCAGTCCCCAATCCCGGAGTGTACAAGAGGCAACTTCTCTGGATGTTTCTCTGTCACATCAATGTTTTCTCTCTCTCTCCCCCCACCCTTCCTTCCACTCTAAAATCAATAAACATATCCTCAAGTGAGGATTTTTAAATAATGGACCTTTGCATCACTTTATTTGGGATGAGCAAAGCTTCTCGTTTGGCAAACTCTACCCCAGAGAAAGCAGCCTGATCAAACTCATTATTACCATGACTAACTCTAATAGTGTCAAAGAGACTCCCCCAAGGATAAAATCCAAAATCATCAACCAGGCCCATGAAGACCATGTCTCCCTCCTCACCCTCATCATGCTGTTCCCCAACTAAGCTTTGGCCACAGGGGTCTTCCTTGTTTCTTTCCCACCGCAAGACCTTAGCACTTGCTCTAACCTCTAGTTAGCTTCTCATCCATCAGGTCTCAGCTTAAATGGCCCTTCTCAGAGAGGCCTTTCTGTCCTCCCATCTAAGTTAGATGCCTACAACATCCTAATACACTCTGTTCTTCTTTACAGTGGCACTTGTCATATTAGATTTACAAATCTATTTTGTGGGTTTATTTATATAATGTCTGAGGACCTCTAGTAAGGTGTGTGAGAGCAGATCTCATCTGCCTTTAGTGCTTTGGTATCCCCAGTGCCCAGCACAATGACTGGTACATAGTAGGTACTCAATAAATGTTAGTCCAATGAATGAATGAATCTAGACTATCTAGTGTTATTAAATATGTAATCATGGCCCTGGCTGGTATGGCTTAGTGGATTGAGCACTGGCCTGTGAACCAAAGGGTCGCTGGTTCAATTCCCAGTCAGGGCACAAGCCTGGGTTGCAATCCAGGTCCCCAGTAGGGGCATGTGAGAGGCAACCACACATTGATGTTTCCCTCCCTCTCTTTCTTTCTCCCTTCCCCTCTCTCTAAAAATAAGTAAATAAAATCTTTAAAACACACACACACACAAATAAATAAATATGTAATCATTCTACTTAATTTTATTCTTTAAAAAATGTCTATTTTAAAGGGTATCAACTAATCATTTTCACAACATTGCTACCCTAGAATGTGACCACTCACAAAACTAAAATGATGGGGGATGGGGGGGAGTTTGAAAAGATGAAAATGTAAGTTTCTTTTATATGTTCAGCTGCTAAGAGCTCTGGAATTTCCAGCGTTTGGTTCAAACTGTCTTGTGGGAGAGGCATTTCTGCTAAGTATATCCCAACAGGTCCTGGACAAGCTAGAACCAGTCGAAAAAGCCCCGAGCCTGAATAATCAAGGCCTGGCCATCCTCTCTTTTGGTCTGATTGTTTTGAAAGCCAAACTGACAGGAAGCCAAAGGAAGTCTTGGAGTGTGACAAGACAAGAGCATCAGGTGGGATCTGGATGGACTCACACAAACAGATTAAATTCACATTCTTTTGAGAGCCAATTTTTTTAAGGGATTTAAACAAATTATACATTTGCCTTCTACAAAAGCCCTTTCACATACAATCTCCCATTTGAGATTTTAATAATGATGACTTCACCATCAACATATAACTTCACAGATGAGGAAACTGACTCACAGAAGCTGTAACTAATTCAAGTTCACACAGCTAAAGGCTTGAGCCTGAACTTGACACTGGATCCTTATCCCATTCCTTTTCTGCTTTACCACAGATGCCACAAGCAGATGGTCCAAGTCCAAGTGCCAGAGCCAAAGAAAAATCCAGAATTAAGGAGACTCATCTGCCATGGCATCTACAAAAGGTACTGGAGTGTCACAGACTCTTGCCACTGCCTGGGTGGCTCATGCCATTGGACAGTCATCTCAACTGAGCCCGAGCCCAGTAACCTCATCCCTTAAAAACTACACAAATCAGATCATGGACTGAAATGGGCCTCAGGAGAGACCTGCCTGCATCTCCAACATCAGTTATTTCCCATCTTGACCAGTGGACTCCAATCCTCACTACACTCTAACTATTCATTGTCATCATCAGTTAACGAGTGCTTTTCATGTGCCAAGAACAGTTTAAGTATTTGGCAAAGGTTAATTTACCGATCCTCATATGATGCCATCAGGTGGGACTGTTACTGCATTATTACATATGAAGAATTGGAGGAACAGGGGTTAAGTGGTTTGCCTGAGGTTATTAGCTGGTGAGTGGCAGGCTGTGGGGCTCCAGAGTCTATCCACTTAACCCAGCATATCACACTGTCCTTTCTAATTTCCTCCTGACCATCAAATCCCATCAGAACCAGCTCATGATGAAGTCAGCTTCAATTTCTAAAGTGGAAATCCTATACTCTCCTCCAAAGAAACAGACCCAGCAGGTCAATGGACATCCTCAAAAACCCTTTCCAGCTTTCATCCCCAGAGACCATACAACTTAATCACACAACTCTTGCTGCCTAAGAATGGGTTTAGGCACAACAATTTCCACTGATGGACAGCCTGCTATTTTCTGCAGAATTCACTCATGTCATCTGCACTCCTGCCCCACCTTCCCCCACCAGGCAGACCTTTGCTCAGAGGCCAGCCTGCACACCTGCCCTACACTGTGAATTCCTAAATGCATCTTTAAAGCCTGTGCATTGCACCAGACTCCTGAGCACACAGGTTTTGAAGAGTTTAATCTCACTTGTAAATGGTGCAAAATAGAACTATGATACAGCTCTCCCGCTTTCCTCAACTTACATCTAAGTAAATATTGCTATTATACAGAATTGGGTGCATACCCACTGGCCATGACAAATGAAGAAATAACATTCCTCTGTGATCACGGCATGTTTCTACTTTATCCCTCCTCTGTTCCCTCCTCTCATTCATTCATTCACTCATCGGTCATTCCTTAAGTACATTCTGAAAGACAGTGGAGCTTGTTAACATGTGGCTTCTGAAGTCAGATGGGCAGGGTTCAAGTCCCCTGTCTCTGCCACTTATAAGCCAAGTGTCCTTGGACAAGATATTTCACCTTTGTGTGCCTTGGTCTTCTCATCTACGAAACAAGAATGATAACAGTCCTGGCATCAAAAGGCTGTTGTGAGGATTGCATGAGATGATTCAGGCAGAGCACACGGTCAAGCTCTAAAAATGTCAGCTATTGTTTGTAGATTCTGGGAACCGCACTGGAATACAGATGGAAAAGGAAGTTCACAACCTATTAGGGGAGACAGGCATGTACAACAGCTGGTGAGTGCTATGCTAGAAACAAGCAAAGAGGCAGGGGGAACCTAAGGGTGGAATCAGGGAAGACTCCCTGGAGAAGGTGTTGCTTAAAACTGCAAAGGCACTACAGGAGGTGGAAAAAAGCATGCCAAGTTATAGGAACAGCATGTGGACTGGCATGGATGAAACACAGGAACAGAAGGGAGAGGAAGAGAATGAGGCTGGAGATATAAAGAGACCAGGCTGTAAAAGCCCGGTTATTTTCCTTCTAAGACTGTACTTTATTGGAAAACAATGGGGAACAACAGAGCAATCTAAACATAGCTTCTGACTCAGCTGCCCCCAGTTACTGCCAAGAAACAATCACTGAGCCTTAGTTCTGCTGAGATTAAGGTGACTGAATGACAATACTCTTATAATGGCAGTTCAAAGAAACAGACCCTTCAGGACTCACTCAGTCAGCCTCCAGGCCAACCATTGGGAGCTGGCTTCCCCCAGTGGACCTTTCAGAAGGTCCACTGAAGGTTCTTACTTTTAGCAGTGCATAGGAATACAGATCAAAATTTTTATTACTACTACTACTACTGCTACTACTACTGTACTTTACTGACTATGCTATTACAGTTGTCCCAATTTTCCCCCTTTGCACCCCTCCACCCAGCATCCCTACTCCCTTAAGCAATTTCCACAACATTGTTCATGTCCATGGGTCGTGGGTATAAGTTCTTCAGCTACTCCATTTCCTATCCTGTATTTTATATCCCCACGGCTATTCTGTAACTACCTATTTACACTCCTTAATCCCCTCACCTCTTCTCCCATTGCCCCACATCCTCCTCTTGACTGTAGGTCCCTGCTTTTCATGACTTTGAATATTTCTTGCCAATCCTTTCTAGCCTGCAAAATTTCCTTCGAGAAATCAGCTGAAAGTCTTATGGGAACTCCCCTATAGGTAACTAACTGCTTTTCTCTTGCTTTTAAGATTTTCTCTTTATCTTTAACCCTTGGCATTTTAATTATGATATATCTTGGTATGGCCTCTGCATCCATCTTTTTTGGGACTTTGTGCTTCCTGGACTTGCATGTCTATTTCCTTCACCAAATAAGGTAAGTTTTATTTCATTATTTTTTTCAAATATATTTCCAATTTCTTACTCTTTCTCTTCTTCTGGCACCCCTATTTTACGAATGTTGGAACACTGGGAGTTCCAGAGAATGCTTAACTATCCTCATTTTTTCTGGATTCTTTTTCCTTCTTGTTGTTCTGATTGGTTGTTTTTTGCTTCCTTATGTTCCAAAACATTGACTGGATTCTTAGCTTTATCCACTCTACTGTTTTTTCCCTGTAAATTGTTCTTTATTTCAATTGGTGTATCCTTTGTTTCTGACTGGATCTTTTTTATGCTGCTGAGGTCCTCACTAAGTTCCCTGAGCATCCTTATAACCTGTGTTTTGAAATCTGCATCTGATAGACTGCTTATCTCCATTTTTAGTTCTTTTTTCTGGAGCTTTGATCTGTTCTGTCATTTGGGCCATGTTCCTTTATCTCCTCATTTTAGCAGCCTCTTTGTGTTTGTTTCTATGTATTAGGTAGAGCCGCCATGACTCCCTGCCTTGGTAGCATACAAGTCAATTTCTTGAATGTTCATTTCATACAACACTGTTAACCTTGCCCCTCGGAACTGGCATCTAAACATTAGGTCAAAAATTGACCCCACTCACCAATAACTCTGAGGGAAACTCCAATATTTGCAAGGATGAGGCAATGGTTCCCAACTTTAGTCACCAGATCCCCTGGGGGTTTTAAAAATATAAATAGATCTCTACAACCCCCACTTCAGATCTACTGAAGAGGGTCTCCACAGTGGGACCTAGAAATCTACATTTTTTTTAAAGCTTCCCAGAAAATTCTGATGCTCACCAGATTTGGAAACATCAAGGAGAATGCTGTCTATCCTTTCCCCTGAAGTTCTCTCCCTGAATGGCAATAAGTCATCAGGTAGGCAACAAAAAATACTTAGCCCTAAACCTCAGCTCCTCCAGAAATGGTAAGGGCTTATACTCCCAACAAAGTGCATAGGAGGCCCTTGAAAGAAATGGTCATTGGAATAAGTATTTTTCTAAGTTAAAAAAAACACACAAAAAACATACAGTCCCAATAATGTTGGTCAGCATCTTTGACGTTTTTTGCAAATGGAATATTGTAGAAGTAATTTCATTCCAGATGTGTAAATATCAGTAACTCAACCTGGTTCCTATTTTGCCTTGCCCAGAAAACTCACAGCTAAATGTAGTATGCAATTTCAGAAATCGCCTGATTTAAAGGTCCTGGCACATCTCTTTCTTCTTCTATGTTCCAATTTTTTGTTAAATCTTATGTGTGTTTTTATGTTTTAAGTATTATAAATATGTGTTTGGTGTTGTAAATCACCTTAAATCCTTCTTACAAGTAGGTGAGACAGCATAAATGAAGAAAGTTATAATTCAATATAATACAAAACAAGACTAGAATAAAGAAATTTGGAATTCAAGTTCAATCTCAGGGCCATGGGCCTTTAGGCACAAGATCCATTGATTTAATGGCTCTGTCACCAAAGTGTTCAGGCATAAATTCAAAAAATTCTGAATTGGGGGACAAAGCAGGACCCAGCTCTGCACGGTACCATTTAGATGTGGAATCTGAACTCCCTTCAGTCAGACTTCTGACTCGATGTATTTGTGGGCCCAGGGTATGGAACCGACTTTTAAAGCCACATTACAACCACAGAAACTATATGAGTTTATGTAGGTTGGCCTAAAAACCCCAAGAATGTTTCAAGATGTTCTTGGTTACTCCATAACCATTTTCTCAAGGAAATGCAGCAATCGCATAACGTTCAGGTACTTGTAGAGGGTTTGCGCTTTAATCCAGCTTCACTTCATGCTCAGTGTAAAGAAGTTATTAAGGCTAAGGGGTGACAGTTCAGAGACTTATTGCTCTTGGTCTGAAAGACCAACCATCATTTCTTAGGTAGGAATATAATTAAAAATGAGATAACAGACAGAGTACCTTAATTACCAAGAAGTTGCCAAATCTCTCAAAAGTCTCCAAACAAGCCCCCAGGATCCCATGGGTAATAATCACCACCCATAACCTAAATCCTAACCATTCACTAAACACATAATATTGGTCAAGTTGCTCTCTATGCCCAGTTTTGTCATTTATCAAGCAAAATATAACAGTATCAACTTCATTAGGGTGTTGGAAGGATTAAATGAGATTACGTGTGTAAAGAGTTTAAAAGACTGGCACATAATAAGTACTCAATATACAGTACCACTGTCTCCCAGCACCTTCTATGTGTGAGCCACAACCTTTGAGACAAGTACTACTATTCCTGCTTTACAAATGAGGGCACTGAGCCTTCAGGGGCTGCCCTGGCCCAAGGACACACAACTAATAAATGGACAAGACAGTGTTGGAACCCAGATCAGGCTGATACCCAGACCACATTTTCCCACATCAAGATGCCTTTAATTCTTCATTTGCTGCAGTAAAAATAAGGCAGAAAGTACAAAGCAATGTCTAAGTAGTTCACCCAGACATGGTTTTGATTTTAAAAATGCTAAATGAACCCTGGCCAGTGTGGCTCAGTTGGTTGGAGCAGCATTCTGTAACCAAAAGGTTGCAGGTTCAGTCCCTGGTGTGGGCACGTATGATCGATCCTTGGTCAGGACACATACAGGAGGCAATCGATTGATGCTTCTCTCATACATCGATGTTTCTCTCTCCCTTCCTATCTCTCTACAAAGCCATGAAAAAAATGTCCTCAGGTGAGTCTGGAAAAAAAAAAAGCTCCATGAATGGAAAAAACCATCTGGTAAGTTTAGCAGCAAACTATTAGCAGTGTTTGCCTCTAGGAAGTAAGACTGCGGAAGGGTGTGGAGCAGGCTTTTACCTTATGCTTTCCACATTTTTATACGATTTGATCTTTTCTAACAAGCACAATGGTTTTTAGGTAAACTTTTTACTGAAGCATAACACACATATAGCAAAGTACACAAATCGTAAATATACAGCTGGCTGGACTCCCACAAGGAGAGCACACCCACGGAACCAGCACCAGTTCATCAGAGCCCGTAACCGAACCTGAGGTGAACTCTGAAGCCCCCTTGGGCCTCCTTCCCACCACTAACTTCCTGCAAAGGTTTCCATGGTCCTCACTCCCAACACGATTATTTTGCCTGATTACTTTCATATCGTTTATATATAAATATACTTATATATAACATACTGTTTAATATAAATATATAGATAACATAATGGTAACTCTATGAAATGTATTAATATATAAATATATATGGCTACCCTTCTGTCTGGCTTCTTTCCCTCATCTTGCATACTCATGTGTCACACTAGTATCACTGTGCGTAGTTACAGTTCCTTCAGCCTCATTGCTGTGGTGTTTGAGATCATATAACTCACCATTTACTTGTCCATTCTACTGTCCTTAGACATTTGAGCTGTTTTGAGTTTGGGGCTATTGTGGGTAGTGCCGCTTTGAAAATTCTTGACATGGCTTTTGGTGCCCGTGTGGAAACACTTCTGAGTCTAAATACAATTGTTGAGTCATTGGTATGTTCAGATTCAGAAGCATAAGTATTTTTTATAATTTTTTAAACAAATGCTGCATTATCCAAATTTAATTTATCTATATGCATTTTAGTCATCTTTATCATATACGTCAAACCTATGTCTTTATTCTGTTTTAGTCACATGTCTATAAAAATTAGGCCCTGATTCCTTGGTCAAGAACTCCACCTCCTACAAGACCACCGTGTTCTTCAGGAAAACACTGATGGCATTCACCAAGACGGCAGTGTACTGTACACATGAAAGTACACCATGGTCCTCAGTTTCTGTCAAGCACAGCCTCCAGCGAGGCTAATAACAATAGCAACAATCATACAGGGTGCTAGTACCATACAGCACGGGTCCCAACCCCCAGTCCCGGGTCTGTTAGTAATCCGGCTGCAAGCATAGCTCGCCTGAGCTCCCGCCTCCTACCTCTTCATCTTCCATCCACAGCCGGGGAGTGAAGCTCACCTGAGGTCTGCCTTTCACCTCTTATAATAGTCCCAGGTTGAGGACAGCTGCCACACAGAAATTACCTTTTTTGTCTTAGGTCATCATGGGTATATGTCATTTTGGACTTGGCTTGGCTACCCTTTCTAGACCCATCACTGGCTAGGCAAAGTGGGTCTGTCCACTCCCTGATTACCTTCATAATGCCATGAAAACTGCCCCCAAATTCCCTCCTGGACCCCAGGCAGGCTTTTCTCAGGCCAGTCCTTCAACTCCCCTGATCTTCTGTTCTTCACTGTCCACATGGACATGGAATCCTATAGCTGGACAGCCAATTCTCCCAGGTAAGGCCAGCACTTCTGACTTTCAGGACGAAGAGGGTGGGGAGGTGCTGCTCTCTGGGACACTGAGCTACTTGGGCTGAGGCCACAAAGCAGTTGAAAGACCACGCCGGTCTCCGCTCATGGGCACAAGAGGCTCTGGGGTCCCACCCCTTATGTTAACGCCTGCAGTACTTCTCTGAGCTGGGTGTTGATATTATTACTGCCCTGGTTGGGTAGTTCAATTGGTTAGAGCATCCTCCTAATACGCCAAGGTGCGGGTTTGATCCCTGGTCAGGGCACATTATAAGAATCAACCAACAAATGCATAATAAGTGGAACAACAAATCCATGTTTCTCTCCCCCACCTTTTCTAAAAATAAATAAATTAATTAATTAAATAAAATATTGACCAATGAAATATTGACAATTATAGTTTATTAGGAGGCAGAACATAGGCTAAAAGCTGGCTTGGAGTCAGTCTGCCGAGCTTCAAATCCCAGCACTGCAGTACACCATGTGTCTTGCGTCCCTGTGTCAGGGGTTGTGGGGAGTACAGAAGCCAATGCAGTTGCACACCTACCACAGAGTTTAAGGTCATGGCCCCTGAAGCCAGTCTGCTCAGCCAAATGCCAGCTCTATCACTCATTACCATATGATGCAGGCAAAGTACTTCAATGGTTCCATGCCTCAGTTTCCTCACCTTTAAAATGGGTATCTTCATTGTTTCAGTCTCACAAGATACTTGTGAGGATTACTAGAAGAATATATTAAGCACTTAGAAAAGCATCTCATATATAAAAAGTCCAACATATTTTTAACTGCAGTCATTATCAAAGCCAACTGAATAAACATTTCTCACACAAATCAAGTGTAGTTGCACAAGTGTGATTAACATGCAGTCATCTGGACACCATATTCACAGGTGAATAAAAAATTCATCTGAAAACATTTCTGAATTAGTAATATATTTTCTCAATTAACTCATGGTTGAAGACACGACAATTGGGGCACTTTTTAATACTAAAAAGTGGGCCCTCACATTCACAGTAAACAAAACCACTGAGTTCACTTGCTTGCTTATTTTATCTTTACAGAGAACTGGACCCTAGAAAAGGTAGGGGACCTGACCAGGGTCACCCAATGTGGTGCTCAGCTTGAATCACTACCCTGGACACTTTACCAGGCACCAAACTGAACTTTTGGCAGCTTCTCCAGGCCTTCCTCTGAGGCACTGGAAGTCAAATCATCCTTTAAAAATTAATTATCTGACATAGTCACTATTGCTCATTTTTTAACCAGTCTACCTTTTCCTTTACAAGGCCATTAAGAAGTAGCTCAATGAAAAAATTATGTAAATTCAATCAAATTACCTAACCTATGGGGACCTGAGCGTCCTCTCCATAAAAGGCAAAGACCAGCTCCCCTGTCCTCCGGGGAGCAATGTGGGACACAGCCTAGGGAACAAGCACAGCTTGGAAACCAGTCTGAGCCTAGGCCCATCACAAGGGCAAGTCCTTGGTGTTTTTCCCAGTCCTGATCAGCAGGAAAGTGTGACCTCAGTGGGTAGATGATAATCGATTTTCAGTCACCTGCCACACTACAATACCTTAAGGTCATTCTTCTCCCCTCTCCTCAAAAACTAACCACCACTGTTGGCATCCAGGAGTCTGACGGTGAGGGGAGGAAGGGTCTCTGGTTAGGGGATCATAACATGGCTTGATGAATTTCAGGTCAAGAGGTTCAAGCATTCACTTACCCCGTGTTTTCGGACCATAAGATGCACCTAGGTTTTAGAGGAAAATAGGGAAAAATTTTTTGAAGCAAAAATGTGGTAAAATACTTACTTTTAAAATTTATTTATTTATTTATTTTTATAGAGGGGAAAAGGGAGGAAAAAGAGAGGGAGAGAAACATCAATGTGTGGTTGCTTCTCATGCGCCCCCAACCAGGGACCTGGCCCACAGCCGAGGCATGTGCCCTGACGGGAATCCAATCAAGCGACTCTTTGGTTCGCAGGCCCATGCTCAATCCACTGAGCTACACCAGCCAGGGCAGTCAAATATTTAATAACATAAATAACATAATATTTCACCAATGTAAATGTAAACAGAACTCAACAGCAGCATTAACAACCATTATTCCTCCCAAATTGTGGGGGGGAGGGGGGCATCTTATAGTCTGAAAAATACGGTACATGCTATTCCCTTCCATTCATCCTCTTCCTCCTGTCTCCTTAGATCAGCTGGGATCAGCTGGAGTAGCTAGTATTTCTCAGATAATCGATTTCACACAATGAGGGAGTGAGAGCATGGGCCATTAATGACTAAAGAGCCTTCATGGGCATTTCTTGCTTTTCATAATCTGACAGATGAGCCCTACTTTTGACCTTAAGGACCTGGTATAAACCTACTTTGAGTGAGTCCGGATATAACACTCTTAAAAAATTAGAAAACACCCTCTGGCTACAGAGTATTTATTAAGCACCCTGTAGTATATTGAGCAATTTGCCACAAAACCACAGGGCTCTTGGCAAGGGCTCTCCCCGGACACAAGAGGCAAATGAGCAGCTAGCTCCTCCCCTCAAGAGCATCCCTTATCTGTGACCCCACCCCTTCCTGTCTTTTGTCAGTTGCTGGGAGAGAAAAACAGACAACATACACTGAGCAGCAATATTGGCCTGGGTGTGGATTCTCTGAAGGCTTCCCTTGAAAGCAGCTAGAGGAAATAAGAAATTGACATAGTGGGAGGAAAAACCTCACAGAGATAGGGAGATACATGACTGTAGATCTGGAGCAGGAACTGACAGAAAAAATCTCAGGAGGCAGTGGCCAATGCATGGTTCATCAGGGAGTCCATGGTAGAAGCCTTAATTGAGAAACTAGGAAGAGGAAGAAAGCTAATTCATGTTCATTTAAAGTTGAAAATCTGGACTGAAATTTTAAGTCATCACAATAACATAGATGAAAACATTGCGGAGCCAAAAAAAAGTAGCTACATACACACAATGTGCTCTGTACAATTCTGCTCAGAAACAGGCAACATTAAGCTATGGTGTTCAGGAGGCATTATTTGGGTGGTAAAACTACTAAGAAAAGCAAGAAGATGATCGCCATTAGTCATGACGATTATGTGTAGTGACCTTCTGGGGTGCTGGCAATGTACTATTTCTTGACCTGGGTGGTGGTGATCATACAGGTATTTATTCTATAATCACTCGCTATGCATTTATATTTTATGATTTCATTTCACAATAAAAAGATGTTAAAAAAGAAAACAATTTCAAGTACACAAATTACAGAGTTACATTCAGAAGTTTTAGCAGTTTAACAAAAGACTAGAGCCAATACCAGAGTAATCCATGCAACAGAAAGAACAGCCCTGGCTGAGGTGGCTCAGTGGGCAGGGCGTCACTCCTGCAAACTGAAAGGCTGTGGGTTTGGGTTCCCCTTCAGGGCACATGCCTGGGTTGCAGGCCAGTCCCCAGTTGAGCCCCATGGGAGAGGTGACCTATCAATGTTCCTCTCTCACATCAATGTTTTTCTCCTCTTTCTCCCTCCCTTACCCTCTCTCTAGAATCAGTAAAAGAAAAAAAAAGTTTTTTTAAGAGAGAAGGCAAACAGCTATTTAAATGAGAGGCACTCCTCTCCCACCCAAATTTTATGGTTTGCTTTGGTGTGGAGACTCAAAGTCTACATATATAAAACCATACAAGCAAACTATAAATGTAGCACACCTACCAACCAGAAAGGTATGTACAGCTCTAGGTCAGTGCCGACACCTCCTCACTATTGTTCACTGTTTACAAAGCACTTTCCGTATCATAACTCACAGCCAATGGCTGGGGTTATCTCCACTGCAGAATTAAAGGCAGCCTCAACAATAGCAGGCTCACCCCAGGTTCAGCTCAAGGAAGAAGCAGAAACCAGACCAGCACCTGATCTCAAATGGCCACTTTCCCATTCCCAGGAGGAGGCCCAAATTTTTCTATGTGGAAATAATGAGATGAAGAAACAAGTAAATGACTGTCAGCATGAGAATGTCACCTCCTCTGAGTCACTTTCACTTTTCAATAAAGCACCTGTCAAGGTAAAGATCAGCTTCCCTCACTAGGCCAGAACACCTTGAGAACAGAGTTGTGTCCTCTCATAACTGAGACCGCAGGGCTTTAAGAACATGCTCATTAAACAGGTGCTAATTAATTAATACATGAAGGACAAACTAATGAATATATAGTGTTGTTTTGCACCCCATATTGTCATTCCTACACAGTGCCACCTACACCAACACTGTAAAGCAGTTAAAATGTCAGGTGGTAGCTGCCCTTTTAACAAATTGCCCATATATCTTCCACTTCTCAAAAAAGGTTGCATGTCATATATAAATTCAGAAGTGGAGAGGGTTGACAGGTTAATAATAGACACAAAGAGTGAGGACAAATGGGCTATGAGGTAAGCAAGTCTAAATGCGCCTTCCCTGGACAGGCATTTATTAATAAGCCTGCAAAGATTTACTGAGCATGGCCAGGTTCAGCTCTGTGTCAGGCTTGGGGGTGGGGATCCAGATAAAGGCAGGCACAGTTTCTGTGCTTGAGGAATTCAGGCAGACAGCCTGTACCTAGAGAATGATTCAAGAGGTCACCTCAGGGCAGCAAGTGGAAGAAGGAGGGAAGATAGAGTCTAAGAACTGAGACACCTGCATTTTGGGGGCGTAGTGTGGTCAGAGAAAACCTCCTCAGGCCCACCTGGAAGGAAGTGTAGGATTGTGGGTAGCAGACAAGTCAAGAGGAGGTCTCCAATTCTTTTCTTCCCACCCCTCGCATTTACTCCTTCAGCTGCTGCTGGCAAGGATTTACGTCAAAAAGACCCACAGGGATCTTTCCCTTCCCTCTCCACCTCACCCTCCTCCAAGAAAAATGATGGTCAGATAGCGGGGAGGCAAGTTTAGGGTCAGATTCAGCAAGTAGATGGGCCCAAGAATGGAATGTGAGGCCCCACGGCAGGGCCTGGACACCAGGGAGTGCTTTTTGTTTCCGTTTTTCATTTAGACAAAAAATATTTACTGGCCGCGTTGTGGGTGCAGGCCCTGAATGTGACGGCTCTCAGTGGGACACCAAACCTGCCTTTCACCCAGACTAGATGACGGATGCCTGGGCCCCCAAACACTGAGAGCCTGGGTCTCCCTGCGGTTTCTGCTTTACTTGGCGGTGATGGGTCTCTGGTGGTCTCTGACTGAACCTTGGCCCTTCCAAAAAGGCATGAGGCCCTTCTAAAAATGAAATGAATTCCTTTGATTCAGGTATTCCCAGGGTTTCGAAAAGGGCTGGTAGGTTGATAATGCGGGAATGCCAGGAAGAAATATGGCCATGGTCACTCCTGCAGGGGAAGGAGAATGTCCAAAGGGTGTATTCGGGGTTTTTTGTTTCCAAAACTCTGCCTTTTCTCCAAAAGGTATTAGGGAACTGAGACCTGGCCATGGATCAGATCCAAAGAGAAACGAGTCGTTTCGTTTATGTGTTTAAAGTTAATACTTGCATCCAGTAAACTTCCCACCCACTCCACCTCACTTTACAGATGATCCAGGTGTTTCCAAACGACTTTCCGCCACTCTGTGACTCGTGAAGAACCGAGAGGTGATTATTTCCCAGAGTGTGGGATCTGCTGGGACCCTCAGCCCCTCGCCGCTTGACAAAGCGCGTCCACACGCCCGGCCGCGCTTCCGGGACGAAAGAACGAAAACTGCCCACTTCTTTCCCGCGGACACCGTAACTGCGCGACCGGCTGCCGCCGGGCTTGCCCCGAAGAGCCCAGTCTGGGAAAGGGCGGCGGGCCCGTGGCGCGCGGAAAGCGCTCAGTGCACGCTGCTCCTGGCGCACCTGGATGCGCCCGGCGGTCCCAGCTCTGTCTCCGGCTCCCGAAACCGCAGTCTCCGATAGCGCCCACGGGACCCCAGCCTCCCCAGGCTTCCTCTGGGCCACGCCGCTCCCCAGCCCAGGAGCGCTCCGCTCCCCACGCGTCTCAGGCTGCTCTTACCCGGGAAATGGCGAGAGGCTGCTCGAAGTCCTTGCCCCCAACGAGGCGGAAGCCCCATGGCCCTGGGCCTTGGAGGACTATTTGTTGGGTGCTCATTGCGCGGCGATGGCGAGCAGTGACCCACGGGGACAGACGCAGTAAGACCCGGCTGGGTGCTCTGGGGTTCCCAGTGAGCTATCGGAGAAAGTGCGCGCGCCGCGGGCGTGGGGAACCGCGGGCGGGCGGAGCGAGGGCGGGGGCGGCTCCGCCCAGCCTGCGGTACCGCAGCCCGCTCCGCCCGTTCTCCTAGCCGGGTCGCGCCGGGGGCTAGGGAGTCGCTCCGAGAGAGCCTAGAGCTGGGTCTGGGGGCCGATCCTCCAGCTCCGCCCCGGCTCCCAGTACCGCCGAAGGCGCTGTTGGTGAGAGGCAAGCAGGTTCCGACAGACCCGAGCTTGGCGCTTTGTAAAAAGAGTTTAGAAGTACTGTGCAAAGTCAGCCCTCTGAGAGCAGCTCCGTCTTCACGTTTGCTTTTTGTGTAAAAGGTGTTTTCCGAATGCTCTCATTTTGACGCTTTGAAGCGGACAAGCGGTTCAAAGACTTGCCCGAGACTACTCTACACAGCCCGCTTATCCCGGTGCTTAGGAAGCCCGTAGGGGTACTTTTCTAATGCTAATGAACCATCGCACAAGGTTGTAATTAGAATTCAAAACCTTTCTAGACAACTTCCCTCCAGGCTGGAGTTCATTGTAGGTTCTGACCTTAAAACCTCAGACCTCAAGTCTGGGTCGGGACCAGGGCTAACACCAGGAAAGGGCACTGGGATGAGTAGTTAGACCTGGGTTCCTAGCCTGCCTCTGGCTCCCACTGGCCTCCTCGCACCCTTGCCCTTGAGAGCTTTCTCCGTGCCAGACCAGACTATGTCGCACGTTGTCCACTCTGAGTAAAGCCGAAATCCTTTAAATGCTTGTAGGGCCACCCGCAAGGAGGTCTATACCCTCTCTGACCTCATCTCCAGCAGCCCCCACCCTGCTCGGGGTTCTTTGGCCTCTGCCTCAAGGCCTGTCTGGAATGCTCTTCCCCCAGTTACCCCGGGACTCTCTGGGTTCAGTTGTCATCATCTCTCAACGACCTACTTAAAGCTCCTCCCTAGAACACTGTCACCTTACCTCTTTTATTTTCCTCTGTTGCATTTATCATCATGGGATATACTTGATATTTTGCTTGTCCCCACCCCTAACATTAGTTTCGTGGGGATAGGGTGTTTATCAGTTTTGGTCAAGGCTGTATCCCAGTGTCCAGAATACTGCATGGCACATAGTATTTAATTAATGTACACTGGCTGTTCTTATGACCACTTACCCTCTCTGGGGTCCAGGTTCTTCACAGTTTTCTTGGCACTCATTCATCCTGGCACCAGGGCCCCAGCACAGAGCACATGTCCAATGTATTCGATATAGTGATTTCTAAAACATACATATTTGGTCATTTAGATGACCAAAATACATTTCACAAAAATATTTGGGATTCATCCACAATTTCTGGCTTACAATTCCTGGTTTACAACTCCTGAAACCCACAAAATTTCCCAACCGTTGAGACAGGTAAAGGTGTTTTGTTATGCAAATAAAGGGAAAAAGAAAGCACCGCTGAATGGGGGATGGTTGTCAGGAGAACCAACCTTATGATTAGAGGTTTAGAATTTTCAGTCCCACACTCCCTACCCCCACCACCCAGAAGGGGTGAGGGGCTGGAGATCTAATCAACCACCAATATCCAGTGAATTAACCAGTCATGTCTAGGTAATGAAGCTTCCATAAAAATCGACTGACTGTAACTTGAAGTTCCCACACCCTTCTTCTCCGTGGTTTGGAGAATTTGCTTCTAAGATTGTCCGGGTTGGTGAACACATAGATGCAAGGAGAGGGGTACACTTGGAAGTGGCTTGGAAGCTCCGCACCCCTCCTCACAAACCTTACCCAATGTATCTCTTCCATCTAGCTATTCACGAGTCATACATATCCTTTTACAATAAACCAGTGATGTAGCAAGTAACAGGTTTCTGAGTTCTGTGAACTGTTCTAACAAATTAATTGAACCTAAGGAGGGGGTTGTGGGAACCTCTGATTTATAGCCAGCTGGTCAGAAGATGTGCAGGTAACCTGGACTTGTGATTGGCATTCTGAGTTAGAGGGGGTCGTTGGAACTGCCAATCTATAGCCAGTTGGTCAGAAGCAAAGGTATGAGCTGGGGCTTGAGGGTGGCTAAAGTATGTGTGTGTGGAGGGGAGTGGGCAGTCTTGTAGGACCCAGCCCTTACTCAACCTATGGAATCTGATGCTGTCTTCAGGTTGGTAGATAGTGTCAAAATTGAGTTGAATTCTTGGACACCATGCCGGTGTCTAAGAATTGTTTGTTTGTGTGAGGACAATCCCTACCTCACACTCCAATTTAATATGTTTGTGAAAAGCAGGGCTGTCTCCTTGTGATCCTGGCCTACCTACCAAGGAGCCCTGTACGCAGATTTACACCTGAAGGGGTCATCTTACTTGTCTGTTGTATCACAGCACAAATGTTTATTTTTAAGAACAGTTTGCTTATAGTTAGAAACCAAAGTGGATTTATGTTATCTATTCACCCTCCTCTCCCCTTGCACCCTGATATTCCTTCTTGAGTCTGAGAAAAAGGAATGGAGTTATGGCCAGGAACTAGCCACCTGCTTCATTAAAGCCCCAAATCCACCTGCTTTAAGATTCTTCTGATTAGAAAACATGCTAGTGTTTCACGTCCCTGCAGAATTTGGGGGGAATTGCCCAATTCTGAGTCTGCCCTTCAATGTGTAGCAGTTTTGAGTATCTTGCGTCTTAGGAGGAGAAAAATGGTTGAAAAGCCACATTCTGTGCTCCGCAAGGAGCGGGGCTGCCTCTCATTCAACCCCATGAGTCCTGCTGGCAGGGACCAGTACAGCATAAGTACCAACAGAGCTTATTCTACACAGCCTTCTTTACAGACCGGGGCATTAGTACACTCGTGAGGGCTGTGAGTCCTCAGTTGCTTCATTTAGTTGTTAAATGTTCTCAGCTGTAGCCTGGATCCACATAGCAAAAGCTATAAAACAGCCAACCTTTGACCCAGTCATCTCCTTTTGGGCAGTGATTCCAAGGACATAATTTAAAAGAAAAAAAAGCTATATGTACAAAGATATTTATAGCCACATTATTTATAATGAAAACTGGAATCAACCAGTAAGAGAAAAGTGGCTAAATATGCTATGGCCATATGAGGGAATAGTATGCAGCATGGAAATAATGACCATGAAGACTAAGAGGAGACAGGGCAATGTGTTTTCAGGATATGTAAAAATAAGTGGAACAAAATTATTTGGAAACCAAATATTATTATTTGTAAAATTTATGTTAAAAATGAAAACTGTCTTCTTATTGCTAAAAATTAGGAGAAAGTACAAAAGCTTTGTATTGGGAGATGGAACTGAGGAATTTTTAAAAAATAATCTTCTCTAACGATGGTGTAAAGTTTTCAAAATGAAAATAAAATGGTCTCGCCCTGACTGGTATGACTCAGTTGGTTGGACATCATCCTGCAAAGCAAAAGGTCACAGGTTCAATCCCCCCTCAGGGCACATGCCTGGGTTGTGGGTTTGGTCCCCACTCAAGGTGTGTGCAAGAGGCAACCGATTGATATTTCTCTCTCACATGGATTTTTCTCTCCCTCTCTTTCTCCCTCCATCCCTCTCTCTAAAAATAAATAAATAAAACCTTGAAAAAGAAAGTTATTGAGTCGCCCACTGAGTTGGCTCAGGGAATTGAGCTCCAGCCTGTAAACCAAAGGGTCACAGTTTCGATTCCCAGTCAGGGCACATGCCTGAGTTCCGGGCCAGATGCCCAGTTGGGGGTGCGGGAGAGGCAACCACAATCTTGAAAAAAAAAGTTATTGAGGGCCCTAAAGAACTTTAAAAAATAAAACTAAATAAATGAAATGGTCTCAGCTTCTTGGATTGGAGACTAAATGCCAGTCTTTCTGGGGGCAGAAAATCTCATCTTCTCTCTTTTTAATCCCCTCTAGGAGCTAGCTCTGAGCTGGACACACAGCACTACTTAGAAATACCTGAGCATTGACAGATCTGACTCCCCCAGCATCTCCCAACACAAGCAACCCGGTCATATTTTAAACACCAGTACTTACTTATCCCTACTCTCCCATTTCCTCAGACCCTTGACTCCTGTGGAGACCTTGAGCAACCTCTCTGAACTTCAGTTGCCTTGCTATTATTATAATGCATTCCATCCAAGTTTGTTGACCTAAACAGCTTCCACCAAATATCTGGATTGGAGGGAGGGGATAGTTGGGGAAGAAGAGGGGATGCAGGAGAATGCTGAAGAAATGGGAGCAAAGAGGACAGGAAAACAACAGAACAGTGGCCCAAGAAGTCAGGGGGACAGTGGGTCTTTCCAGTTTTCAGTCCAGTTTTCCTGTGTGGACAGGGTGGGAGGGAGGAGTCTGCAGGAGGATTCCCCCAGTCTGGCTTCCGCAGAGCCGGCAACCCCACACCCCATACCATTACCAGGACCGCCCCACCCAACCCCGGGGGCCACTACGTGGATGGAAACAGAGACCAGGACTGTGCTAGGCTACACATATGGTCTTATTGAGTCTCCTGGTCCTGGACTCGCCCAGTGGACTGCAGAGCTCCCACCAGGACCCCTCCTCTGGGGCTGAGCCACTCAGGCCCCGCCCCATGGGGGATCATAGGTGGCTCCCAGACACAATGCCTACGCTGGGTTCAGACGCAGGCTCTGCCCAGGCGCAAAACAGCCGAAATCCGCCTAGCCGGGCGCGCGGCGACTCCCAAGTCCCCTGAACGGCACAACCGCCTGGGGCGCCCTGGTCAAATGACAGCCGAGAGTGACTTGCTTTCTCTTTTCTGTAAAAAGATTGAATCCTAAGCTCAAAAGCTCGCAGAACAAAGTCACCTTTCCCGCCTGCCCTAGCCAGCCTGTCCAGGAACATTCAACTCCCAACCCTGCCCCAGGGGCAGCGCGTCCTCTACTAGGATCCCACGCACCGGGCTGGTCGGAGCGGACAGGACAGCGCACCCCCCAGGGGCGGTGCCGGCGGCTCTGCCAGGGACTGGGCAGGGAATTGGCTCCGAATTTTTGCTTTTCTCACTTCCAGCTTTAGCCCAGAGGATACCTGAAGTGGCCACTTGGGATTGGGTGCCTCTCGGATTCCAGGAGGCACAGAGCATGCTCCGAGGCGCATAGGGCCATGGGACACCTGTGCCCTAGACCTGGCTGGAGTTACTTCCGGGCTGATAAAGTGCGGACAGATGAGCTGTAGAGTCTAAGTCCGTGTTTCCAGGAGACAAGAAACTGAGGGGCCAGCCCCAGAGCTCAAGTTATGTTACCCACCTGCCTCCTGCCCCCCACCTGGGCAGGTGGCATCAGAGTTCTCAAAGGCAGAGAGAAGCCTGGACCTCTACCATTTCTCAAGCATGCCTGAATATTGAGAAGAAATTTCAAAAACAGGATCATAGCCAAAGTGGTTCATATTAAACATTTATATTGGAGAAAAGACAAAACATACACACAAAATGTAATGTAACTGTGTCGTTCATAAGATAATTAAATATTAATTAAAATGTAATTAATCTACTAGCTGAGCCTCTTTGTAAATTTGTGTGATGAACATATTTAATTTTTTATTGTATTCCTGTGGTTTTACATATTACTTCATCCAGAGAAACTTCAAAAGTCTAAATTTGAGCCTAGCTCACATGGGGCCAACCCTTAGCCCCCTCCCCAAGAGAGAAAAGGTGGCTTGGTGTCAAGGTTACCCAACAGACCCTAGCCCAATACGCAGACAATAAACATTGTCCTCATTACTAAACAGTGACTGTGAGAGTGTATATTAAGAACTTAACTCATCTTGTTGCATTTTACTGGAACAAGATTCCAATGAAATGTCATAAACCCCTGTTACAGGAGGAGCTGAGGCACTGATACGCAGCCCAGATCCCTCTTCATGGAAAGACTTGTCCTGGCTGCTAGGAGGTGGACAGCGTCTGCTCTTAGCCCCTTCAGGGACTGTTTTGCTGCAGAGAGAAGCCTTGCCCGAGGGCAGGCCCTTCCCTAGGTTGATCTAGGTGGGGTTAAGGACTGGCCACTTGGCCAGACACACGACAACTCTGATTACTCATTCCAGCTCTAGAGCTCCCTGTAGAATAAGTTGAGGCTGCCAGGCCTACGTGGCAGCTCAACGTCTCCCTCTACCCAATTTAGCTTCCTCCTCCTGTGCCTCCGAATGTGTTGAGTCCAAGGACCCTCCTTAATGAACATCCTGCCTGCTATACTCTGTCTCTGGGACAGGGAATCCAGTCTGCAATAGCCCCGGGAGAGTAACAGATTTCCTAAAATCACTCAGTAACCAAGTAACAAGGCAAAGTTTAGGGTGGGGAGGCAGAGGAAGAGCTGTAGGGTCTGTGAGGCTTTGTAATAAAACAGGGAGAGGCAGGCAGGAGGTTATTCAGAGGTTCCTAGGATCCCAGAAGATTCCTCAGGTCCACATTCATGGAGGTCCCAGGGCCAGATCTCCCTG
This sequence comes from Trachops cirrhosus, assembly GCA_028533065.1. Taxonomy (NCBI): domain Eukaryota; kingdom Metazoa; phylum Chordata; class Mammalia; order Chiroptera; family Phyllostomidae; genus Trachops; species Trachops cirrhosus. Next base: position 132,351,199 of record CM052542.1, read on the forward strand.
CTCCACTGGCAGGGACACCAACAACCCAGTGTCAGCCACTCAACTAGACAATCCCTTAGTGAGTGGCTTTCCGGGCTTCCCCTTTGGAGGAGGTGGAATTTGAGATAAGCTTCAAAAGTATCAGCGAATATGAAGGCAGAAAGGCCATGACAGCAGAAACAGAACAAGGTAGTAGGAGGGGCAGAACATGCTCTGCTGGAATGACATCATTAAACAATAGGCAGATTGGAAAATTCTGTGGGGAGGGCTCTGAATACCAATGACCTGCTGTGGTGTGCAAGGAGGTCAGGCAACGGCTTCCTTCCCTCTCGCTTCATTCCACCCATTCCACCCGTGCACTCTCTCTGTGACACCCCCTCCCAGTCCATTTCCTCTTGGGGTTTGCTGTGCTGCTGGCCTAGTCTGGCTATGGCTGATACTGACATTGACTATTTATAGCACCTGGGGACAGATTGAGTGGCAGGGCCAGTTTCCATGACGCCAGGGCTCCTAGAGGGTAGCTTTCTCTCTGCTAGGACCCCACCCACCCCCTCTGGGTTCATGGTCTCTCCTATTACCTCTAATACTCGGCTTCCATGTGGTCATTCCTTGGGTAGCATCGGAACTGCTGCGGAGTAAGAACAGAGCAAGAGGCCATCTAGAAATGACAATGCTGACTCCAGGTATCACCACCTGTCCCCCTCAGCCCCTCACATTAAGCCACATTCTAGGCTGAGGAGAGGTTGTGCTATAAAACATTCCAGCCAGGAAAGCATAACCTGAAAATAATCACAAGAAAACATTTGACAACCCCCTATTAAATGAAAAGTGTTGTGGGAGGAACTGTTCTTCAAAAATGGCAATGCTATTGAAGACAAACTTTGTGGAAATGTTTCAGGTTAAGGAATAGTAAAGAGTCAGACAATCCAAATGCAATATATCTGATGGTAGCCCTGCCCCTGTTACTGGAGGGAATAGATGGATGCAGATGAGAGGTTAAAGTAATATATGAAAGTTGAATGTGCTGTTTGATAACAAGACAGTGTCTGTATAAGAGAACGACCCTGTCTTTAGGAAATGCACATGGGTTATTTAGGGATACAGGGCTGCATGCATGTAACTAAGTCTCAAATGATTCAGAACAGTTAATGTGTATATGAGAAAGAGACAGAGGGAGAGAGCACAAATGAAGCAAATGGGATAAGATGTTAATAAGTGAATCTGGTAAAGAATGTATGGTCTTTGCACTGTCCTTATTCTTGGAACTTTTCTGTGATCTTGAACTTATTTCCAAATAAAATGTTGCTTAAAAAGGAAAAAATATGGCATGATAGGCACTGTTATGTTCTATGTAGAAAAATGAAGTGTGGTTGCAAATGTCAAAAATAAAAGTGATGAGGGAAGACTAGTCCAGGAAAGTGATTTGAGTCAAGAACCAGGTGAGTGAGTGACCCACGCAGATGTCTTTGGGGACAGACAGCATTGTAGACCAAGGGAATAGGTTCCAATATGGAACAGTTGGCGTGTTCATTGGCAAGGAGTCCAGGGGAGCTGGCGTGAGCCAGTGAGGGAGGAGTAGGCTATGAGGTCAGAGAAATAACAGAGAGCCTGACTGGGCAGAGTCTCGCAGGGCATTTGAGAATCACTAGGAGTGAGAGGGAAGGTCGTGAGGGCTTTACACAGAGGATTAACATGATCTGCCTTTTGTTTTCAACACTCTGCGTGCAGTGTTGAAACAGATGGAAGAGGAGGCAAGAGCAGGGCAGGGAGCAGTGAGTGGGTTGTTGTCATAATCCAGGCGAGAGATGATTATTGGCTGGGACCCAGGGAGGAAAAGCAGAGGAGTCTATGAGCAGTGCTGGGATTCCAGCTATATTGTCAAGCATTTGCAGATGGATAGCAAGTGAGGTACAGGAGGCGTGTCCAGGATGACTCAAGTGTTTTGGCCTAAACAGCAGATACAAGGATGGAATTGCCATTAACTAAAACAGGGAGCCTATGCAAGAAGCAGCTTTAGGGATACGCTAAGGAATTTAATTCTGGGCATATTTCAGTTTCAGTGGGGATGTGGAACAGGCAGTTGTATGTAGGAGTCTGGAGTCCACAGGAGAGGCCCAGGCAAGAGAGGAGCATATAGTGGATTTTTAAGGCACGAGACTGGATAAAAGCACCATGGGCTAGGAAAACAGGGAAGCACCAAGGATTGGGCCTGAAGATACCGACTGTATGCTGTTGGTTTGGGAAATGAGGAACCACCACCAAATGCAACTGATAAGGAGCCATCACTGGGCTAGGAGAAGCATGAGAAGTTGGTGTCCTGGAAGCCTACTGTTTCCAGGAGGGACTCCAGAGTGATTGGGTGTGTCAAATGCTGCTCCAAGTCCAGGGAGTTGGGAATTGAGACCTAGCACAAGATTTAGTGTCCTGAAAGTCACTGAAGGTCCTGAAGGGAAGGGTTTTGTTAGGGTATAGGGGCAAAATCCTGAATGGAGTGGATTCAGGAGGGAATAAGAGGAGAGGATTGGAGACAGCAAGTACAGACAGTTCTTTAGAGGCCTTTTGCTGTAAAGTGAATGAGAGAAGGGAGGCAATAGCTGGAGGAGAAACGGAGAGAGAGATTTTCCTTTAAATGAAAAGCGGGGCCTAGGCCTTCTTTGCAGGGTCATGGAAATATTACTGTGTATAAGGGACTTCATTGTTTCTACTGTTACTATACTATAAGGGACACTACTATACTCTTATTCTCTTTCTGGCCTGACCCTCCCCCCTGGATTAAAGCTTAACTTCCTGTCATGTTTCTTTATGCAGCTCTTCTTGAAAGCTCTGGTCTCTCCTTCTCTTGTCCCACTTTCCCCTTTGTCATCTGGCCTGCTTCTCCCATAATTTTCTAGAAGTGCACTCTGGTTCCACACCCTCCGCTCTGGCACATCCCCCTCTACAAATGCTGCCTTTTCTTCACTCCTCATGGCCTGTGTTAAGGAACCACACTTCATTCTTTTGAGAAAAAAATATTTTAGCCCATTCTTCTGCAATTGGACTCCTAAGATGAAGATGATGAAGGCACCCCTAAACCTGCAATCACTTTGTGATGAGGAAGCATTTTGTCACAGAGGAAGGGATTTCAGGAAAAAGTATCAGTTGAGGAAGAGATGATGAATTCTTAGCCACAGATAGGCAAGCACAAATTCAAGGTGAGTTCCCAGAAAGACCTGAAAGATCTTGTCAATAGTTGTGTGACGATATGTATGTGTCAAAACTTTATATATATCATAACCTTTGATTTAGAAATTCCACTTCTAGAATTTATTTTAGTAAAAAAGGAGGCATTTAAGATACTAAGAGTATGTAAAAGGTTGTTCATCATAGAATTGTCCATAATTGCAAAATGTAGAAACAAGAGGGCTGCTGGATATGCCGTGGCACACTTATACCATGAATACCATGGAATCATTACAATAATGATGCAGAGATGAATATGTATTGTCAAGAAAGGTGTTTATGATAAGTGTAAAGTACAGATACAAGGTCTGTCCAGAAGGTATCCAGCCATGTAATATGAAAAACAGAGACATTTATCAGAGAAGAATGTAAGAGACGAAGAAGCATTGTACATAGTACAATGAATGACACCTCAGTCCCCTTTAAAGTAGTCACCTTGGGACGTCACACAGTTCTCCCAAACGCCATCAGTGGCCTCGTCATATTTTCTTGAATCTCATCGATGGTCTGAAATCTCTTTCCTTTCAAAGATTTTAGTTCTGGGAAAAGCCAGAAGTCACAGGGTGCCAAATATGGGCTATAGGAGGGCTGAGTCACCTGGGTGATGGGATGTTTCACCAAAGAACTCTGTACAAGATGCTATGCATGAGTGGGCACATTGTCATGATGGTGCTGCCAATCACCAGTTGCCCATAGCTGTGACCTTCTGAATCATCCAAATAGTTTCCACAGAGGAATGTTCAAGCTTAATGCAAAATTTGATACTGATTCATTGCTCTACTCATGCAGTCATTATGAATGTGGAAAGCCTCACAGCAAACATGCTCACTCAGCGATGTCTACTGCCCCCACCCACTCGTACAGTGAAATCATCATTGTTTGTGCATGTGCATTTCAGTTCACTGTCCTTAGCTGCCAGGTTACATCGATGTCATGCAAACTGTTCTCATTATATTAACAATGGCTTGACTTTTTAGGACAGATCTTCATGTATATACATATGTGTAAAACTCTTAAAGAGGGTATACCTTAATGGTAGTAATTATGTGAGTTCTGTTTTACTGCAATAACTTTGTCTTGTTTGATTTAAAAGGTAGAAAAAAGGCCCTGACCAGTGTGGCTCACTTGGTTGGATGTTGTCCTATGAAGCAAAAGGTCGAGGTTCGATTCCCAGTCAGGGCACATGCCTAGGCTGCCAGTTCAAGCCCAGGTGGGGTGCATACAAGAGGCAACTGATCAATGTTTCTCTACCCCTTTTTCTCCCTCTCTTCTCCTCTCTCTAAAAATTAAATAAATAAAATTTTTACAAAGTAGAAAAAAGGCCCTGGCTGATGTAGCCCAGTGGATTGAGCGTGGGCCTGCAAACCAAAGGGTTGCCAGTTCAATTCCTAGTCAGGGCACATGCCTAGGTTGCTGGCCAAGCCCCCAGTAGGGGGACGCATGAGAGGCAACCACACATTGATGTTCCTCTCCTTCTCCTTCCCTTCCCCTCTCCCAAAGGAAAAAAATGAAAAAAAATTTTAAGTAGAGAAAAGGAGTAATAATTAAAGTTAGGAGAATAGATTGCCTAGGCAACAGATTATATAGAGAAGCTTAAGGAACATTCATATTAAAGGGGTGAAAAGAGGATGAGAAGCTGGGAAAGAATTCAAAGAAGCAATGAGAAAAAGGCAGCAATATCTCATGGAAGCCAAGGAAACAGACAGAGCCCAGGCAGGACTTTGCTGGTGATACTCACTGCTGGGTGGTTATTCCCAATGGCTTTGGTTCCCGTAAAGCCATTCCCACCCTCTTCTGCCTTGCCCACCTCCCTCCCTTTGGCAATTTCTTTACAAGTAGGAGGAGTAACCATGTGATCGGCTCCAGCCATGAGATGCAGGAAGATGTCTACTGGGGACTCTTGGAAAAGACTTTTGGAAAAGAGCGTGCAAAGAAAAAAACTTTGGTCTTATGCTGCTCCCAATTCCTGCCTTCAGAAGCAGTCATATGAGGATATGATGCTTTGAGTTGTCAAGGTAGTAGCCAGCTTGTAATCATGACAGAAAGGCCAGGGGAATCACAAATACTAACCCAGATGCCCATCTTCTTTTCTGTGAAATATGAGACATTTCTGTGCCACATAAGCTGTCACTTGTTGGGCCAACTACTGTTGCAGTTGAAGTTACTCTTCACTGATACAGAGAATATGGAGTGCAAAGTTCTTGGTGGACTTTGAGCTCTGTAGATCTATGACACTACATACGGGAGCCAGAGAGCAGGTGTGGTGAGGAAGGACAGGCAGTGGGACTGGACCACAGTTCTGAAAGGCTTCAGAGTGGTAAAGAAAAGGATGACATGGAATCGGCAGGAGTGCATAAAGATTTCTTCTATGCTATTGCTGCTCTCTTGGCTCTGGCAGAAGACTGAGAAGAGACATAGATCTTTTATTGAACTTTCAGTGTTCAAACACATTGTAGATGCTCATCAAATGGTTCTCACTATCATTCCATGAGGTCACTCTTAGAGATGTTATTGTCTTTGGGTAAACTAGATTTTCCAGATGTATACTGGTCTGCAGACTCGTCCCAGCTCTCTGTCCCTTGGAGGCAGTAGAGTGTGATCAAGAGAAATGATACTGACTTTGGAGTCAGACTGAATCCACTTACTTGCTGTATAGCCTCGGGCTGAATTCCTGAGTCTCAGGTTCCTACCTGTAAGTGGACACCTACCTCATAGGGTTGGTATGGGATAATGTACGGAAAGCACTGGTATGTAGTAGGCACTGGAATAACTGGAGAGCTCCTTGTGGGCCTTGCAGGTTGCCTTCCAAACATCACTTTTTCCTCCTTCCTAACGGAGCTCCACTTAGGTCTAGTCATCTCCTCCTCCCAGCTGAGGCAACTCAGGCTCAGAAAGCTTCTGTAGCGTTTCTGAGGTCTCACATTCTAACACGTTTCAGAGGTAGCAGGTCTTCAAACCAGGTCTTCTGACTCCCAGCACACTGTTTTTTCCAATACCTCTCATTTTTGGAGGAATTAGCACATTTATCCAGCACAACAAGGTACCTGGCATTCAGAGGTTCTCAACTTAGTCTGTTTCTCCTCAAGGGCAAGACACAGAAGTCACATGGCTTTTATGACCTAGACTCAGAAGTGACATACCATCTTTTCCTGCATAATCTGCTAGTCATGCAGACCAACCCTGAAAGAACATGGAAGGAGACCACACTAGGCTGTGAGTCCTGGGAGGTGAGGATCACTGGAGACTCTCGGAAGCTGGCCATAAGCATCTTAACATTTTTATGAAAACAGTTCTGACTTTACAAATCTCCTGAAAGGCCTTGAGGACTCCAAGCAGATTACAGACCATTCTTTGAGATCCACTGCCCGTGATAATTTTAGATCTTGCCAATGTACATGATTTATGCTACTATTCTGAAGGGGATTCTCAGATCCACCTCTCTTTTGCAGATTCATCTCAGTTTGTCAGGTCTCACTTGAAAAACAAGTTTTCCAGAGAGACCCTTAGTCTATTCAGCATTTTGCTTCTGCTGCTGGCTGAGCAAGGGTGCTGGAAAAGTAGAGTAGTTGCCTGCCAGGACAGACTTCATAAAAGTCAAGTGTCACATGGTCATTCAAAATCTCATCAAAGCCTTTTGCATCTGTGTGTTCATCTTAAATATTTTTGAATATTTTCAATCTGAACCACCCGCCCTGGCTAATTACCTGTATCAAGTAGGTACTTCTTTCATTTATCCCAAAAGGCCCCAGCAAGTGTCCCCAAGGCAGGCTTGACTTCTACATGCTAAGACTTGGCAAATATACCCATGAACAACTTATCCAAATGCTCATGTCTTTGAGACACTAATCTTTGTTCCTTTTCAGAAGAGTCCTAACACATGTAGTATGTGATACAGCTGTGCCACTCCCCCTTCTGGATGAACACCCTCCTCCATCATGTTTTTCTCAAGACCTTGGCTAGCAGTGTTTCATCCCACAGCCTGTGTCAGCTGCACTGGAGTGTGTACTGGGACAGGGCAGTAGTGTTCCATTTTCCCAAGTCTGTCACAACAACGCTCAACGTCCAGTTTGCACCGTGGACCATTGACTTATCTCTGTCTAGCTGCCTTCTTTCCTTCCTAGAGCAGTACGCCCCTCCCCTGGCATTTTCTTCTCCCCCGTTCCGTGAGGTTCTCGTGGGTCATAATTATATTCCACCCACTTTGGCCAAAATGATTAGTCCAAGAAAGGGTAAATAACCATGTTGGGCCTGCCAGGGTCTGGAATTGTTTTCAGGGAAACCAAACCGGGAGGCCCTTTTTCCTAGTCTGGAGTTAGAGAACTGACTGGAGCTGCCTGTCACTACGTTTTCTATTGCTGCTTTCAGTAGGTGAAAATGTAGCTAAACAAGACTAACAACACCAAGAATAAAACAAATTAGACTCTGGCTGGGTAGCTCAGCTGGTGAGAGCATTGCCCCGATATGCCAAGGTTGCGGGTTCGAACCCCAGTCAGGGCACATACAAGCATCAACCAATGGATGCATAAATTAGCAGAATGACAAATCAACGTTCTTCTCTTTCCCTTTCTGTCTCTAAAATTAGTAATTTTTTTAAAAGAATAAGACAAATACCAGCAGAAAGTTTGTCCCTGGATTCACTCCACCCCGAGGCTAATTCTAACTACCTTCCTCCCAGCGATATGACTCAAGAATGGTCAGAAGTGTTAGGTTTCTACCAGTTTTCATCGAAAAAAGCCTTCATACAATTGACTCTTTGGCCTCAAATTATATTGTTAGAGATCTGTGTCCTGAAGGAGAACATGTTGAGAGAAAATAGCAGAGGGCTGAGAATTCAGTGAAGACAGAAAGAGAACTGAGAAGGGTCTGGCCAGAGAAAAGGCAGGCGAGCCAAGGAACATTTCACAGAAGCAGATGAGCTAGTTTTAATTGGGTGGTAGGGAAACAGACACTCCCATGGACTTGGAGAGAGAATATTTTTTCTTTTTTTAGGGCAATTGGCAGTATCTCAAGATTTGAAATGTTCCTGCTCTTTGAGCCAATAATTGTACTCAATGCAGCATTGTTTGTTGTGGTAAAAACCTGGCAATAATTTCAAACAGTTGCTTCATCAATAGGCAGTTGGTTAAGTAAATTATGGAAACATGTCCCAGTTCTATTGTTAAGGGGGGAAAAGACTATGCAAAGCATTTGGTTATAGATGTGTGTATTTCATATGTGCAGAGAAGAAAACTTGGAGGATCATACATCAGATAACTGGCACTGGTGATCTCTGTAGGGTCGACTGTAATTATGGAGAATTTTCACTTTCTAAATTAGTACAAGGCTGGAATGATGTGAGATTAACCTCTGTTCTATTTCTGCTCCTGTAAGATAATGTTTCCCTTCTTTCACTATTGTATTCAGAGTTCTAGAATCTCTGACCACACGGGTTTGTTCATTCATTCATTCACCCATTTATTTAATCGGTAAAGGATTGAGTGACTGAGTACCAACCATGTCAGATACTGATAGGTCTTGGGCATATAATAGCAAAACATGATTTTATATGGTTGTGAAAAACAGTGATGGGTTATGCAGATGCACAGGGGAAGAAGAGAGAACTAGAATGCTGGAGTGGAGACAGTAGGGTCCCATTACTTCCAAGGAGGTAACATATATAAGACCCTAAAATTGAAGTGTATGTGTGGAGTTTGAACTCATAGGACTGTGTGGTTAGAAAGAACAATGAGGAATGAAGCCAAGGTAAGGGAGGGAGCAAGGCAGTGTACCTATAGACATGATGCCATTGTACATCAAGTGAAAAAGGAAGCCACCAGAGGGTTTTGGACCAACTGTAAAATGAGCACTCTGGTTGCTATGTTAAGACTAAATTGGAAGGGGCACTGGTGAAAGCAGGGAGACCAGGTAGAAAATGATTGCAATGATCCAGGTGAGCAAAAATGGCTTGGACTATGGTAGTTGAGTGATTGGGTTTCAAATGTTCTATAAAAAAATATATTAAAAAAATTTACATTTATTGATGGGAGAGAAATCGATGTGAGAGACATATCCATTGGCTTCCTCCTATAAGAGCCTGAGCAGGAGACAGAACCCACAACCTAAGTATGCACCCTGACTGGAATCAAACTGTGACTTTTTGGTTTGAGAGAGAACCCTCCAACCCAATGAGCCACACCAACCAGGTCTCAAATACGTTTTGAAGGTACAATTGATGGATCTGTTGGACGAGAAGGAGGGCATGAAAGAAAGTAGTGCCTATGACTCAGGGCCCCACATTGGGGCTGTCACACCTCTGGAAAACAACCCTGCTCCCAAGATTGTTTGAAGCCTAAGCCCACTGAGGGGGATTCCACTGAGTCACCCCGAACAGGTGGCAGTGCAAACTGCTGCTGAGTTGAAGGAGGCAGAGAAAGAACCAGGGAACAGAGGGTGATGTTTTGGGTTTTGCTGTGGGACAGACCCATGCCCTGTATGCAGAGGGCCCTAGGGGTGATCCTAACCATGGGGTGCAGGGGGAGGCTGGATGCTTAGTGCCACACCCCTGACACACTTGGGCTGGGAGGGGGAAAAACACAGACTGCATTTCCGCCCACCAGAGCAGAAGGCTCATAGCCAGGTTTAATTTGATGTAGAAAAACCAAGTGTGGTGTCATTTCCTGTACTCTTGTGTGGAGCAAATTCTACATATTTTTTATGTATATGTATAATGTGGTGTGTACCCATTATACATATTTTATAATGTTGTGTTTTTGCCTTTAAAGACATATGCGTTACTTTTGTAATCACAGCAAATAAACACATATAGAAGGAATGGTGAAAAATCATTCAAAGAGGGTCATGGAGTTAGCTTATTGAGAAAAGATAAGGGAATAAGTGGAGTCCTCAATGAGTAAGATGGAAGAATGAAAAAGGAGAGTATGAGGAATTGAAGCAGTGACTAATAAAAGTCTCCTTTGGGAAGCCTGGCAAAGAAAGGAAATAATGAATGGTAAGAACAAACAGATACCACATGATTCTGAATAAAGTTTATTAAATAATATGTACAGCAAATGTAGTAATTCAACACTTCTATTTATCAAATCAATCCACTCCAATAAAGAAAAGTAAATGAACAGAAAAACCTGTGTCTGCATGGTACATGCTCCTGGTGTGTAATTTAAATGGCAAAACTTTAAATTAATTGGTTATATATAATGTCAGGTATTTTTCTTTCAGAATATAATCTTTTTTGTAGTAACCTATTCTAGCAATAGGACTTAATACTATTTCTGATAAATAGAACTGCCAAAAAAACCCCACAAACAAACCAAGAACCCCTAAAACAAAAAATTCCAAACCAAAAAAAAGAAAAAGAAAAAAATGAAACTGTAACTGAGATTGCAGTTACCTTCTCTTCCGGAAATAATGATTATTTACTTAAAATTTTAACACTTTACAATGGCTATATTTGTGCTAAAAATCCGCCAGTGAGTTATTTGTAATTCCTTCATTTAAATAAAAATGCAAAAAACTCCATGACTTCCTTATTTTACCCCCCTTCAGTTCAAATTTTTAAAATTATTTTTCTTTACAAAGTAGGTACATGGGCTATACAAAGTTAAATATACATATTTACAGTCCCACTTAAGCATATGATTTTCTTCTTTTACTGATCCCAGAGAGACTGCAAAAGAGAAGTAGTTTGGGGCTTGCCTTTACCCAGAAGCATGGCTAATATATCAAAACTGTTAGCAAGGCATGCTGCCAGTTAGTTGCACTTGCTATTAATAAACCTGTATAAACATCTCAGCATAAAAATAGGTATTTTATATTACTAAATGTCTGAAGACAAAAGAACCATTGGAAACCTCTGTTCCTTGTTTTGTCACACATAGGAAGCTGAAGTTTGATGCAAATTTTAACATATGATTTTATTAAAGACTGGCAAATTAGTGAGGCATATCTGAGTTTCTGGAGATATACAAATGCATGAGGCTGGCATCATATGCAAATGTGGCTTTACAAATTGGTTTTATTTTCTAGCTGTACTTAAAGAGGTGTTCAAAATTACCTACTTAATCAGGAAGCACCCCTCAAAAACCTATTAGATAAAATCATGGTATTAATGGTTTGCATCTAAGAAAGACCAGGAAACACAGCCAATACAAGAATTACATTTCAAAATGGGTGAAATGCTGCTGTGCAAATGCATGTGCATACACACTTGTACTATATTCCCTGTGAGTCAAAAACACAGTGTCCTGGGAAGGTGGAGTGGACCTTCCAAAGCAATGAGTCTTATTTAAGGAATTTCTATCCAGGAAGCTCCTCCACCTAACTTGCACCCCCAACATTAGTTCCACAATCTTTTCCTTTGGGATTAAGGCTCTGCTCTAGTTACTGGGAATAGGTAACACATTCCTCATACCAGCCATTTACACTTTAGTGTGAAGAAGTCAGTGAGCAAGATTTACAAAGAGGACAGGGAGAGAAGTGAGGGTACTGTGGCTATCTGATGGTGGTAGGCAGCTGATGGGATCCTAAAATGAGTAATGGAGACAGAAGTTGAGGCAGGGACACTGAAGACAAACTTTGCCTAGTTGTAGAGACCCCAGACTTGGGGACAACAGTCCAATGGCAATTCTGAGCTATAACCCAAGAGCCAGGATTCCTGTATACACCCTACCACTTGGAATTGCTATTCCTATTTGTGACTGTGGATGTGTTTGTGGGGAGAGTGAGAGTGTGAAGAGTCTGGAAACAGTTCCAAGTATTTTCAGCCATAAAACACCCTTGGGCAAAGGTCCTTCTGGCATCCTAGTTATTCAACAGTGAGCTAATGGAGACAGAGATATGACAATGCTTTCTAGGATCCCTCCAGGGAAAGTTTACCTCTTCCTCTCTCCTATCCTTTTCAGCACGCATCACAATCTCTCTTGGTTATTTTGTGTATCTGTCTCCCCAGTCACCTCTGAGTTTCCAACAGGCAGGGAATGGGCCATTTCCATCTTTCATTCTCCAAGGGGTCTAACAGAGAGGCCAATAAACATCCTCGAACTGAGCAGAGTTGTGACTGAACACGCCTGGTGTCGCAGGGGCCCCGGCTTGAATCTGACCTCCCGGAGTGGCAGAATTGCTTCCTCACACCTGGGGTCACTGCATCTGCACCTCTGCTCTGAAGATATGCCTCTCCAGGGTGCAGCAGGACTCATAACCCTGGGTGACTACATTTTGAGTGGCCCTTGAACTCCTATGGGAGTAAAAATGGAGACACGGTGAGTCTCTTCTCGGCTCGGAGCACACCTTGCTCATGGCAGCCCCGGCATCCAGCATGCATCAGTGTGTGTTAAATGAGTCACTGAACACTGCCATCCTTGGTTCTCTGAGAACAGGCCTATCAACCTCAAACTGCCTGGCCAAAAACAATCCAAAAAAGAGAGGTTAGCAATGGCAGTGATAAATGAAACTGTTGCCCTGAAAGTGACCATTTGTGAATGCCAGCACTATGGGAAAGGAACACACTGCCTGTGACCTCAAAAGCTAACAGGGTTTCTTGACTGAAGTCACTTGGACATAGACATTGAACTATCTGCCTGGCCACCAGCTCCCACAGGCAAACCTTGTGTGCGTTTCTGTCTGAACAGGGGTGTCAGTGGCAATGCCACATGCAGGCCAGACGCACAGGGAGTCTAGGTTTTGCTTCCATTGCTTCAGCAGGTCCAGTGAGGGCCTCAGTCTTTGGGAGTTTGGGGGCCTCGGCAGCCTAGACAGATTTCCAGCAGTGTTGGGGGGGACCAGGGGGCTCTGAGTGGCGAGGAGTGGGACTGGGGTCTGTGTGTGGAGCCTTTGGAGAATGGCTGGGAAGCTGCCTGGCACTCTGAGGATTGATTCAGGCTAAGCGCCGAGACCCCTTAGAGATAGAACTGGTCAAAGGTGCAGCAGCCAGAGGCATTTCTGGCCTAACCGCTCCTGGACTGGGCTACAGGTCAGATTACCTAGGATGGGGAGAGGAGGAGAGGGCTGGAGTGGCTCCCAGAGCAGCTAAGTAAATACAGATTTGCCTCATTCCTTTCTGCTCAGCACATGGTTCAGGCCTGTCTGATACACAGTAAGCTTAGACAGGCTCCAGTTTCAAACACAACACACTTCTCTGTCCCTCTCTTTTGCTTCTTACTTTTATCCACTGCATTACTTTTCCTACTGACTCAACTTTTAAATAAAGAGACTGGTTCATGAATTATGCTTCATCCTCCAATAAAAATCATCTCTGTGGTTTTCAGTCTTCTTATAGATACAAAGGCTTTACATAGTTGCCTGGAAAAGTACCAAACTGTCTTGTCCTTCTTGAAGTACCTATAAAAAAACACACACATACACACAATGAGAAGACTGGACCACATGAGTTCAAAGACAGCCCCTGGTAACACTCCTGAAGCTTATAGTATAGTGTATGGTTTTCCAAAGCACTTTCCCTTATCTCATTTGGGTTGGAAAGTAATGCTGGGTGGTAAGCAAGGCAGGCATTTTTAATACTCCTTTTTTTTTAGATGAGCTTTTTTCAGAGCGCTTAGGTGACACTGCTGAAGTCCCATAGCACAGTAAGCTTCGTAGGCGGACTTTGATCCCAGGTCTTCTGACTCCCAGCCCATTGCTCTTTCTAATACTTCTCCGTTTTGGAAGAATGAGCACATTCATCTTCTAACTCTAGGATTTCTAAAAGTCCACTGGATATGACCACGCATCAAAAGGAAATTCCTCTCATAAGCCTGCCTAAGTCCTAAATTGACTGCCTGTCTTTGCTACCAACTTTATTAGGGTTTCCGTTGAGCCAGGAACATTAAGCTACTTGGGAATGAAGCCCTTCCTGGGCCGCTCCAGATCCAGAACTGCTGGATTCCTCATCTACTTCCTGCCCTTGGGGGTCTCTCTGGAGAACTGGCCCTGTGTGTGTGTGCACAAGTGTGTTATGTTGTGTTATCATTACCCTCTCATTAACAGATACCACAATTTGATCACTGCTTCCTTTTCCTACCTGGCTTGGTTGGAACTCCAGAAACCTGTTCAACACATTTGCTCAAGGAGACAGCCTGGCCCAAGCAGACACTACCAGTGGGTTGGAGCTGTTGCCCGAAGTGAAAGAAGACATCTAAAGACATCTAAAATGACTATTTGAACCCTTTGGGGGGTGGGGATGGTCAAGGAGGATGCAGGGAGCTGAGACAGGAAGGCCCAGCGACGTGCTCTGATGCCATTCCTTATGGGCAAGAAGAAGGAGCTCTGCTGGGCTACTTTACCCTTAGTCTGAATGTTAGGGTACTTTTTGAAGTGTTTGAGGAATTGAAGAATCTGGAATATTTCCTTTATCAAGCTGCCAGGGATGCCCCATCAGAGAATGCCCCTCACCCACCCCAAGTTCTTGTAAAAAATGCAAATGCTTGTGGAAGAGGTTAATAGCTAATATACACAAGAGCTGTACTCTAGTATCTAGCCACACATGTCTACATGTCTACAGCACTTGAAAAATGGCCATTTGGACCTGAGCTACACTGTAACTGTAAATATTTATCACATTTCTAAGACTTAGTACGAGAAAAAGAATGTAAAGTACTTTAACTTTTAAATAATGGTTACGTTCAAATGATACTATTTTTAATGCATAGTGTTTAATAAAACATGAAAATTAATTTCACTGGTTTCATTTTAGTCTTTTCAACATGGCTTCCAGGAAACTTTAAATTTCTTACATGGCTTGTATTATGTTACTATTGGACTGCATTGCACTAGATCAGCGATTTTCAACCTTCTTCATCCCATGGCATACACAAACTAATTACTAAAATTCTGCGGCACACCAAAAAATATATTTTTTGCCAATCTGACAAAAATAGGTATAATTTTGATTAATTCACACTGGACCACTATTGTGTTGGCTATTGTCATTTTTTTATTTGACAATGTAAGGGAAGAGAGGTCACTGCCCCACTTTTAAGTGGTCAGATATTGCATGTTTTCGAAATTCTTGTGGCACACCAGTTGAAAAAACACTGCCGTACACCATTGTTGACTTCTCAGATCTGGTTTCCTTCTGCACACAGCAACTTAAGGTAGCGAGTGCTGTGGGCTTCTAGGGGTCTGGGGAGGATGGGGCAGCTTTCTAAGGGGCTGGTGAGGCCAAAGTGGATCTTTCTGGCTTCCCACTCATGCCGAAACCTTGCTGTTCTTATTACCTCAGCCCTGACATTACTTGGCCTTTAGCAAAGCTTTTCCAGTGTGGTCAGGAAAGAGACAGTCTTTGGAAAGAAGGTAAAGGTAAAGCCATTTGTAAAGGGGTAAATCGAGGCAAAAGGTGAGTCAGTGGCTCTCCAACATCATATTTATACCTGAGCAGAAAGAACAGAGGCTTGGGGAGATATGAGCCTTGGTTCAAATACTGGCCCCACTATTTGCTACATGGGTGACCTTGGGCTAATTAGTTAATCTCTTTGGGCCTCAGTTTTTGAATTTGTGAAATGAGGATAATTCTTAGCTTACAGGCTGTTTGTTGAATGAATGTCAATAAGAAAGTTTATCAAGCAAGCATTTGCTTTATAACAGAATCTCAATAATGTTGATCTTTCCCTCCCCTGTTTTCAAAAGGTGAATCCCTTGTTTTAATTAAGATCACTTTGAAAAAGAAGATAAAAAACATGTGTAGTAAAATGACAGCAAACTCACAATTATTAACAACCACACCTAAAACAAAAACAAGAAGAAACTAAACAAACAACTAGAACAGGAACGGAACCACAGAAATGGAGATCACGTGGAGGGTTAGCAACAGGGGAGAGGGAGGAGGAGAGAGGGGGGAAAGGTACGAAGAATAAGTAGCATGGATGGTAGGTAGAAAATAGACAGGGGGAAGGCAAGAAGACTAGGGGAAATGTAGAAGCTAAAGAACTTATGACACATGGACATGAACTAAAGGGGGAGAATGTGGATGGGAGAGGGTGTTCAGGGTGGAGGGGAATGAAGGGGGGATAATAGGACAACTGTAATAGCATAATCAATAAAATACATCTTAAAAAAAAAGATCACTTTGATTAGCTATTAGAAGGCTGGAGTAAATAAGATCTTTAGAATGTCTAACATATGCTTGAGTTTCATGGTTAGACTGAGGCTCCATCAAGTTTTCCTGTGTTGTTTCATAAATGAGATATAGAAAAAATAAAATTTCCAAATGTAGAACAGATACATGCCCATTAGAAATACAAACATAATCCGTGAATTTGACAGCTGCCCTTCCATGCACTTGATATTGGCACATTTGGTCTTTAGGTCCAATATTACTGCCATCCACACAGTCTTGAGAGCAAACATAAACTGGGTGGCTGTTGGGATCTGCCCTGCCTGGTTTGAGGAACTGCAACCCCCC
Source organism: Trachops cirrhosus (assembly GCA_028533065.1). Taxonomy (NCBI): domain Eukaryota; kingdom Metazoa; phylum Chordata; class Mammalia; order Chiroptera; family Phyllostomidae; genus Trachops; species Trachops cirrhosus. Next base: position 132,367,787 of record CM052542.1, read on the forward strand.
CATGGCTAAGGCTGAGTGAGAGACCTCTGAACCAGGAGACATTAAGGAGACAGCCTGGCTCCCTGGCATGAGCGCTGCCTGCTCCATGTCTGGCCCCCCTTGCTTGGTCGGTTAGTCAATGACAGGTAACAATCCTCAGAGGAGGATGGACCTAAGACAGGCACGATCACATGGGAAGGCCCTCAGGGAGAGACTCAGGAGGCTGTGGAAAAGAGGGGTGATCAACCCCCGCCCCCTCCGCTTTGACAAGGCTGAGTCCTTATTCTGCCTGTGAGAAATCCAAATCTCCCGGCTGCCTTTGTCTCCTCTGCCCAACTCAGGCCTGCAGCAAAAACAAGGGGCAGTGCAGTCCAGACCAGAGTCGGCGGACCTCCCGGGATAATTTGGCCTGAAGCATAAAATATGCAAGATCTTGTGAAGCTTTCTTTGCTGGAGGATGCTCTTAAATTAGAATATGAAGACACGGGCAGGAAATGAAACTAGCCCTTTAGGTCCTGTAGTTTCTTAGGTGATAAGACCCCAACTCAGCATGAGCCCTTTTAGCTCTTTGAAAATGATCTACTTGTTTGATCTTCCCTGCCAGACTGTAATCAACAAACTGTATCTGGATTCCTAATAAAAGCCTGCTCAGGCAGCGGCTCAGGAGGCTCTCCCCTTGAGAGAGTGGCCGTTCGGTTCCTATTCCTCTACAGCACTCAGTAGTCTGTGTGTATTTCTCTCATATCTCGAGCATCTGCACTGCCTGCGGTTACCGCTGGCCGGTAACTGCGTCAGGTGGCCCAGCCTTCCTAATGGTGGTATGGAACTGAGAAGCTCCTCTTTCCACGCAGAGAATATTGCTTTCTGCACAGTTCATCAATCCTAGTCATCCCTTCGAAACACAGCTGGTAAGAAAAGCACGATGAGATCACTCACCAACAAACCACCCGTCGTCACATTTTTCCATGACATCAACAATATCTCCATCTCGGAGTTCCAACTCATCATCGTTCTGTGGTATATAGCTATATAATGCTTGGTAGCTAAATCTATAAATGAGAAAAATGAATAGTAAGGGGCTAGTAGAGTTAAATAAGGAATTTTAAAAGCCATGCCAGTTAAATCAACATTTAGGTAGTGTTTCTTACTCATCAGCAGAGATAAAAATATTATATTGGCTATCTCTCTGATGACTTAGCATTGGGAGAGATCCATCCAACATTTGATAATAAATTAAGAAGGACAGGGATGGAAAACCGCTGACAAGCAGGTCATGATCAGTGCTTTTACTTAGTTTCAGATGGTTACCATAACCAAGGATTTTGTCTAGATGCCCACCCCCTTTAAAGTTAACCAAGTCTTTTACTTAACATAGGATAATTCGTGTAGATCGTCAGGAACAATCACAGGTTACTTAGGTCCAGAGAAAGACATTATATTCTGGTCATTTATACTGGAGAGCCCAAGACAATTGTCATATATTATAAAATTGTCATATTTATATGGAAACATACAAATATTCCAATTGCCACACTGTTTAGCAAAACTACCTTGAGTTTCTTAATACACCAACATGCATTTCATTCATTGCTATTAAGTATGAACGTCATTTTCCTGAAACTCTTGAAAGCCTTTTTCCTATCCCGTGGATTTGGGAGTTAAGATTTTTATTTGCTTGGTAGCTGGCCTAGGGCAACTTGGTGTGTGCTGTTCTGCTTGTTCTAACAACAGCCACCGGAGAAAGATGGACTACATGTGGTGAAATCTGATATCTGCTTTGGCAACAGGAAAAGCTTTGTTTCCACTTACTCCTTTCACAAATACTTCAGAAGCATCCACTATGCACCAGTTCACAATTCTGTTTACTCATTATTTTGAAACATGACAGTAGCAGGCAAAACTCTGCAAATGAGCCAAACATCTACCATTTCAGCAGATGCCAGTGATTTCCAGTGTGGGCAAGACAGACTAGATACAAGTGGAGCCAGTTCCCAGAAACAAGGGGTTCATTCTCCTCTGTTAAAACGAAAGGGACAATTTCATTTTATGTACTTGTCCAGAGGTGCTGATATTTTGGTAGATGGATCTGTCTGCCAGAGGAAGGTCTCTAAAGAGGAATTAGGAGAGGCAGATAGATTTCCAGTTGGTAAATGAACACATTTTGATGTTTCTGTGTTTGCCTGTTGTCTCCCCACCCAACCTGGACTGCTTGGAATGCCTTATCCCCCTCACTTGCGCTTGGCTGCTTTGCTAGGCTCAGCTCTGGAAAGTAACTCCTGATTTCTGCTCCTCTGTTCTCACTCCCAGACTATGGAGCCTGGCTGGAGAAGAGTCAGTCCTGTCACCCCGCTGCTTGGGTCGCCCAGTCAGCTCTAATTTTGAATGGGCTGCATGCTGCTCAGGACCTGTTCCACTGAGTCTACCCACCTCCTCTGCCACTTATGCTGCAGAGGGCTCTTCACTCTCCCCCATTTCCTGTGAGGAAGCTTGATGTGGGCATCACTTTAACTTTCCTCCCCTTCAACTTTAACTTTCCTCCCCTTCAGGTTTAAGTCTCTACACCTCTTCCTTCCTGCCTCTGTTCCCAGGTGTGAGGAAAGGGCCCTTCTGGCCATGCTGAACTCCCTTCCATAGGCTATTTCCTTAACTTCAGTCTTCTCTCACATCTTTGGACTCTGTCAATCCCTTCTCCTCTGGTACAAATGTGCTGAAGTCTCTGTACCCTAAAAATGCCTCCTCTGTGTTTGCTACTCCCTCAATCTATAGCCCTTTCACTCACCACCAAACTGACTCATTGATCCTCTCTAACACTGCTGTCTCCCAGGTCACCAACGATTTTTCTAGTTGCCGACAGAACACCTGGAGGACACTTCTCACTTCCTACCCTCCTGGGCCTCTCTAAAGCAGGAGGCACCGCTGACCGAACATGCTTGCATTGTTATGTGCAAGTGATTGCCCCTAGAGCCTCTCCCGAGTCTCTTGCTGCTCCTTCTCAGTCTCCTTTGCTGCTACCTCTGTTGCCTTAAAAACTGGTTCTCCAAGGATCTACCCGCGTTTCCCTTCAAACTTTACCTTGAATCTCCTTGGGTAATCTCATGTCCATGGTCATAAATTACCCACTGTCCTAGCTAAGGCCCTCATCACTTCTTGGCTGGATTATAATATCTCCCAACCAATGTCTTTGTCCCTCATCTCTGAAATCCACCTTCTACTCCATTACCAGAGTTATCTCCCCCAAACAAAACATAATCAACATGCTCCTCATTTCAAAACCCTCAAGTGGCTCCTGAGTGCCTGCAGAATAAATCCCACACTTATTTCAGTAGCATGATGTAGAGATTCTACAATCTGGTCCCAACCTACTTCTTGAGTGTCATCTCTGTTTTTTCCATTACCTGTATCCCATGGCCACATGGGCATTTTTGAAGTTGTCCTAACACTCCACTTTTGCACATGTGGTTTCCTCATCTAGAAAGATCCCTATTCTAGCTCTCAAATCCAATTTGCTTTCAATACTTATTCCAAACCTCCTTCTTCTATGAATGGAGTTAACGCCTTTGTGCTTAAAACATAGGAGACAGCCAATAATTTTAATTTTTGTATTGTTAATGGTTTATTTTATTTTCATTCAAGAGACAGGAGGATGGGGAGAGATGAAGAAACATCAGTGCTAGAGAGAAACACGATCAGCTGCCTCCTGCACACACCCCAACTGCGGATCAGGCCTGCAACCTGGGCATGTACCCTGACTGGGAACTGAACCAGCGACTTTCTGGTTACAGGAGACGCTCCTACCAACCAGGCCACACCAGCCAGGGCAATATTTTTTTTCTAATGAATGGATGAAACCTATTTATTCAGCTCTAGTTGGAACTAACCATTCCTCCCTCTACATTCCCACACAAAGAGTGAAACCAGTCAGCACAGCTTCCATTTGCCCTTGGGTAGCAGTTTGCCCTTTACCTGCCTCTTTCTCCCAATAGGCCATGGCCTCCTTCATTTACCAGCCACCTGTTCTCATACTGGCTGATGGAAAACATGGTATTCTCAGACAAGCTGGGAGTGATTCATTCATTCCCCCAAAGTCGGTCAGTGACCCACTTTCTAAGCCCAGCTGTCTACTAAAACGTGAGAATTGAAGTTTGCCAAGTGTACTTACAAATCTTGTGAGGCTTGACTCCTGTCTGGAGTGACTCTTCGCTGCTGGGCTTGAGGTTGCTGAGAAATGATTAAAGATGATTTATTGTCAGAAGGGGATACCTTGTGATGAAAGTCAAGGGGATGAGAAACAGTGCTGCAGTAATGAACAGATTTTTCGGCAATGTTTATGATCTCATTGCAAACCGCTTCCTGTGAGGTGGCCCCGAGATATCCAGAAACCCCCATAAAACAGTCAACATGGGGACAAAAAAAGAAAGAGAGGAAGAGATGGAACATTCCAGACGAAGCACATAAGTCCAGGGAAACAACAGAGTTGAAGATCCAGGTTAAAAAAATAGATATTCCAGTAGTGGAGTGCAGGAGGGATCCAGGCGTAAGCATGGAAAGACAGGTAAGATACAGAATTTGGAATTTAGTATGAATATTAAAAAAAAAAAGGTAGTAGCATAAAAGGTTGTAATTAGTGAGTAACTGTTATAAACAGAATAATTTCAGGACAGAAATGCAAGTATGTATCCCCGATCATGCACTAAGAACATTCGTTTAATCCCACATGTAGGCAGAGTAGAATTATCATCTCTAAATCCCTCTGCTTTTTTTGAGAGGGAAAGGGGTGGCCTACCATCTCTCTCTACTGCAATAGCCACAAAATTCTTATAAATAACGGCTCGGTGAGTTAACCAAGCATTACTTCAGTCAAGACTCTAGAAGTCAGTAAGGATTCTCTTAAGAAAAGCTACAGTCTTATTCAACAGGCATCTTACCACATAGCTCTTTTCAGATTCTGTGAGATCAGGTCCTGCTCTCAATGAATGATGAGAAGGCTGTGATCACCAAGCAAATTATAAGGGAGACATTTTAGCAGATGTCACATTGGAAAGAAATCAAAATAAAAGCATGAGCAAATACATGTACCACACCATCACACTCGATGACACCGAGTTTCCATGACAACACGGTGGGTGCACAGGAGAAAATGCAATGTACAGAGTTAGAAGCAAGCATCCAGGCAATGAAATGGGAAGTTGGAAACATGGCTGCAGTGAGGTGCGAATGAACAACACAGGGTCCCCAGACTGGCAGGAAAGAGACTCGGAAGGGCTGTGTTAAGGAACAACTGTGTCCCTCCGCAGCCATAGGCATTGGTCCCCTCAGTCTCAGCTGGGAAGCATCTATGGATGGACTGCTGGACCAAGAGCCAGTTTCAATTATCTGGTTGACCAGGAGCCTCCTCTGGCTAAGCAGGCTCATAAAACTATCAAGTATGACATATTTTGGTGCTCATAAAAACTGAAAAGGAGAGTAGTGCTTTTGAAAAGCTCCTTGGTAATATTTAAAGTATCAAAAAGACTGTCCCCTGGGAAATCTGCACATGACACAGACACCAGCTAGGTATGAGAGGAGTTCAGAAAGCTCACGGAGCCGAGCTTGCTTCCAGAAACGAGTGTCCTGACGCAGTTGCAGAAACGAAACCATCACTCATCACCCACCAGCTCAGGTGCCACATGCTGGCAGGGAAGCACAGGTGCGATCATGGCCCACCACCCATCTTTTAAGGGGGTCTCCCATAGCAGAGGCCAGGCCTTCGTCGAAAGAGTGTTTGAAATCATTTCCCTCAAAACAGATTCAATTCCAAGCTCTAGGAAGTCTCCCTAAGTAAACATTGGAAGAGCTGTCCCTGGAGAAATCCTCTGGGCAGCGCACAATCATAGCAATGAGCCTCAGTGATTCCACACCCTTCTAGAAGGGCACTCAGAGGTCTTTTGTGTATAACTAACTTCTTTCACAAAGATGCCCAGAGAAGGTGACGGCCTCCCCTGATGTCACACAGTAAGTTAGGGATACATTTGTTTCCTGGATTCCTCTACTGTCTCACCGAAACTTCCCCTTCCTCCTCGGACCATCTCCCACATTATCAAGTGTGCTCACAGGCATTACCTGAGACATTCACTGAGTTCCACAAAAACACTGGAGACAGGTAGGACAGGGTCTATCAATCCTGTTTTCTTTCAGAACCCAGGAAGCTGATGCTCAGAAGGGTTTTGTGCATTCCCCAGTGTCACACAGCTGGGAGACACAAGGCTGCTAGGCTGTCTTTCCACATCACCACACCATCCATGCCTGGTCTTCGCCACTATAAATGACCTCGCCTTTCAGCGCACATGCCCTGCAGGTGCCATGTCCACTCCAGATACCACTTCTACACTCTGGTCCTTTTGGGAAACCTCTTCACGTTCTCCAAACCCCTTCCAAACTTTTGTCACTTAAACCAGCCCCCTGGAGTCTGACAGGATTGAAGGAAGAGAAGGAACTGGAGGAAGCCATTTCAGGCTCCTTTTGCAATGTCTCAGGACCTGCAGGCCTTTGGCAGGTGACCAGGAGCTGACCTTGTGTAGCGCCATTCACCACCTGTCCATCCTCTGGATTGGGCTTCTGAGTAACCAAGGAAAGTAATGACATTTCCAAGCACCTAGAGTGAAGCTTATTCTGGGAACCCTGAGAGGGTGATAGCTCCAGGCAGATTAAAAAAAATCTTTTATTGTATCTTTTCCATGACCATTTAGCCCCCTTATACTCCTCTCTACTGTAATCACCACACTGTTGTCCATGTCCGTGAGTACTTTTTCCTTTTCGCTCAATCCCTCCACCCCCTTACCACCACCCCCGCAATACTCTCTATGAGTCTGTCTCTATTTTGATTGTTAGTTCAGTTTGTTCATTAGATTCCACATATAAGTGAAATCATGTTATTTGTTCTCTAACTGGCTTATTTCACTTAGCATAATGTTTTCCAGGTCCATCCATGTTGTTGCAAAGGGTCAAGTTTTCTTCTTTTTTATGCCTGAGTAGGACATCCACTTTGTGAATGTCCCATAGTTGTTTTATCTATTCATCTACTGAAGAACACTTGGGCTGCTTCTGTATCTTGGCGATTGTAAATAATGCTGCATCCAGACAGATTTTGACTTGAGAGAAGGTGATAGGGAAACTCAAGAGTTAAAAGACTTTAGCTTCAGTCATAGTTGATAGCTTAAGCGATTAATGCAGGCGGAAAGCAGTTATCCCAGGTACTGGAATGACTTATTAAATATTAAACTCCAGGACAAGCAATCAACCTTTGTGCCCCAGAGGGTCTGCAAATGATGGAGATGGTATCTGAGCACTGAACTGTCGATCAGCAGATAAAGAAATACTAGCAAAATTGCCATGGACTGCAACTTTTACCTGGTTAAACTTTTTCTAAACCCCTTACCTGACCTTTCCTTAGCCCTATTAAAGAGGTTGGCTTGAGATGAGATGTTAAGATGCTTTTTTTCTTTCTTTTTTATTGTTCAAGTACAGTTGTCTCCATTTCCCACCGACCAGAAGCTTTTTGAGGGAACATAACCCGCCGTCTTCTCAGATTGCCAGCATCTGAATAAAGTGCCCATAAAGATTCAGTCCTCACCTCTACTTAGTGGTTCTGATAGTGACAGGCAGCACGAACACTGACTTTTCTGGTTTCATTTTCTGGTGACTCTTGTGGGACACTTTCAGGACTCTCGGGTAAGTCTGGATATTCGGGGGGGAGTCACATTGGCTGCCTGGACTGGGGAGGCCTTGAGGTGCAGACTTGGAGACTCCCCAGCAGCTGCCAAAGTGATTTCACGTAGGGACTCTCCTCTGATTCTCAGCACTCTCCATCACCTTCGTTTTTGATCAAATCTGGGTTATGACTCAGAACAGTCCTCAGGAATTGAGGTGCCTTCTACTTTGTGTAACATTACAGAACTCTGTCTCGAAGAACTGTAGTCCCAGGTTACAACTCAGAATGGAGCCATTCTGAATGGTTGTCAGGAATTAAGGTGCATTCTGGTTTGTGATATGACAGCACTCTGTCTGGTACTATGGTGTCGGGGGTAGGCAGGCCTCCATTCTGGAAACAGCCTTCTGGGGCAAATTCTGGCTGATTGGTCAATCTGTGTTTATGAACCTGAGAAAATGGTGTTTTATCCTAAAACTGCTTGGCTTATGTATAATCTTGACTCAAAACAATGCTGGCCGCCAAAAGGATCTTTAAACTACTGTACTATACTGCAATTCGAGTTGTTTTGTCAAAGATCAGGGAAGTGGGAACATAGTTCACAGAAAAGGGAATTTGCCTGAGGCAGATAGCAGAAGCTCGGAAGAGAGGGACCAGGAAGATCAGAACGGCTGCTGCGAGTGTGGTCAGGGCTCCCATAGCCCCTGCAGCCCTGAAGGATCCTCCTCCTTCCTCATCTGAGGGAGCCGGAGGAACAGAGCAGACCTCTCCAGTTTCAAAGGGAAACTTTCTAAAAGTTAAGCTCGGTCCAACCATAGAAGGGGTTTTAGCAGCTGTTCCAGCTGAGGCCGTGCTGACAACTACTAGTTGGGATATTGCAGCGTAGTGCTTCTCAAACTCTAATGTATGCTGGTGTTCCCAGGGATGCTGCTCAAATGCAGGATCCTGTAGGATACATCTGGAGGGTGTCCTGAGACTGCACATTCCCATCTGGTGACGTTCATGCTGCTGGCCCACAGAACAACTCTGGGGGAGCAAGACTGCAGAGGACCTCAATTATCTGACACTGAGGTTCTTTGTGGCAAGACTGATAGGAGTCACACCTCATGAAATACAAGTTCTCATACAAATAAAAATATTTCCAAACTCCAGATGGTGGCCTAATGACCTCAGGTCTAACGCAGAACAAGGAGAGAATGTGGACAATCTCTTAACATAATCTCCACAGTTTACAGAAGTCTTCCAGCATCTTTCAATTAACTTAATCCCACAGTGGTGACTGGAATTGATCAACTAGTAACTATCTGGCATGTAAGAGATTTGGTGAATCAGATACAGAAAGAAGGACTGACATTTTACTATTCCTTTCTTTTATCAAGCACTTTTTTTTAAAAAGCAGGTTTCAAAGCATACATAGGTTCATTTCCTCATCTGACTCTTGTACTAACCCATGGATTTGGGGAGGGCAGAGAATAAAATTTTAAAGTTGAGGGAAGTCTGAAAACTAGCACGAGGTGGCAAAGCCACCGAGTGCAGAGTCCCTCAAGTGTCTGATCACCATATACCGCCTCCCTCTTGAGTCATGACAGGTTAGCTGGTATCACTAAACGATTAACACCCAGCTTCTGCCTCTTCTGAGAACAGGCAGTGAAACTTCTATTCTTGATTACTTTTTTATTATGTAAAAGGTACAGTGGGCATTAATAGATATCATCCAATCATCAACTCGTCCCCAGTACTGGAAGGAATACTGATAGCTCCGCTTTCCTCAGTCTCGGGTCCTGTCCAAACCAGAGGGTAATCATCATCATAACCTTCACATCTGGACAAACTTATCCCTGGAAGCTAGAAACAACTTGCTGGGTTCCTAACTCAATGAAGGAAGAAGACAAGATAAACATTTATCCTATTAGTGAGAGAGAAGGCAAGATAAACACTTATCCTATTAGCTAAGATTCAGTTCTCCCTCTTGGAAATGCCTTCCTTAGACTTAAATCAAACATCTCATATAACTGAAGTTTAAACAAGTTTTTTTGGGGGGTGTGTAGCATGGGGTGAGCCCTTAATGGAGATGGACACCATTAGCATCCACCACAGGGATTCACCCTTTGCTCGGAAGGTTGCTTATCCTCACCTTTTTTTTCCCTCTAGGCCTAAGTTTTATTTTCTTTCCCTGGCCCCACTTATTTTGTACAGCTCTATTTATCTCTTCCTCCAAAACTATACTGTCCAATATGGTTGCCAGTACCCATGTGTTTCTACTGAACACTTTAGATGTGGCTAGGATGAAATGTGCTGTAAGTGTAAAAGTTTATACTGGATTTAAAAAATGTAGTACCAAATAAAGACTGCAAAATATATTAGTAATTCTTATATTGATTATATGTTAAAATGATACTACTCTGATGTATTAGGTTAAATAAAATATATTAAAATTAATTTCACTTGTTCCATTTTATGATCAGAAAATTTTAAATTACATAATGGAGTTCACATTATGTTCCTACTCAATAGCATTGCTCTGATCCCCAGTCCTCATTGTCTGCCCTTATTTAGCTTAAAAGTAGATACAAATTCCCACCAGGACCTCATCCAGGGTTAAGAATAACGGGGGTATTATCTCACGCTAAGTACACTTTGGAATCTTGGAGATACAATGCAGTTTTTCAAATATTTAGAAAAACAGCAATTGGCTCAACACACACACACACACACACACGATTCCCCTCCTCTCTCCCATCAACAGTAAACAGGTGATAGTGGCTGACCCAGAAACTGCTTTTCTTCCATATTTGCAGACATCCACGCAAGTTGCCTTTCTTGGCCTGAAGTGCTTGTTTCATTCTTCCTGAGTGAGCAAGCCTGCATGTGTCCTTGCTCTGTTGTCCTGTTGCCCTCCTATCCTCTTCAGAAATCTGACCCCAGCCTCCCTGGGGCTGTTAATCCCTCAGGATCCACAAAACACCTGGTGCTACTATGGTTACCAAGCAACCTCTTCCAGCTTTGGGTGTGTGCCAAAGCCTTAAAGCCCAAAATAACTGACCACAGGCTAAAGAACAGCAGGAAGTCCTGGAGATGTGGACAGGATAGAGGAACTCAGCCTCAGCATGGTCTGAACCTTCCTGGAAATATCTGCTCTCCTAATGCCCAAGTCCTTCAGAAATGGTATTCTTCTACTCATCTCAGGCCCCCTGTCTTCCCATTTCCTCATACCCCAAACCACTTTGGGTGACCTACACTGGCCTCTTGGGTGGGGGTGGGGTGGACACAGGACTAGGAGTGAGAAAATCTGGCTTCCAGGCCAGGCTCTGATACTAATTTGTCTTTTGAGCAAAATGCTTAACTTCTCTGGACTTCAAGTTCCTTGTAAAATAAGAGTATTGGACAAGATTTACGTTGTGTCTTTTTGGCTCTACTGTTCCATGATTGGAGTGTGAGAACCCTATGCATTGAGAACTAGCACTGGGCAGGGCTGACCTGGCTGAAGGGAGACAGCACCCCACTCATTGCCTGCTGAAGACTGGGTGGAGGGCTTTTTACAGTAGCCTCCTCATGTAGAGGGGGAGGTTTGGCAGTGTGGGAGGTGCGGGGTTGCCTACAATGGCGACAAATTTGCAGCACCTGGAACATCATAGGCAAACTCGGCCAGAGGAGTAGGAAGACAAGGATGATTCAGGCTACTGGGTTTTGGCTCCAGGAAACTTCCACATGACCCTTCAGTCTCTGATTCCATTGAGTTCTCTTGAGTTTATTGAGAAAAATATCCCATCTTAAATATTAAAACAATGACAATTAGTTCAGCTGCTTACTACCTGGACTTAAATCTCTGCACATATTATTCCAGAGAATACACATTAGCTTTGTTGTGATTTGAATGCTGCTCAGTCACCTCACCATAGTCTGGAATGGGCATGTCCGTTCCTTACCTAAAACACGCAGAGGAGTAATGGCAAATGTGTTCTCAAGTACGAAGAAACCGAAAGCTTTCCAAGATGATGGCTTTGTACTCAAGGCGGGAGAGAATAAGGAGGAGCACAAATTGGCAGAGTGAAAAATCTGAATTTGCTAAATTCTGGAATTGTCCAACCCAAAGTAGAAGGATTCTCCCATTATCTACTTTCTTGTCCCATGTTCCTCTCTTAGGTGGAATGGGGTAAGGAGGATAAAGTAAACTATTTCTTTTTCTTTTCCCTGTTATATTAGTGTCACACAACAGGTATTAACTGAGTTCTAACTGCATGCTCAGCGCTAGGTGCTTTTGTTTCCATGATATCTCATTTAATCCTCACAATAATTCAGTAAGGTAGTCAACATGTAACTCGTCTTACAAAACTAAGACCCACTATGTCTTCAGTTGGGAATCTGAAGAGCCAGGATTTGAACCCCAGTCTCTCTGACTCCAAGTCCTGTGTATTCCACTGCACCCTGATCTCTGGTGTTGGGTGGGTGGGTGGGGGGTCTACTACCTACTATTTCTCCTAACACTTTTTAGGGGTGGACACTTCAACTTTGGGTCTTAGTTTCCTACCTTAGATGCTGAGATGATGATTATTTTTGTAACAACTGCAGCCAATGTCTCTCCCCATCCTGTAAACTGTTAAGTACCCTTGGTATTTACTTAGAGATTTCCCATGTGAGTGAGTCAAAGGAAAATGTTTCCCATTCTTAGTTGGGCACCTCAACATTTTAATATATATTTATTGATTTTAGAGAGAGAGGAAGGGAGAGAGAGAGAAACACTGACATGAGAGAGAAACATTGATCAGTTGCCTCTTGCTTGTGCCCTGACAGGGGTCTGAACCTTTAACCTAGGCATGTGCCCTGACTGGTGTGCAGGACGATGCTCCAACCAACTGAGCAATACCAGCCAGGGTGAGTGTCTCAACATTTTAAATTTCCTTTTGGTTCTTGCAAGGCGCATCACATGCTTTCCATTCCAGTTCTGACTCCCATGCTCATAGCAGGCCTATGCCTTTGTTCTTCTCCTTTTGGAACTAACCTAGTTTCCATGTGGTAAGGGATGTTCCCTCCAAGTCACCAAAGCACGTCTCTCTGTCATCAGTTGGGTAGTTTTCCTTCCTCTCCTTTCCCTAAGGTTGTAGAATAGTTTGCTCTGCATTTCTCAGACAGATGCTTTGAGGACACATCGCTTTCCTGAATATTTTTATTTTAAACTTCACATCCTCAAATTTTATTGTCTGACTGGCTGCCTTCCCTTTAGGAACCAAACTGACATCACAGAAGTGTTGTCGCTTTCTTCAGGCCTCAGCTTTCTCATCTCATCATAAAAATCACATAAACTGGGGGCTGTTATCCTGGTGGACTATGGAGCTCTCTGGTGGACTCAAGTGTGACTCTCTTGAAACTCGATGCAAATTATGTAGGCTGGCCTTGAGTCCCTGGTGACCTCAGACTCTCAAAGGTTCTGCAATCCAGAATAAAGTACAAGTCACCGAAGTAGGTGATCTTCAAAGATTCTTTTTAATTTGGAAGTTCTATGAAGCTCTCTTACCAACTGTAGGGACTCAAAATCCAAGGCTAGATGCCAGTCCAAAAACAGGGCTTCTATCTTAGGGAAGAGCTCGGTAAATATTTGGTGATGCCAATGAAAGATTTCTACCATGATCTTCCCCTTCACGTTCTTGATTGACGGGTCTAAACTTCCTTGGCCAAAACCCAAACCCAAGATGTCCCCCAAACCCAAATCCAAGAACTTCATCGGTGATTCTTAACTCTTGAGCATTTTGTACATATGTTTTTGTTGAATTAATTAAGCTGTCCCTCAAATAATAAAAGGGAAAGCTTTCGCTTTTCGATTGAGAGGGTCTGCGGGTCTATAATAAATGCCATACTTGGTATTTGTTCTTTTTTTCCTTTCCACTGAAATTCACACAGGATTTTTAGCTAATCAAGAATATCAAAGGTAAAAAGAACTTCAGTTTTCTTGTCTGAATGTTTTGTTTACAGACTGGGAAGCTGCAAGAGAAGGGAAGTGACTCACCCAGAGACACACAACAGTAACCAGAGCTGAGCTAGAACGAGGCATCCTGTCAGCACAGCGCTCTTCCCGCTCGACCTCGGTTTCCCCCAGACACCCGCCCACCTCACTCAGCCCCTCCTGCTGTTCAGAGAGTATACACCTAAAAACATGAGCGATGGGCCCTGTGTGATACCAGCTTGAGAGGCTATGAAGGAGTGGAAAGTCAAACCCTCCCACGGAGAAGTGGCGAGGAGCACAGGACAGGTGACTAAGGAGAAGGGAAGCAGCAAAGCGGGACTTAGCACCAAAAAGGTAAGTTTGACAACAGTCACAAGGTCACATGACAGTGAGGAAGCTGATTAGACACACTGTTAGGAGGTGCTGATGAACATCCACCATGGCAGCAGCGAGTCCCTCCAGGCTCTGCTCCAGCCTCTTCTCCACACCACCCCTTTCTGCCCACCTGCAGATACCCTACAGGTGTCACCACAGCCAGGAGCTCACCATTCCTGCACCCCCTTTCACACCCCCACCCCTGTACTGTGGCTGGGCTATTTGTTTACCTTGAATGCCACCCTCTTACTGTTTGCCTATCATAAAACTCCCTGTTCTCTCTTTTTTTAAAGACTTTATTTATTTTTTTAGAGAGAGGGGAACAGAGGGAGAGAAACACTAATGTGTAAGAGAAACATCCATTGGCTGCCTCTCGCATGCCAACTGGGGACCTGGCCTGCAACCTAGGTAGGTGTGGGATGATGTCTGGCATCCGACTGGGAATTGAACCTATGACCTTTCAGTTCACAGACCAGCACTCAATCCACCAAGCCACACCAGCTAGGGCAAAACTCCTTGTTCTTTAAACTCCAGGTCAAATACACTTTTCATATGAAGTCTTTCCAGATGGCCCCTTCTTCCTCCTGTTGGTTATTATTTCTACCCATCCTGAACTTTCAGAGTGAGCTGTTTGTGACTCTCCTCCTCTGTCTGCATTATAATTATTTGTGAACATGTCATTTCCCCAATGGAGAGCATACACTCTTTTAGTTGGGGTCAGTCATTTTTTTAATCTTTTCTTTCACTCAACAAATATTCATTGAGCGCCTTCCATGTCAGGCATCCTGGTCTCTCCCTTTGGGGCGCTAACACTCACTGCGGCATGGACAAGCAAAGGGGCAAATACCTGAGAGCTGAGGAAGTGTCCCCTTAGGTGAGGTGCAGAGGGCTGGGGAAGCAAAGTCAGAGCATTTAATCCGGCCTGGCAGGGGTGGGAGGATGTCGTCATCTGAATGGAGAAGTGTAGGGCAGGTGGCAATTACCAGGGCAAACAGCATGGGAGGCTTTGGAAGGTAAGGCTGGCTTGCTGTCTGAACAGCCCCATCACATGTTGCTTCGGAGCCTGTGAATGAGAGGCTCTCCTGAGAGCAGCAGGAAGAGGCCCTGATACCGTTCACCCCTCTGTATCTTTTACAGCACTGAGCAGCGCCCGGAACATCCCTGATGCTTGAATGGCAGAGTGAGTGATCATAACATCTCAGAATGTCTGCTATTGTAAGGCTCTCAGGTAAAATTCCCTCTGGCCAGATACTCAACCTAGCTTCCCAACAACTAAAATAAATATGAACTCTTGGTTCAGTTCCCCACAGCAAGTGGCCAGTTTTCCTGATAATACAAACTGGCCTGGAATGCATTTATCTACGTAAGTGACTCAGTCTGAGGGCACATCACCCTGACGGGCCACCAAAGAACAGTTGTCACTTAAGTCCTCTCCATCTTTAGCTCTGTTACCTAAAGAGGGTCTCAAGAGGCAGGAAGCTTCTTTTGAAGGACCCCATCTCCCGAGTTGAGGGATCCTATTCCCAGGCACAGGAGGGGAAAGTGAAGGGGGCAGGAAGGGAAGTGTGTAGGCGGGAGCCCCTTTCTCACAACCCTCTACCTGTCAACAGGGAGCAAGGTCTGGGCCCACGGCCTGGGCACCCGCATGGAGAAGGGGCTTATGCTGGAAGAGCAGGAGAAAGGGAGGGGACCAGAAGGGGTACATGTGGGGTCTTGGAGACCCACCAAGAAAGGAAAAACCATTTTCAACAAGCCTGGCTTTCTGTGTTGCCAGCTCCTCCTCTCCTACCCTTCTTACGAAGTGAGAAGTGCATACCCCTAAGCGCCCCCGGAGCTCTGGCACCATGCACACTTCCGGTATACAATGGGTCCTGGAATCAGGTCGCTATGACTCACTGCTGACGATAACAAGGTCTCCGGCCACCACATACTGACTTGCACTGTTTACAGAATTGTTCCTGTGTCAGGGACATTTAATTCTTTTCCACGAGCCACTTCACCACATCTCCCAGTGAACTATTCTCCCCTGAACTGGACACACCTTCTTCTTCCTCGTGGAACACACATTCCAGGAGCACCTGCCAGGCAAAGCCTTCCCCAGGTATTGCTGTTTCCCTTGGCCCCACACTTGGAGCTGCAGCAACAATCCCCTTTGTGGAGCCTCCCCCACCCCCATCAGGCACCACACCTCCTCATTTGATCCTAATAACTACCTTTTGAGGGAGGGACTGCCTTGCACAGGAGAAAACTGGCTGGGGAGGTTAAGTGGCTTGCTAGCAAGAGAGGCTAAGCCTGATTAGTTACCAGTGTCCCACACCTTCCTTCCCTGCAGCATGCTATCCTCCTCTCCCAGTTGTTAGACTGGAGCTGGAGGTCCTGCCTCATCTGTGTTTCAGGCGTCTGTGGGCTCCAAGCACCCCTCCCTTACTGCAGTCTGACGCTGCTATGCCCGCCACTCACAGGAACTTAGGCTCCTCAAGGGCAGAGATGCAATGATCCCTGCAGCCTCCCCAGAGGCTGGTATCTACAGGTCCTGAATAAATATTTGTTGAGTGAATAAATGAAACTTTAAAGGGAAACTGGAATTGTGGGTCTGAGACCAAGCATAGCCTACGGTGGGCATTGTACATAGTAGACAACACATGATTTGGAGAGACACCTTCAAGAATTCCATCTGGTTCTAAAGATATTCTAGAATGTTCTTAGTTCCAGAAGCAGCTCTAGATCACCCAGGATGGCTAGGTTCCACTTGCAACGTGCTAGCCCTGCTCCACTCCCAACCCTTGTGCTTAACACTTCTCACACATCACTCCATGAAATCCTCTCAACCACTCTGTGAGGTAGGTGTTATCATGTCCACCTTAGAAACCGGGAAACTGAGGCTCAGAAAGGGGGGGTGACTGCCAAGTCCCTAGACATTAGGAGGTAAGCAGGCATTCAAACCTAGCTCCTCTGGAAAAGGTAGCCAAAGTCTTTGACTCTTGGGGTATTAAACAGCCTACCAAAATTAGACTCACGATCTAATTGCCAAGCTCATCTCTCTTCCCCAACCCCAAATTTTTCAGGTCCCAAAACACCCTGGGTTCACCTTGGTCTAAACTGTAAAGTCTTTGTAGCTGACTCAGAGAGAAGATGGAATATTCACCTAAAAACCTGGCATGCCCACTCAAGGACCCCATACCTGTGAGGGCCCCAGTGCCGGGTCTGCACGCTCCTCCCAGAACCAAAACACACGGGCTCCTCAGTGAGCGAAGGCCCTGTGCACCCACACAGACATGAGACAGGACAAAGACCTGACGGAGCGGAGCCGGGCAGAGCGCCACGGGCCATGGCGACAGAGTGTGTCTCACACAAAACCAAACCACACTGAGCCAAACCGAAGGTTGGTGTTCTCAGCTGTGTTAGTCCAAGCAAACTGAGATGATCTACAAAGCATGAACGGGGCATGAGGAAGGCCTTCCTTCCTTCTCAGGGGCTTTTGCAGCAGGTGAGGGAGTACCCCAAGTGGGAGTAGCTTTGGAATCACCTCAAGATGTCAGAACAGGGCCTGTCTTTAGCCTCTGACTTTCCCCAGGCCTAACGCCTTAATCGAGGACCCCTCTGTTCCCTCCTGGGTGGTATTTTTGCTCCCAAGACAAGCAAGTGGGTCTCACTGGCATTCACATGACCTCTGTCGATGGACTGTGGGAGAGACCTCTGGCCCACCCTGCCACCTGAGACGCCAAGGCACACACGTCATGCTGCAGCCTACCTGGCTCACACCAGTCCGAGCAGCCTTCCGCTCAGCCTGCTCACCACCTTTACGCGGCTCTGTCTGCTCAGCCTCCCTTCCCGGAAAAGGGCTACCCAGGGGCTTGCTGGGCTGGCTCTCCTCTGGGCTGTGGAGGTCTGAGAGTCTCTGTTCAGTGCTCAGGCACCTGACCACGTCTGACGGTTTCAAGCAGCTCTTCTTAGAGATCTTGGGTCCACCAGGGTACCTCTCACCTGCCTCCTTCTCTGCTTTCCTCTCATACTGTCTGCTTTCTTCTCGCCATGGCTGCCGCTTACCCTGGCTGTTAAAGGCATTGCTAAGCTCCGAGATGACACTATCAGAGCTCCCAAGCAGCGGCTGGGAGTAGCTGTCCTGCTGGAAACCTGAAGGTGGCATGTGGATACCACTGTCGCCGTTGATGTGAATGGAGGCCTGGGCACCTGGTGCCATGGAATAGGCTTTGTGGGGGGCAGGAAGGGCCAGTGGGGAAACCATCGAGTGTGGGGTGGCACGATCTGACCAACTCGAATCGGGGAGGCTGAAGGACAGGGAGGGACTAGGCCTTGCCAACGAGGCAAGGTGGTCAGTGTGATAGACAGAAGCCTCCGGCAGAGGAGGCAGAGGCGGTGTCAGAGCCAGGGATCGCCTGCCTGGGACCCCTACAGTCAGCGAGATCCACTCAGAGGTGACAGCTTGCATCTCAGGGGACAGAGCTCGGTGGGAGTGAGGCAGAGATGAGGGGGCTGGTATGATGAGCTTGCTGTGACTGGGAAACTTAAAAAGAGAAAGGAAAACAAAAGAAAGAAGCAGAAGGTATAGAGTCAGCATAAAGAAGAAAGGAAGGGAATAATCACAAGGGATATGCGGAGAGGGGTGAAATGGAGACGAGTGGGACACTCTGGTGTCCCAAAAGGAAACTGCTTAGGCTGGAGAGAAACTGGGATGCAGGTGTGTGTGTGCGTGACTGTGTGCAGGTAGGAGTGGATGGAAGAAGCAAATGGGAGGGGAGGAAGGGTCCCGGTCCCCTCAGGGCAGCCACACATGGCACCGGCCTGGTTTGCAGAACCGGACTTTCAAAGGGACACACTGGAAGCTCCCCACCCTGCCCCACCCGACCACCTCTGCCCCCGAAGCCCTAACCCAGAACCATGAGGAAAAAATGGTGGCCTGCCACTGCCCTGGCCTTCCCTTGGGCTTTTACTCTCTCTCCCAGAGAGGAGTATGAGCAGCGTAGTCAGTTTGTGTGGTAGTCTTGCTTGGCTACGGTCAGACAAAGAATCTAGTTGAGTTTCCCACACTGCAAAGCAGAATACCCTGCACCAATCTCATACCCTGTCCCCATAAGATCACACGGCATGGACCTTGATGGGCAGGAAGCCTGCCGATACCCAACAGTGGGAGGTTGGAAGAGGAGAAAATGATATGAGGATGAGAGAAAAGAGGCCCCATCTGGCTGTCATGCTGGGTCCCTGGCCCTGCTCTCCTTCCTCTGGCCATCCTCCCTACAACTTACAATGGCAGGATGGTCGGGCTCTTCAACGGAAGTCACCCCACCAGGCCTCTCCTGAGCCCAAGGTCCTCATTTTCTCTTGGTTTGGGAAAGTGGGGATGGGCTTGAAGTAACTTATATTTAAAACAAATTTGCTCATAATTAATGTTCAGGAAAGCAAACATCTTATGATAAATGTTCTTCCTTTCAGCCCAGTGTAGACAGAGATGCTATAAGTTACATTTTCAACCTGGTTTCTGCTTGCAAAGGATACTCTGGGTCTTTATTTTCTGCAGGCCCAGCCTGACCAACAGGATGAGTAAGAGAACTGTACTGGGCCATGGTATGTCTGGTACAGCAGGGGTATCCCAACCACCAGTTCACTGGGTACTCCCAGTACAGAGTTTTGGACACACTGATAAAGGCTCTTACTTCTCTTTCCCTAGTTGTCTTATCCCCAGAGCAATCACCTTAAGCTCTTCCTTTTCCCCTGAGATAATACTTCTCCAGCCAAGTGTGTGAAAAATGCCATTTGTATGCATAGAAACAGACCTTGGTGTGCATACTCAGCGTTGCTGAGAGTGGTTCTTGATCACAGTGCTGAAGAACCACCCACAAGAGGTGTGCGCCATGAGCACTGTGGGTCTGTCATGATGACTACGAAAACCAGTGATGAGGAGCTTAGGTACCTGTGGGCTTGCGGTGGTGCTACGACTTGGGGAGGAGGAGTAAGGCAGGTCGATGTAATCCACCGGGTTTTTCACCAGTGGCCTTTTGATCACATCCACATAGGTGATGGGGAAGATGCCTTGCCGGGATGTCCCTGGGATCCTCCCTTCGTACCAGTTCTCGTCCACCTGTCGAAGCAGCGTGATCCTCTCACCCTGTAAGACACGAGAAGGCACAGGTCCTTCTCCCACCAGGCCTCAGCACACCCGAGGCCCTGCCTGCACCCTGTGCTATCCTACTGGTTCGTTACATTCTATGCTCACAAAAACCTTGCTAGACCTGGAAAGAATGGATTTCACTGGGAAGGAGATACTAACAGTAGTAAAGCTACCTAGATGCTGGGGAGTTAAGCTTGGTCGTGAAATATTTCTGTAAAGGTGAAGGTCAGATTCATTCCCCTGAGCTAGCTGGCAAGTGTAGTGTTTTTGGCTCACTGAGTGCAAAACAGACATGCAAACTTCTCAAAGGCAAAGGTTTTAGGGGGAGGAGTTCCCTTTTTTACTTCCTTTCTGTAACTTTATTTTTTCCTATACCATTACAGAAAAGTTAAAACATAAGTAAACATAAAGCAGAGATAATCATTACCCATAATAGTATCACTTGGGGTTAACTATTAATATTTTGATATATGTACTTCCCAGATTGAATTCTACACATGTGAATTAGACTTGCACATATCTTTTTCTCATAAAAATTGAGTATGCATTGTATTTCTCTTTCCAACTTGCTTCTTTATTCTTAACAACATACAGTGAGCCTCATTCTTTATCAAGAAATGTAATTCTACATTCTGAACAGTGTTGACCAGCTTAATGGACCACAGCAGACACCCTTTCACGCACACACACACTGACTCAATCACTGGTCTCCTGGTGTTGGGCAGCTGGGCTGCTTCCAGGGTCTCTCTCTTCTATAAGGGACTCACCTTTATCTAAGGTATGGGCTCGCTTCCCTCAATCCTCCAGAAAAAGTAGTAACTTCATTAACTTTAGCAAGCCAGAGAATGTGACAGGTAAAGAGAGTGTTTGAATTCCTGGGAAGAACAGTGTCCCTGCACAGCTCACTAGTGTTCGGAATAAGCACACTGAGCTCCACAGAGGCGATAATAAGCGAGAGTAACACTGGCGCCTCCTGTTGGCTGAGAGCCGACTGGATGCCGTGTGTCATGCTGGGGGCTTCACCTCTGTGGTTTCATTTAATCCTCTTACAACAGCTCTCTGAGAGGCGCTTAGCTTCAAATTATATACGAAGAAATGATGGCTCGGCAAAATGATTTAAGTCCCTAAAAGCCACACAGTTGATAAACTGTGACTTTTGACTTCAAAGTTTTTCCAAACTTCTCCTGGTGTCAAGAAACTTGGTTTTCTCAACAAGGCCATACCACTGTAATGTAAAACTGAGTCACTTCTACAGTGCTTGCTTAGGTGCTCAATAAATGCTGTCTGATACAGTTTATAAAAGGGGTCTCACATTCCAGAAATACTGCTTTTACTCAATGAACTCAGCGTAGCTAAACTCTAACACTAACCTAGGGCTTATTTTTAAAATACCTCACCTCAGAAAATTCTGCAATTGTCCTCCCTGCTACTCTTGACTGGGGGCATCTTCGAGGTGTTACTGTAGTGCCACATTGCCGTGAGGACAGTGCCACCTACGATGGCCCCGAAGCATGGGATGAGCGGGTGGCTTACCTTTCTGAAGGACATTTCTACTTGTGTATCACCATTAAAGTTAAACTTAGCAATAGCTTCTCCATATTCCAAAATCTGCACCGGTGGCAACTTTTTGGGCTGAGCCTTCTCCGCAGGAGGAAGAAGCTGAGAAAGGGAAAGAGGTAAAAGAGAAGAAAGTGGGGACATGGGAGAAAAGGAGGAAACAAAACACAAGGTCTTGGTAAATACATGCTGCTTTGGGCATCAGCGGGCATTTCCCCCGAGAAAAAGAAGGAGCTGCAGTACCTCGATGTAGGTGCGCGGGAAGATGCCCACCCGGCCGTGGTGTTCTCCTTCGTACCAGTTCTGATCAATCTGCTTATAAATGTAAACAATGTCTCCCTTTTGCAGAGGAAGCTCCCTGTCAACAGAGGGTCATGCGTGTTAGCAGATGTTCCAATATGTGTAAGATTAAGAAGCTTGGTTCTTCAGTGAGAAGAGACCTCGAGTGGGGTCAAGAGGACCACAGTACACAACAGTGGGCTCCATATTGGGGCGTGAGAACCCCACTAGACGGAAAATTACATCACACTGGCATTGTGCCAATCTTTTGTAGGATGGATGTTAATTTTCAGACGGACTGGCACTTGAAAATGCTCAGAAGCCCTATTAGTTTGTTGTGGTTTTCTTCGTGTCTTTTTTGCGAATGCTGTCCTATGCTCAGAATGTTTATCTAACATACAGCAATATACTCAACAGTCCTAACTGATGTTCACTAAATGATGACACGTTTTCTTCTAGATACTTTCACTGCCTCCACTGCTTTAAATTACCATCACAGTATTTCTCATATGCTAATATCCTCTACCAGGCCATCCATTTAGCCACTCACCTACCCACCCACCCCTTTCACCACCTGCCATTGTGCAGTAGAAAGGCTCTAAAATTAGGCAGATCTGGCTTCAAAAGCCAGTCATACCATTTACTAGCTCTGGAACGCTGGGCAAAAACCTTAACATCTCTGAGATACTTTATTAAAATAGGAGTTAACTCAAAGTTGTTGGAGAATTCAGCAACAGACTACAAATAAAACACCCAGCACAGTGCCTGTCATATGGTTAACACTTGTTAATTCTCTTCCTTTCCACCATAAAGGGATCTTGGAAAGAAAAGTAGATTTTTCAATGTTCTTCATGCTTTTTCCAACATTTCCATGTCCATCCCTTTGTTAGCTTAATAATGATGATGTTAACTTCTAATCAGGACTCCTTTTTTAAGAAAAAAAAAAAAGGAGACACAAAGAAAACTTATACACAAAATGAGAACTTAAAAGGAGAACAAAAATTGTAACTTGAAATTTTCTTGAATAAAAGAAAAATAACCTAGATCTTTTCCACTTGTGCCTGGAAAGAAAGGTCTCTGACTGCAATTTGGGGGCATTGTGCCTGCTTTGCCGTGTGCCAGAAGTCCCACAGCATGTGAGAGATGCTGGCTAAACAATGGGGCCACATCTGGAAAACTTTACACAAAGTCGGCACTGTGTGGAATGAAAGAACAAGGCAGCCTTTGTGGGTCTCACATTGGAAGCCTGTCTAGGCTTCTGATCCTAAAGAGGCCTGTGAAGGGATTCGGGGCATTTGTCTCTGAAAGAAGGAATGTCTTTGGCCAAATTTTTACCAGAGCCCGCCTTGGTAGTGTTCTAAAATCACCCTCCCCTCTACACTCCACCATGGACACACGATGAGCAAGAGCCTCAGCATCTGCACCTGTGCTGGAGGTCTGCGGGCTCCAACGCCGCTCCCCTACGAGACTCGCAGTTGTGCAGACAGGTGGGTGCCTAATGCCTAATGACAGGTGAGAAGAGCCCTCACGAGAGGGAGAGGTGTGATTCATGGTCAAAGGAGATGCACCATGGGGGGCTCGGGACTGCCATCCCTCCCTGCACTGTGGACCACACCCTGGTCTCCCAAAGAACCACATGATGAGGCCCGTGGTAACAAGTTAGCAGAGGAGAGGCGCAGAGAAGTTCCGTGGGAAAGAATCTGTTGAACTGAGTGTTCCCACAGAACACTTGTTTGAGTAATATACTATGGGGAAGAAGTAGAACACAGTGACTGAAGATGTTTAAAAGACTTAGGCCTACGGATCTGCCATTTGTTCTTTCTAAAAAGTTCGATGAAAGCACTGAGTCAGGAGCAAGCAGCCCTCTCTCCAGCACTGGCCATGTTGCTAAGGGGTGACAAGTCCAGTCTACCTCAGCTTTCTCACCGGCACATGATGCCACCAGCTCTTGTTAGCTGATGGGCTACAGGACTGGAGCAATTACATATCCAAGGGCACCAGGTTTGTGCCCAGGTTCTGTGCTGGAGGAGATCACAGCCGAGCAGCCTCCACACAGCAGTTCCCGGCGTCTGAGGGTGGGAAGCACTCCCCCTCACCACCAGACAAGACAACGGATGGCTCCTGGCCATTGCTGCCAACGAAAACTCACTGCCCGTTTTAATCCATGCTTAAAAAATTCATTCCGTTTAATCCTCTTGGACCCCCGTCTTTGGGAGCATTCCCCAAATTTCATTCCATGGGAAATATAAAGGTTTATTGGTCATTTAAATTTAGGTGACACTGGGTTAAATAAGCTACTCGGGTTTCTTTCTTCACTGAAAGACTTCTAGAGCCAGTAATATGCTAATAGCAATGTATCTCTCCAAGGGTGCGTGGGAGGTATAGACACGGTAAGCAGTGGTTCTATGATAGAAGACTCTTTTTGAGAAATATTTTACAGAGAAACATACTTAGAGAAATGTTGGTCTCCTGTGGGTTCCTACAAGCCTTTAACCTCTCAGGATATTGTAGCAAAACTGGTAAAGTTATCTTCCTAGAGACTGGCTCTGGTTCTTTCCATGGAAAGGGTGGGTCGGATTGAGCCACCACTTAATCAAGCAAATTGAATCTCTATATGAGAGGGCAGGATGGCAAAGTGGAAACAGCCCAGCCTCTGGCACAAGGCTGCCTGGGTTTGAATCCCGACTCCATCACTCATCAGCTTGGACAAGTTCCTTAACCTTGCAGGTCCTCAGTTTCCCCATTTATACAAAGGGAAAATAGTAGTACCGACCTCACAGGATCACAGCATAACCTATGTGACACCAGAACACAGTGTAAAGCCCTTTGAACAGTGCTCGGCACGTGATAAACTCCATAAATCACTGATTTTTCCCATTGTTACTTCTCCAACTCTTCTCTATAAGTGAACCTCTGTGTTTCAAAGAGGCAGTTAAAATGGCACTTACTTTAGTGTCTGAGCTTTAAAGTCAAATTTGGCTCTGGCAGGTCTCATCTAAACACAAGAAACAATGTCAAGTTAAAATCACAATTCATGTACAATGGAAAGGACACATTTTCACGAGTTTCCAGAAAGCAAAGCAGAAAAATTCAGTCTAACCAGTTCATTCTGGTGTACACATCTGGGCCAATTCCACTGTCTGACTCTAGCAGAACACTAGGTGAATGTTTGGTGAACTATGTCATGCATGAGACTCTCCCTGAGGAGGGCCAGATTTGGGGAAGAGATGGTTACAATACTCCCAGAGTTCCAGTGCTATAGTTTCCCAAAGCTGACCATGGCTATTAAAAAACAAAACAAAAAACAAAAGCGGAGTCAGCCAAAAGTCTTATTGCTGAGGAATTATCACTGTCTTACTCTTACATTTTTCATTCGCCTGACTTAAATTACGATCTGCAAGTGGATGAAACCATGATTCATCTTCAACTCCATACGTTTCTCGTGATCTGTGAGCTCATCCAAAAAGCCAGATACAGTGAGCCCTGAGCTCATTCTTTCTCCAAGGCTTCCCTTCCCATCCGGTAGCCCTCTCCTTCCAGAACTCCAGGCCTGGACATCGCCCTCAGCTGCAGGCTTCCCTTCCTCACGGTGTCTGTCACCAAATCACGCCAACCCTCCCTCACCCTCCACCCCACCACAGCCCTGCTCAGGTCTGGCCTCTGGTTCACAGGCACAAAGCTTCCTTTGACTTCACTGCTCGTCACACTAATCTACCGTCACTCAGGAGCACAAATAACATTCCTCAAATACTTCCATCACATCACTTCCTTGCTTTGAAGTTGGCTGAGGCCCTCAACTGTCTCTCAGATCAAATTTCAATTCCTGAGGTAGGTTAAAGCCTTTGGGTAATTTCTCCCAGCTCAAACCTAACAGCCTTTATCTTATTACACTCTTCCTCTTCCCCTCAGGCAAGTCTGTTTGCTACACCTCGTCTAAACTCCCTTCTCTG
>CM052542.1:132394175-132440218 GCA_028533065.1 Trachops cirrhosus
AGAAAGGCAGAAAACTATAATTGAAAAACAATTTTAAAAATTGTAACAAAAAAAGTAGTTATTTTAATTAACTTTTTTTTTAAAGGGTAGGGGAGAGAAATCATGTGAGTAAGCTGTTTACAGCTGCCAATATAATTCTGACCCCATGACTTTCTGGTCTAGGGAAACATTGTGATGAAAACTAAACCACATATTTCCCCTTCAATATTAGAGGGCACAGTCCAAGGAGAAGGGAAAAATGGGAGACTCCATGTGAGAAAAAAATGGCATTAAGAAACTTCATCAGGCTTAGTTTTAGATCCTAATCCCTCAGTGATATGCCCCAAAAGACCAAGAATCCTCAAGGTGGGGTCTTGTAGGGATCTTCTTAAGGGCCATGAATTCGCCACCGGAATTTTTTATCTTTGCATTTTCACACTGATATTTCCTCCCTCTACCCACACACACACATATTAGAGGTCAACTGAATGACCTCTATAACCAATGCCACACAATTTCAGTGCCTGCATGTGTCCGTCTGCGACCTAAGAGCACAATGTATCAGTTGTAGACAAACACGAGGATGGATGTGGGGTTAGAGAAAAATGACAAGTTCACAAGAGAAGGCCCCATGACCAAAACTGTAAGGACAAACTTCATAGTGACTCAAATAAATCGGTGGTCACGCCATGACAGCCATAGAGCTGGGTGAACTTTAAAAATTTATACCAAAACAGCACCGTATTCACACTAGGAGTGGCAACTGAGTTCAGGCAAAATGGTATCACCTATCACTTAAATTAATGAAGCTGTATAGGTGTGTACTTTACCATTTAATTTGCAAATTGGCTTAGGCCAAAACTTGGGGTTGGTGAAATTTCATTTCTCATTAAAGGAAATTTATATATTACTCAAAGTTGAGAAACACTAATTCCCTTGATCTCAAGATATATTACCTGAGTTGTCATTGCTTGCACAAAGCATCTGCTCCCTCTTTATCTTCCTGTATCTCCCTGAAGCCGAACCCCCCTGGCTCCCACAGCACTGTATTACTTACCACAACAGAGAGAACTGGAAGTCTCTTCCGTTACAGTACCAGTTTACCAAGGGCGTCATCTGAGTCTAGCTTCTGCCTCCCCACAGGGTCTTGCACAGAACTAGTGTCAGCCGAAGTCTACTGAAGTATGTCTACACAGCCCGGTGCCCCTGGGACTTGGTGTCTATTTTCTCATGTCTGTTGGTCAATACCTATGGCAGTGATTTTCCAAGTGTGGTCCCTAAACTGGTATCACCAACATCACCTGGGAAGTGGTTTGAAATGCACCCTCTCAGGCCCCAACCAGAATTGGAAGCTTTATGGAGGGAGCCTAGCAATCTGTATTTAACAAGCCCAGAGGGGATACTGATACACTCAAGTTTAAGAATCACAGCTCCAGATGGGAGGCAGTTTGCTGGCCTCTGTCAGTGGTTACTCTACTCCAGTTGCATTTTCATTCATATGCATTGTCTACCTGTGTGAGTTTGCAGGTCTAGGGTGCCTTTGTGTGTTTGCCAGCAAGCAGGTCTGGGAATGAGGGCCAACCATCCCCAGAGCCTTCAGAACAGGAGCTGGTACACTGAGGCCTGAGGGGCTGTCCTTCCCTTGCAACTGATTCACACTTGAGAGCTTCTGCCTCTTCCTCATGACATTTTCTTTCTCTCCATCACTTTAGAGTCTGCTTCCCCTCCCTAGCTTTCCTTATTCGAACCTGGCTTCTTCTTCCCAGACGATCTGACAACTGGCCAGGGTTGCCTCTGTCACTCAAAAGATAGTAAAATGAATATTAATCTACTACTATACTGAAAGATTATAAAATTGTACATACTTTGGGTGTCACTCATTTCCATACCACCCAAGTCCCGGACACACATGCTCCTAAAAGGAGCTAACCTTCAGCAGGGCCACTGAGGGGTCACGTGGCAGCCTTTGGCCAGCATAGGGATTGCGACACGCTGACCTTAGTGTAGGAGGCCAGACCTGAAGAAAATCACTTCAAGGGTTTGTGCTTCTTTGTTTGCTTTATAATATTGTTTCATAATCTCAGCTGAGAAATGTTAAAATTAAGGGAACCAAATAAATGTCTCTCGAAGAATGTTCACCATAGCTTATCCTAACTGCAAAACTCTTTGGGTTTCAAAATTCATCAGTGAGGGTTAGACAATACTGAACACTTTATTCACTAATTCATTGTAAAAGACTGAGAGGCAGTATTGTTCTCTGACAGTTCAGTATTAATATCACTACATTTTGAGGACAGTGTAAATAATGCATCACTAGCTAACTTTTATAACGTAAGTTTCTCTCAACCATCTCTTCAAAGAACCTGGTCACAGTCCGCACCAGAGCTACTAATGCACATGGACTAAGGAGAAAGGGTTCTAGGCAGAATGCACAGGCAACACAGTATCATGATGAAATGCAGGATGTGGAGGACTGGACGCATGAAGGCAGCCGATGCTCTAGGCATGCATAGGGGTGTTGCCAGCAGACCCGGTCCCACAGCCAGGCATGCTTGAACATACAGAGCACAGGACATGATGGGACTCATGTCCGCTGACCAGCCGCAGAGAGCCAAAGCAAGCCTAAGGGAAGCCAGGATGACAGATGCTGTGTGGAGGACTAATTTGGCCTACAGAGGGGAGGCAAATATGGCTTTGGGTCAAGCAGCAGATCGAGGCGACCAAAACAGACCTCTGACCCAGATTTCCTTTTTGCCGTATCGTCTATATTGAGGAGGTCCCCAAAGCGCTCATTAGTGATAAACTGGTGGTGCGTTGGAATGACACCCGTGTGGCGCCGAGCTGCAATATCGGCCTCTTCTTGCTCGCGCTTAAGTCGTCTCTGGTCCGCTAAAAGTTTCTGCCATGAAATCGCATAAAATGGGCAGTGAATCATCTGGTCCAGGGAATCGAAAAACTACCAACAAAAGCTACTATGGAAAAGGTGCTGGGTCAATGGGGAGGAAATTTTAAGGGTTAGATGTTGCAGGGGCTTTATGGCCACAACTACCATGTCCTGCTATAAGCATCCCTCCCTCTGCGCCACTCCACATGGGAAGGAGACACCCCTGTGCAGGAGAAACCTGGGGAACACTGGGGCACAGGGACAGATGAATTCCAGAGTTACACTGTCTGCAAACCATCCCCCCCACTCAGCCCAAAGCCTCCTACTTCCTTATACATGGGCGGCAAAGGCCAGGAGACCCAGGGGGTAAATCCAGGGCATTCATAAGCACACTGGGCTGGGGGCAGGAGGCTGGAAGCACTGTCCTACCTCGCTTAAACAGTGATGAGTTCCCCCAGTGTCCCCATGTGGGACTAGGGCTGGCTGACTCCTCTGCCCACATTAGGCCTATTAAACCTACTATGGGCTTTTATTCTGTGGGGTCTATGGCAACTGGGTCATTTTTGTGCTTCCTGTGTCTGCTAGTCTAATATGCTTGACAGAGTGGAGCTGCCTGTTTCAGAAAATATGGCACCCCTTCTCCTAGGCCAGCCAATCTTTTCTCTGGGTACAATTTTTAGGAGGCCCTAGCACAAGGCTAGGTATGTGACTGACAGAGAGCATCAGTTACTTTCCTGCTACATTTTTTTAAAAGATTGTATTTATTTTTACACAGAGGGGAAGGGAGGGAGAAAGAGAGGGAGAGAAACATCAATGTGTGGTTGCCTCTCACTTACTCCCTACTGGGGACCTGGCCTACAACCCAGGCATGTGCCCTGACTGGGAATCAAACTGGCATCCCTTTGGTTCACAGGCCAGCACGCAATCCACTGAGCGACACCAGCCAGGGCTCCTGTTATACTTTTAAACTAAACTATTTCTTTATTAGGTGAAATTAAGCTGAGTTTAAGGGAATGATATAGAATATAAATATAGAAGATAAACTAAAAATAATGTTACTTGGGTTTTGAAGAAATATTGTCTCCTAAATTAAGGAAATAAGTCATCTATTTCCATTTTTAAAGGTCTTTTAAAAATAATTCAACAATGATGTATTTTACCAAATGTTGCATTTCCCCATTGCTATTGAAATGGCCCTATGGGATAGAATTTTAATGTTTTCTTATTCCATACCAAACATACATTCTTAAGATTAAAATTTTTATAGGAAAAGCATTAATTATAATGGATAATTCTTACAGTCTTAAGAAAACATTAGTCTTTTTCCAGCAGGTAATTAAATGCATCAAGTGACACTTAGTCCCAAATGACAGTGGGCCCCATTTTCCTTTTTTTTCAGGGTCTACAAATAATAAAGTAATAACTCATCAAATGGCTGTAGGATTTCCAGTGCTCAGCTATGTTGCTGTAAAGATTACAGAAGAAAAGACATAAAGTGCTTTGCAAAGCACAATGGAGCCTGGTTTCTAGCTCGGCCTCTGGGACAAGTTAACGTGGTGTGTGGCCCTGGACAAGCTGCTACCCTGTTGGAGGAAACAAGGGGACTGACTAGATGACCGCTAATGTCTCTTCCAGGTCCAACACATTATCTTTTCCTGAAATGCCATTACCATCAATGTTAATAATACAGCAGTTGCATAGAAAAATGCCAGGACTGACACCCCATTAGCTGGGAAGTGTGTCTTTTTTCCTATCAGTGGGAGTGGACCGATGCCTGAGGCCACACCTCTGGTGCTCTGGCGAGGTTAC
Organism: Trachops cirrhosus; assembly: GCA_028533065.1. Taxonomy (NCBI): domain Eukaryota; kingdom Metazoa; phylum Chordata; class Mammalia; order Chiroptera; family Phyllostomidae; genus Trachops; species Trachops cirrhosus. Next base: position 132,398,848 of record CM052542.1, read on the forward strand.
ATACACTCCGTGAAAGTGGACAGGGAATGGAGCAAAGCTCCCAAACCAGTGCTTGCAGCTGATCTCAGTAGACCCATCCTTCCCGTAATTTAACCACATAAGCCAAAACCATGGATAAAGACATGAAGTTTTTAAGGTCTTTGAGCCAGTGTTATTCAGGAAAAAAGATGCCCCCTTTCTGAATGTACCTCTTAATAGATCAATGGCTATGCCGACTTAGTAAAACAGGCCTCTTGTGTGGTCAGCAGAATTCTATCACAAAACCTTCCACGGTGGGCACTACGGTTCACACTAGTAAGCTGGAATGTTGTCTTCTACCATAGCAGTCCGGGCTTGCACAGGTGGGAACCTTGTACCTCAGGGATGGTGACTAGAAATGAATCTGCTCCGTGGCCTTATGAACACTCACTGTCTGTGAGTTTTCACCTTGTTATTACACATAATTCTGTACACCAAATCCTTCCACTTTTTTCTTCCCATGGACACGTGCAAGTGCCTTACTGAACAGTGTCTGTGGTGCCTGGAGAGGGGAGAGCCGTGGTCTTTCCTGGCTTTTGTCTCACCATCTGGCAGTGATGATTATCATCTAGCTCTCCTCAAAGTTGGCCTTACTCTAAATCCTTAAGGAAAACCCACCTAAACTCTGAAACCACTCAATGGAACAGAACAACATAGGGCTTCAGACTTTATAGGGAAAGGAAGAGTGTGTAGACATGAACACCCTCCCCCTCAGGCTACCTCTTCAAAGCAATTCTTCCACCTCTTAATTCATTACAGGAAAATGGGCATTGCAGCTTGTTTAATCTATAGGACCCTTTCTCCTGGGAATGCAACATCTAGAAAGCATGCCTCACAACAACACTTATTACAACAGAAGCTTGTGATTTTGTCCATCTAGCTGATACATAGAATGACCTCTTCCTAAATCCCAAAATGCATTACTTTTCCAGCCCACTGCAGTATAAGACGTGTCGGTAGCTGTAAGGAAAGGGCTGCATCCTGAAGTTCTTGGTGGGCATTCACCAACATTTACTGGGGTGTCTCTCTTCTTCTAAGTTAAAGGCAACTTCAAATTGTTTCATAGTATGTATTATGGTCATTATCATTTTTCAGTTTCCTTTTTCTCCTACTGCATCCTTCCCAGTATGAACTGTGCTTTGTGGTGGGCAGTATAGGAGAGGTGTGTGGGTGGATTTCCCTAGAGAATAATCAGGCAGAGGGCCGGGGAGAGATGAAAAAGCAAAGAGCAATCCGGGGTGGGTAACCTCTTTCTGACCCTGCTGTGCAGCAGTACTGGCTCGACATGGCATTTAGAACCCAGCGCCTTGGGAGCATCACTCCTACTTTTTGGAAGAGTGGAACAAAGGGGGAGTGATTAAGCCTATGTCACATACAAAGTCACTTCTGACATTGCCAATATTTGCTTCCAGTTGCTAGGCCACATCACCTGTCTGACAGGTATCTAGAACGTTTACTTCCTTCATATTTTTATGTGTACGAGAGCCAAGAGATATTAGAGATGGCACTTACCTCTTTATCATCATGACGTCTTCGAATGAATTCTTCTGTGGATTCCAAGTAATCAGCAGGTATAAAATGTCTTGGTGATTCTGAATCTTCAAAACAACAAAGTAGAATTAAAACAGGCACAGATTTAGTGGGAAACCAGACTGGGAAAAGATTTCACCTTTCAACCATTCTAAATTTCAGGTTTTTACAGTTGTTGAGACCAATAATCAACAATCAAATTCTGAAGGAAAACAAAACAAAACAAGTTCTCCCCACATTTTGGACTTACTTGTGAACTGGTATAACACAAAGAAAACTCATTAGAAGGCAAAAGGTAAGCAGAGAGGACCTTCTCTGAAAACTGTCCCTGCTAAGAGGCGTGCAGGATCTCACAGGGACACACTGTACACTCACACACACACACACAGGGCCACTGAGAGAGGCTGCCTCTCAAAAAACCGCGGGGTGAGTTGGGGTTGGTGCAAACTGCAAGGGGCTCAGAGGTTCAAATGAGCAAATTTCTCAGATGAGCTAAACGGCCAATTTTTCTTTCGAAACAGAGTTTGGTGGTTAGTCTAAATGACATGGGGGCTTTGTTTTTGAAGAAGTGCAGCCACTACGAGCCATGGTTAATTGCCAAGCAAAACAAACAGAAAACAAAGGGTGGACCAGAAAATGAGCACCAAGAGCACACGGGAGGAGGGGACAGAGCAAGCAAGGTGGAGAGACAGGTGAGGTGAGACTGAGCAAATACACAAAATGCCACCTCCGAGGGATGGTCCCAGTTCACTCTGTGGGTTGTTGTTTCTGTCCAGACCGCGGTCTGAGTGCGGCACAGAGTTCCCGTTACTAAAGGCCCTGGGGCAGTCCTCGGGGACCATGGGTCTCTCCTGAGGGGGCTCTGAGATCCGCCTCAGCCTGGCCATGGTGTGTCTCGAAGACAGGCGTTTGGGGACCGAGGGCTTCCCCTTGGAGCGGGGCTCATCCTGATGGGGCTGACTGGGGAGGTCTGGTTTCCGGCCCAGCGGCGGGCCTGAGAAGTCCCCAGGGGAAGGTTGTCTGGGGTGATGCTGGAGGGGCTTTTTCAACCGAAAGGGGAGGGGGCTCATCAGGTAGATGTTCCTGAGGAGCGTGCTCCTGTCCCCTCTGGGATCCAGGCGCCAGTCGGGCTGTCTGGAGGTCTGTTGCTGCTCATGCTTCCGGATGGTGGTGAAGCGGGTGTAGGAGGCCGGGCAGGTGCCCTTGCACTTGTTGAGGTGGTGTTTAGGGAAGTCTCCATGAACGCTGCCACTGCTGCCCTCTCTGCTGTCACTGGAGACGTTTGAGCAGTGATCGAGCTCGTCAGAGCACATGGAGAGGGGCTCCGCAGGTGCCAGACCCCTGAAGCCCAAGGTGGGGTCCACCATATTGCTGCACGTCGGGGAGGCGTAGCCCCCTCCAGGGTTCATCCCACCCATCTCCCTGGGCCGGAGCTTGGTTGACTCCAGGAGGGACTCAGCAGAGCGGGCCGAGGTCAGGCCACTCCGGGACAGCACAGGCGTGGGGGACTTGCTCAGCCTGCCGGACAGGTCCAGGGATGGCATGGACCTCGACCTCTGAATCAGCTGCTCAAAAGCCGTGATGCGAGAGGAGACAGTGTGCTTGGGGATGTGCTCCGGGCCCTCCTGGCTGGGGCCCAGCTCACCCCTGGCCAAGGCCAGGCTGCTCCTTTCAAAGTGGGAGGCAAGATCGCGCACGCTGGAGGAGGAGGTGGATCCCAGGAAGAGGCCAGCTCGGTTGATCTGGTGCATGTCCCGGTAGAGCATGGAGAACTGCATCCCAGCCTTTCTCGAGAGAGGGCAGGGCCTCCTGGCGCTGGTGCCGTACTCCTGCAGGCTCATGGTGCTGCTAGACTTGCTGTCGTAATCCCGCCGGGAGCGCATGAGCAGGTTCTCTATGCTTCCCCCAACCTGGAGGGGGAGCCCTCTCTTGGAATCATTCAAAGAAACCGAAGTGCAAAGGTTCTCACAGCTCTGAGCCTTTTCTGATGGCAACAGGACACTCTTCTGTTCCTGCAAAAGAGCGCTGGGAGCAGAGAGCCTGGGTTTGAACTTGGAGGGAAGGATTTCTGAAATGCAGGCTTTTGCAGCGGACAGGGGTTTCTTGTGCTTACACACAGGGCCTAATGCATTGCTAGTGTTAACCGTTCGGCTATGAACTGAAGATGAAGAAATCATGTGAGCATTCCCACCTTTACGATCCACTGGAAAGCATGCAGAATAAAATAAACAGACCCATTAGGTTAAAGCTGAAAGCTGCTAAAAAACAAAAAAGGAGAGGTAACATGCTCATTTGTAATAGGTTTCTTTTTATTAAAAAATTTCCAGTTGATGTCCAGAAGCAAAATAATCTATGCTGCAAAGCAGGTGCAAAGATGCAACGAAAAAATGGCCACCTTGCTAGAGTCAGGAAGGGCTAAAGCTCAGCTAATTTCTAAGAAAAGGGAATCAGAACAAAAAAATAAGAGAGAGAGACAGATGCTTCAGGGAGAGCAAGGTTGGGGTTTACAGGAAGGAAAACTATTAACACCAGAAAGAAAAATGGCCGGTGAGAAACTAGCGGAAGGGACATAAGAAGGCTGGAAGGCCTGGAAGTGGACCCGAACAGGGCAGAAGTTATCCCAGTAGCTGGAGGCTCACCCACTGCCAACACCCCGAAAACAGTGTGGCTGGGAGACACCCCGATTATGGTAGACAGGGAAGAGGCCTGAGGCTTCACTCAGTTACCTTTAGTGGAGGCCGAGCTGGAGGGTCGCTTGAGCCCACTGAGGCCCTGGAGAGGGATGTCTCCACCTTCCAAGACGCTTTTATAAATCTGCCTCTCGTTCTCCAAGCTACCGAGGTCCCCAGGAGCCCCATCTGATTCCCTCTTCACTGCGTGGAAGTTGGAAGAATATATACTAAGAATGATATAATTTTAAAGAAAAGAGGGAAGAGGGGGAAAGAAAGAACAGATGTTAGTATTTTTAACATTTTTCTAAAACGCACATTTCCAGCTGAGGATAAGAAACACACTTCAAGCACCGCCCTTTCTAAAGAACATTCTTATTTAGACATGGAGCTGGACAGACAAGGCAGGCCCAGGGGTGCCCTTAAATGCTCAGGAATCATTTCCAAACAGCAAATGTGCCCTGATTGAGATGATGACTGCACTTGTGCTTTCAAAGAATAACTGAGAGACGCTGCCGGGGGAGGGAGGGCAGGAGATGAGACTAGGAGGGGGGATGGGGAGGAGGAGGGGTGCAGGGACCGGCGGGGGCGGGGGTGCCCGGGTGCTCCACACAAGACGGGCAGTCAAGGGCATAAGGGGAGCCTCTAACATGTCGCTGGCCAGTGTTGGCAACTTCAAGTCCATCAGTTGGATTATTTTTCTGGGCTATTTTTCTTTTGCTGATGGAACATTAAAATCAACCATAAAAAGAGGAAACCCAGCTGTCCTGAGCCTCCAGGAAAATCAGCTACCAAGTAAAAAAGGAACCTGGGATTCTCTGTGCTTTTATTATGCTAGCCACATTTTGCACCCACTTCTTTCAAAATGTATATTCAGAACATGATGACACGTATATCCTTCTTTCACTATCTACCTTTCATTTATTTTTATCTTGTTGAAGTTACAGGTATTTTTGCAAGTTACCACAAATCCTTTTTGGAATGAGGTGGGGCACAGAAAAAATTAAGAGCATGTATTCAACGAACCCCTCCCTTCCCCTAACCCGTTTTCTGTGCCCTCATGCACGGCCACCCTGACACACGGACACACACTCACTCAGACAGGGGAAGGGCTCTTCCCGCGGAAGCACTCGGGCTTCTGTGAGCCTGTTTCTCAATGACACTGAATTCAGTCTGCTGGGATCAGTATGGATTTCTCAGCTCCAAAGATGTGAACAGCTTGGTGGAATTTCCTCATCCCCATATTTTATCATGAATATTATCAAGTGCATAGAAATGTGTAAGGAGTTAAAACAGAGAGCTCCCACATGTTCCCCCACCACGTTCTGCAAGGCACACTGGGTTGCCTCTGCTTTATCGCACCTCTGCCCATCTCCTTCCCTTCACCCATCAATCACGACGGGACGTTTTCACAGCTCATGTAGCCTCTGGGGCCCCATGGGCACTGATAATGATGGCAACAGCAACTCTACACACCACCGGGCGAGATGTCCTAGGTGGGGAGCATTGTGCTAAGTGTCCGACGATCACACTCTCTCTAACCCTCACAAGCAAACCTACTTTTTCCATTTTCATATGAGGAGCCCCTCTGAGAGACTGGGGCCCTGGTCAGTGCAGGCCCGCCTCAGGCGGAATGGTGGAGTGGCGCAGCTACAACCTGAGCCATGGCTCGGAGCGCCACGCAGAGTGGACTCTCAGCTGCTGTTTTACAGAATGTTTCCCCATAGCTGTGGAGGCTCACACAGCACAGCACGTGGGGTCTGAGGACACTCCAGCTCCACGTATATGGGAACCCATCACCAATGGATGTCTGGGACAAGCGGCTGCAGAACCCAGGAGGTGGAAACAGAAAAGAGATGAAGACTCTGGTAAAACAGGCAGTGTCTCCACCTCAGGCAGGTGAAGTTCACCTGGATCACACCACTAGTTTTAAGGGCCCTGCGCGCCCAATGTCAGGGGATTACCCAGGCGGCTAGGGTTCCCCTGGTCCCTCCCCCTTCTCTGAGGCCTAGGTCAGGTGACCAGATGCTTTCCCCCTTTCCTCAGTCAAGACAGAAGATTAGTGGGAATCTAAGGGAGAAGAAAACCAGCCCCCAAAGATGAAAACATAAAAGCAGGCGGATGAAGTGAGTGTACAGAGCAGCCTCCAGGGTGCGTCTCAGAGAGGAGAAACCTCCGGACAGCCAGGAGGGGGCCGTCTCCCTCCCCAGGCTGTGCCCTGATTTTTAAGAGCCCACTTGACTATAGGGTCTATGAGGACACTCAGTAAATATTTGTTGAATGAATGAATGGTCACATTTTCTGAAACCCAAACTGGCACACATTATCTGATTAAGGATGTGTTTTGATTTGTGGAATTATGTATTTAGAAACACTTCCACACATATAATAAGAACTGTACCATGTTTACTGAGGGCTCGGAGCTCCTGAGGTCAGTGGCCACAGAGTCATCAGAACAGTGGGAGAAGAGGACTGCAGGGACTCGGGGTGGCCCAGACCCAGGCTGGCCGTCCTTCCTGGTGTCCAGGCGCTGCCTGAGTGGCCTATTCCTACCTCTAGAGACAAAAAGCCTCGGCTCTCCCGGGCTTGCGGGCCAGGCCTAGGGACAAGGCCTGCCACCCACACAGCTTTGGGCTCTCCTGCTTCTGCCTGCAGGGACATTCACAGATGTCCCCAGTTCTGACTGACAAAAGCCATCAATTCTAGTTAGAGGGCTGGAGGGCCCCTAATAGTGACTTGCAAGGTTGTGGCACTCCACGGCAATTTAAAGAAATGTACGCTCATCTAAACTGGCTTTCACTTAGAACTTCCTAATTAAAAATAAATCCGCCTCTTCCCTGAGCCTCCCTTCCACAGTCCACCCTCTTCTTTTTGGTTGCGTGTTCTGGTCCTGTCCTTCAGCTTGACCCCGTGTTTCTCCTTTTTGTACATTCCAACCACAAAAAGATCCGTGTGTGGATGTCTTCAGTCTTCCAACCAACGGCTGTGGTGACTGAGGGCGCTTTTGTGAGGGGGAGTCTCCAAAGCCCTGGTTTGGGGCAACCAGACCTCGCTCAGCACCGAGTGACTCTGACGGTGGCTTCTGTCCTGCTGTCCTTTCAACTGCCTCAGCCTCGGGCAGGACATCCAGCCAGTCTTCGCTGACTCCTCCTGACTTCTCTGCCATAACACGGCTGCTGACCTCACCTCCCCCCCCTCCTCAGCTGTCAGAACTCACCCACCCACCCCCACCAGCCCCCCCCCGCCTTTCTGGCTTTATTCCACCCATTATCACCATTTTTTTCCTGCTTCCCCACCAGAACGACAAACCAGCCCTCAGGAAACCTCTCAGATTGGATTTGCTATGGCCAATTGTTTTCTTTCTGATACCAAAGCCAACATGCTTTTTCCAGATGTGGGACACTTTGCAACTTGTTTAAAAACACTATCTAAAAGGTCTGGTACAGTGTTTTGTTTGTTTGTTTGTTTGTTTTACAATACATGTATCCTTTTCAATGACTCTCCTAATCGGAAAGGCAGACATCATTTGTCCACTGCACCAAAGGGGGAAACTGAGGACCAGAGTGGGGAAGGCATTTGTCATTGGTCACAGAGCTGTTGGGTGTTTGGTGTGTTCAAATAGATCAGAGAGGATGAGAAAAGTGGCCTCGGTCGACTTGAGAAAGACTCTGATTACTTAACAAAACAAGTCAAGTTCAGAAGCTCAGCTCTCAGCAGCTCTGGCTGAGGAAGAGCAGGCCAGGAGAAGACAGGGAAGAGAACTTACCCCCTGGCCAAGAGGCAGAGCTGGCTGCGGAGTTGCAAGGGGATTCAACAAAAACACACTCACTTGAAGAATAAAGTGAGAGAACAGAGCAATCATTTCAGGGCCAAATGTTCCCAGTTGTGCTGACCGGAGGCTCTGGAAGAGGCGGGCAGGGTCCTGGCAGCTGGGATCCCAGCCAGACTCCAACAAGGAATGCGGGTCAGCCGAGGCAAAGCTGCTCCTTTTAAAGACTGGGAAACAGTCGGTTTCTCTCAGCCTCGACTCCCTTCATCTGCAAAACCACTAGGTGTGGGGAGACTGTCCTAAACGTTCACCTTCCAATCTGCTATCTATGGAGACCTTTCTGCTGGGCTCTAGACACATACATTCAACTGCCTTCTAGGCAGCTCCACTTCGATGTTCCTCGGGCATCTTAAACCCGACATATCCCAAACCAAACCCAGCTCTGTTCCTCCACCTCCCATCTCCCAAGCCAGAAAGCCCAGAAAAATCAACCCTTCTCCTTGCTCCTCAAACCTACTCAGTCACCAAGCCCTGCTTACCCCGTCCTTGACACAGCTCACTTTAACCCTTCCTCCTCCGCCTCCTGGTCACCACCTCACCGCTCACCCACACCTCTGCAGTAAGCACTCCCGTCCTGCCCCCAGTCTCCAGCCCTGTTTCCTGCAGACTATTTATGCAAACCGCTGCCAGTGACAGTTCTAGAAACGATCTTACCACATCATTCCATGGCTCATTTTACTCATTTAACAAGCATTTATTGAGCACCTACTACATGTCAAACACTTTCCTGGGTGGAGAATCAACAAGGAACAAACCAGACAAAGGAATTCCAGCATCATGGAATTCACTGTTCAAAACCATTTGGTGTTTTCAGGAAGAAACTAAAAAGCAACTGTGGCCATGAGGGAGGCAGGGGGCGGGGGTGCTCTAGGCAGTCCGGAGAGCCCAGCTGCATCGTCTAGCCTTTTGTAGCACATGAAAAAAATTTACTTTTTCTACTTGTAATATCATGTTGTTATCATTCACTTTTTATTTGCTGCTCCTCTATAAAGCCCACCTTTCCTCCTTCACAAAACAGAGGTGCTCATTCCCCCTGGGGTCCCACCATTACGGGTGTGGCACTGGATTCTGACCGTTATTTACAAGTCGGTGTCCCCACTACATTCAAACTTTTCCCTTGGGGGCAGGCAGTGTATCTGAGTAATCTTTGCGAGACTGGTGCCTAGCCCTGTTGTTTAGTAAATATCAATAGAATAAACGATTCCATAAAATTAGATGCCTACATGCACATAGATTTATGACATATTTTTAAGCCTTGGGAAGTTTCTAATGTTTCATCAAGTTCTTCAAGTAATGAGTTGTGTTTTGAGCTTCAGTTAGATTAAGGGGAAAAGTTTCTTTTCTAGTGTGCCATTAACCACTTAGGAAAATAGCAGCTTCTTGAGTGCCACCTGCTGGCCACAAGAAGAGTAAAGCTCTCTGGTTAGGCAAAGAATGTATTAGTGCTGATCACTACTAAGCAATGATGAAAATGAGTAGGCTGCGCTGTTGATTTACAGGCCTGGTTAACTCTACAGAAGGAAAACATTGGACATACACTGTGATCACAACTATAAAAATGTATTATTTGAGAGGAAGGACTGGTAGTTATATTAGCACATTAGGACAAGGGGTGAATTTCTTCCTTGCTGCTCCCACATTCTTTTGATAGTCATTGACAACTCCTCTTTCTTCAGCCCTTAGGTTACGTCAAATCTCACCAACGTTCTTTTTAACAGTTCATTCCTGTCTGAGTGAAAGGGGCCAGATTCAGTCCACAAGTTGCCTGCCCGGGTGCTGAGCAAGTTGGATTCTAGTTAATTAGACCTACAGATGCCTTCCTTTATCCAGCAAACGTTATCGTGCACTTCCCGCAGCGCTGGGCACTGCACTCAAGCTGGCTCCTCACCAATTCCAATACAGAAAAACCTTACTCATTTGAACAAACTGGGAGAAAACCAAGCTCGAATTACTGATAAATCCCCAAATGGTAGAATAGCAGGAGGAAAAAATATCTCCTCTATTCCTGCCAAATATTTCATGTGAGCTAGGCTAAGGCTGAAAAAAACAGAGGTCTTTGGGACCTGTTTCGATTGCATAAACAAGAGTGCTTGGTAAATTAAAACACTGAATACCTTTAGGTACACGAATACTCAGCCTGACAGCAATTTGCTGTTTTAAGCAGCATGCCTTAGTCCCCTTCTATCCTGCCAACACAGTGGCACAAATAGTTGCCTAAATGGTCCGTTTTTTTCAGTCACTCAAAAGACAATAAATTGCAGCCTGCTTTGTATTAATTTATTACCCAATTTTGAATCAGTACGGTGCAGATGAGAGTGTACTGCCAAACACCAGTCCCCTGCCCAAGAAGTTCAAGGGGGCTAGTCGGATAGGATTAGGACGGTTCTGCCACACACCTGCTGGGATGCCTTGGGCATTGCACTGCTTCCTCACCCCTCCAATGAGGATTAAAAATAATGCCTGATCCTGGAACGCGGAGAGGACTAAATGAGGTGAATCACGTGAGGTGCTAAGCACCAGGGCCTGGCACCCAGTCAATGCTGCGTAAATCACTGAAGTCACCACTTCATTCGAGACCTGTGTGCCTGACTCTGGGCACCGTTTTCTTTGCTTTTGATCCGTACAGTCTACTTCAATCACTTGCTACTTTGCCTTCTTATTTACTAGCATTCATTTTGTGTGTGTGTGCTTTACTCCCCCAAACTATTAAAGGACCATTTCTTGTGTTCCTATTATAATACCTAGCATAGTGCCTCAGATCCAGCAGAGCTGAGGAATTCAATGAGCTGGCCGCCTGCAACGGGTGCATTTTTTTGTCCTGGGCATTTCAGGGAGATGGGGGTGAGGAGGTGGAGCGGAGAGACCAGGCAGCAGGGCTAACTTGATATAATCCTGGAAATGTCAGGCACTGGGCAGTCAGGACCGAAAAAGTGTCAAGCTTTGTCACTGACAAACAGGTGACCTCAAGGACCAGGGAGAGTTTGCTTGGAGCCTTGGCCTTGAAGAAGCCCTTTATCTACAGACAGCCTAAGGTCATCTGGTGGGCTTCATCCTGACAGCACTTCTCTGGGACCTTAGAAGGCCTGTGACCTGTCATCCTTGGAGCTGAGGGCATAGTTCAACTAGTTCCTTAACACAGAGTAAGCCTCAGAGCCCCAAGTGGGGGGAGAAGGGGGCAGGCCTGATGATACAGCCAAACTTCGGTTCCTCTCTGTCGTCCTGATCACCAACCCCACAGTGAGTGCAGAGACTTTACACTCGAACTTCTCCACATAGAACCGTCCTTTTCGATGGGGACCTGTCCCCCTAGTTGCTGTCCTAACACATCATCTCAACTACATCCAACACTATGGGGTACATTAATCAAAATCATTAATAAACATATTTGTAGAAGAAATACTCACAGAATAGATCTGGTTAGAGATTTGGTCACTACCCTAAAAGGGTTAAGGTGTTTTCCCAATTTTCCAGTGAACCCCTCCAGTCCCAGCTGATTGACTTTCCAACGAAACTACTCCTGCAAAATGCCCAAGTGACCATAAAGTTTGCCACAAATATGCATCAACTCAGCATCAGATCAAGTCAGGCTTCCATCTGAGCAGGTGAATTTTGCTCACTGTGGATCAGCCCAACCCGAATGGAGCAGGTAATAGTTGTGCCTCCCTTCCGCCACACTGAAGAATAAGCCACAGATCTGATGGCGGTAAGATGAGCAGCTGCTCCAACCAGAGCAAACTTCCAGATCCGTGGGGTGCACCAGGCACGATGGAGATGCAGTCCTTGCCCTCAGGAGTTTATGATTTATTAGCAGTTATAAAAATGCAGAAACGTAATTCAGGGACACAATAAAAGTCAGTGTCACAAGAGGTATTAACATGAGATTGGGTACAGATAGGCTCAGTTAGGGTCATCTTGGACAAGTTAAAATGCTTGTCCTTTACCACGTGTGCAGGGAGGGGCAGGCAGCACTGAACCACTTTCAGCTGGGAGAGCAGCTGCGTGGCAAAGTTCTGAGACAAAGAATCTGGTAGAGAATGTAGGGGGGCTAGGGGGGTAGTTTGGGGGATGACGTGGAGGAAAGGATGCAGGATGGTTTTGGGAGGGCTGCCCCGTGAAGACGTGAGTGAGGTGTGCACACACCACCCAGGGGGAATCCTAAGAACTGGCATGGGGAAGTAAAGCCACATCTCTGAGAATCAGACTAGCGAGCCCCCCTCGACCCCGTCTGTCCCTGAGACAGGTCCTTACACATTCACACGCCTCTTCCCCACAAGAATCAGCGAATGAGGTAAACTTTGATCCTAAACTCAGGCTGATACACTCATGTTCTAAAGGAAAAGATGACAACTCAGGAAAACTTGTCAAAGTTAATGTGAAACATCACAAAATTAATTTGGAAAAGGAAGAGAAAACAGAAGAAAAAAATCGAAGACCAGAATTGAATTGCTACTTATCACCAAACCATGCACCATTCAAAGCCACTACACTGCTTCAAGTAAACCACACTCGGGTCCAACACACGGGCTCCTTCCCGTTTCTGACATTTCACACATTCGGTCACGGTCACGTAAACAAAGTGGCAACTTACTATCCAGGAGGCTCTGAAGACATTTCCGGAGTGGGGCTGACTGCTGAGCTCTGTAAATGTCAAAAAAAGAGAGAGAGAGTATATGATTTATTTTGACTCAGATGTTTCAAGCCAAGGGGAAAGAGAGAAGTCCCTTCCCTTTGCTAACCTAGACAGGAACCCCTGGGGGAAGGGGAGCCCTGGCAAGAAGGGACTCAGTGCTGGTGGGGGGTGGTGCCTTTTCCTTGGGAAGAGGCTTTCTGGGTAAGGGGGTGTTCTCATTGTCTCTGGTCTTTTGCTCCCCAGCAGCTGCAGCCAAGGCTCTCTGGGTGGGTCGGGAGATGGCCTCCTGGATTGCTTGTACTTTCAGTCATGGGCCCACTGGGTGGAGGGGCCCACCATTTGGCTGGCATGCATTAGCGGCATAGATAGCACACCCTACGCCAGTGCACCCCAATCTTCAGACACCCCTGCCAACCCACCAGACTCCTTCATGCACCCCAGATGCCACATCCAGAGAGAGCCACCCAAAACTTCAGGTACAGAATACACTGGGTTTGGACCATTTGTTTGCCCCTGCAGATTGAGAAGTGTGAAAAGGGGGAGAAATGCAGTTTTACAAAAGCTATTAACGACCATCTCAGTCTCGGTGGGGAACATTTCATAAGATTACATGCCACTATGCAAAAGGAAGAAAACAACTGAGAACTACATGCAGAGGAAAAGCAACATAATGGTGTAGCTGAGGGATTCTGTTGTCTTGTAGAGAAGAATGCAAAGGGTTCAATATACATGCACTTAAAAATAGTGTGGTGGTTGAAAAAATCGGTGAAAAAGTTAACTTTTAAAGATACTCCTATCTCTGATAATGACCATTACAAGGAAAACAAAGTATCTGGGGGAGAGAAATTTGAGGCAAGGAGAGAAGGAGAAACACCAGGAACAAGGAAAGGGAGAGATGGAAAGGGGGCGGTGACAGGAGAGAGGTCGCCTTCGTCAGGAGCTCAGCCACCTGGCCCCCTTCCTGCTGGGTCCTGTCATTTCTGAGGGCACCTCTGCCTCAGGAGGACAGCTCCTCTGCTCCCCATTTCTCCTCAGAGGAGGCACCCCTCCTACCTCCATATTCATCCATCCAGCCCTCTGCCTGCCTGGCCTCTCCTGCCTACCCTCTCTTCCTGAATCCGACCTTTGACACCTGCCCCATTCTGGGTCTTCGCCCACCTCTGTGGAGGATGCCCAGGTTTCCACGTTGAAAAACTTTTGCACGACCCCGCCGAGTCCTCTGGGAACACCCCTGCCTTCCTTCCACGACCACGTGTTTTCAATCAGTGCTGTACCCCTGGGGGTTCCGCTGGTTCCTCACCACATACTCCAGCTCCCATCCACACTCACCCAGCAACCTCCAATGTTTTTTGAAACCTCTTGGTTATCAAACTCATTGACCTTTCCTCAGAGTCTACTTTTGGGGCCTCTCTGGAGCCCTGGGCTGTTTGTTCTCCCCCTCTCCTCTCATTCCACCACTCGTTTTTCCGCCCACATCTCAGAACAGTTCTCTGCCTGACCCTCCCCGTGTCCTCCGGTTCCTTCATCAACATCCCTCAGTAGTCGCTGGTCTTTCACACTGTCGTTCAATCATTCCTTTACCCCTGGGCCTGGCGTCTTCATCTCCCGCAGGAATGCCAGCCACCGCTTCTCTCCTGGAGACTCCGATGGGCTTTGTAAGCCCCTACCTCTCCCACGAGACCCAGTTTTAGTGTCCAACTGTCCACCAGATATTCCCTATGTGATACCCAAACAACTCCTCAAAAATAAATGATGTAAAACCAAATCCTTCGTCTCACCTCTGCACTGACTTTTCTCCCCAAAGTCACATACTGTGTCACACGATGTGTCCCCATTGTTCCAGCTGCCTGGACAGGAGCGTTGCTTTGTTCCCCACCCCATTCTTTGTTTTTCACACCAATTAATTAGCCGGTTCCCTGCCATTTCCTCTGCTCTCACACCCCCTCCCCGCTCATGCTGTGCTGCTGAGGGTGGGCTCTCACCACGGCCCGCCTCCTTGTCCTCTCAGCCTCCACCTGGATGGCCTTCCTCCGATTCAGCATTTCTAAGTGCTGACACTACCTTTCCTGAAACACTTCTGAATGAAATCATTGGTCTGCGGGCAACATCGATCATTTCCTTAATCGTCTTTTCTGAGTCTCTGTAATCCAGGGTTCAACCCTGTTCCCCAAACCTATGCACCCACTATGGCCACTTTACTTCATTCCTCGAACACATCCTCAACATGCTCAGGCCTGTGCTCCTCACCGGGCCTCCAGTGGCCGCTCCTACTCTCACCTTGCACCTGCGATCCACCTTCTGGGATCTCAGCTTCCTCTCTGAGTCTGCTCTGACTTCCCCGCCTTCTGGCGCTTAGAGCCCCTCCCATGCACTTAGCAGGCACTGCTGGGTGCTGCAGGCGCTCTTCTGTTTAAGAGTGTGACTCAGCTGTCATGTTCCTGAAGGCAGAGCCTGTTTTTCGGTGCTGAATTAGAACTTCCATCAGCATATCTCATAAGTATTAGGGACTAATGGGCAGCAGGTAACTGAACCAATAGGAAGATGATTCATTTATGCATCAAACTCTTTGTGCCCATCTGGCCCCGGGGAAGGAGGCCAGGCACTGGAGGCCATCTTGACCCGCAGGGAATCGCAGTGAGGTCGCTTCTCTAGTGGCCTTGCATCCTCACAGGTGTTGCAGAGCCACTCATTATCTGGACTACTTTCAGTCCCCTGCCCTGCCCCAAGTCACTTTAGGACACACCTGCAGCCACAGCTGTCAACTCTAGAACTAACTCAGACCTTCAACCCCATGCTGGCTCCACCCTGGCTGGAAACAGTCCTCTGCCCCCGCCTGCGACATCTGTGTCTCAGCTGCACGCCCTGTGGCTCAGATGTTGTGCCTCTGCACAGTTCTGAAGGGAGCCCGGGCCTGACGCTGGCCCCCTGGCTTCCTCATCCTGCACTGACTCTAGCTTCTGAAGCCCAACTCCCCCAATCTGTTGGTGGTTCCCTGGCCTCTATTCCAGGTTCCCACATCCCCAATGCTGCCATAACCCCTGCTTTCCTTACCCTGGCCCTGGGTTAAGTCTGGCACTCACATGACTTCTGGTACCCAAGTCCCTCATGCTGGTGGTCTGACCCTTCTTCCTTGTCTAAATTCTGAAGTTGACCACAATCCGCTCACAATTTCCACTTTTCCTGCCGCAGTCTGGGGGTCTTCCTGGCCTCTTTAGCAGTGTCACATTCCTTTGTATTTTCTGTAAAGACCCCCTTTCCTTGTAAGGGCCTCCCTTATTTTTTCAGGGAGCCCTAGGAGCAGTTCTGCAAACACAGGGCTGTTTTTCTTCCCCTGGGAACCCGTTTACCTTGGACTCGCTCTCTTTCTGACCTGCCCCTTAATAAGCCACATTTTGACATAGCTTCATTTAAAAACATCAGTGCTGGTCCAGTTTCAAACGCTTGTTTGTGGCCAGGCGGTCTGGCCACTGGGATGCATGTTCTCATTGAGAACTTTCTGACCCTTTAAATCACAAATACGACTGCCCTGACAATGCCGTGCACATAAGAGGCACTCAACGCACACTGCTACACTCTCACAATGACCTCTCAGGGCTGCAACGATGACAACGGCCAGACAGTGGCTCTCTGAAAATTCAGAGAAGGCATTCCCAGGCGAAAGAAGGGAAGTTAGAGGGTCACCCCTGAAAGCAGAGGAAGAGGAGGAGCAGTTTAAATCACCAGCCACCCATGAATATGTGGGAAAACCCCTTTAAGGAAGATGCCAAGCTCAAAAGAAATCGAAGCAAAAATGAAGGAGGGGGAAGGGAATGCAAAGCAGGAGTCAGGAAGCCATGCAGCTGTAACATAACCAGCGTAACTACTCCTCACCTTCCCTACAGCGAAAACTGCAGAGCTGAGGAGACAGAACAGAGCTGGGAAAGGGACTGACGGCATGAGAAAAACTCAGAAATACCTGTGACAGGTCTGCACTGGGTGCTTTATTAAGCGTCTCCATTTTTTCTAAATCTGCCTCTAACTCTGTTTGGCAGAGGTTGAGATCTTTTTCTAGGTTAGTCTGGTTCAAGAAAGAAAAGATGGGAAAGAATGTTTTAGTTCAGAGGAAAGGCAGAGAGAATGGCAGGTTAAGTTTGAAAAATGAACTTTTTAGTGTTGCATTTTAATAAGGCAGAGGTGGCATGGTTAAAACACAAGAGCTCACGGGAAATTACGTAAAGCCATGAGAACAGAGAATGCAGTATCAGGAAAAGAAAATCTACATCCTGAAGTAATCTGAGCTTCAAAACTCTATTCTACTTCCTAAAGAGAACTATAAATTCAACAAAAACCTACCTTTAAGGAAATACCTATTTTCTCTCTTTTCAGAGTAGGGTGACTGTGACAAATACTACATGTCAGAAGAATAAGTCATTGCTTAAAAAAAAAAAAAGCAAACCTCTAACCATTAGTACAAGTCTTAGAGACTGTTAAATAATCACCAAGCCAAGAAAAAAAAAGAGTTACCAATTTAAAGTAAAAGTGATTTAAGAAAATAAAAGAAAACCCCACAACACACTCACACGAACCAGGCTAGAGAACGCACACACAGCCCACGGAGGAGGCGCGGAATTACCTTTCTATCCTCTCTAGGAAGGATAGAGCAGTCTCCAGGAGTATAATCCCATATCTTTTTGGGAGGCTGATGGGAAGCAGAGGAGGAAATGAAGAAATGAGCATAAAGACATAAAGACAAACACGGAGACTGGCTCAAACCAAGAGGGGCACACGGGGGAGCTGCCGACACAGAGAGGGGACCAAAAGCGACGGGGTGGGCCCTGGCTGGGACGCTCGTTTCTACGTCTCTGTCTCAAGAGTAAATCTTTGTTGGAGTCCAAACAGTGAAAACTTAAAAGAAGACACAAAGAAAAATAAATAAATAAAAGCATTAACACCAATTTACACTGAAACAGAAACTTTAAAATTCCTTAGTGCTCCTTTCGAACTGAGATTGACACTGAGATCCCACATTTTCGAAGCAGTCTTCTCCATTGCAAACTCCATGCTTTGTTAATAAATGTGTGAATTTGGAGATCTGGCCAGCGGAGGGTGAACTGAACTGCTTGCGTTGTCTGTGCTTTGTGGCAACGGCATCCACACACACAACGGGTGTCGTATTTTGCGCTGTGTATCTAGACAATTTTTACAAGCTTTCACTGTTTACTAGACTTTGTTAACATACTAGTGGCAGAGCCATGCCTTCCACCTGCCTTAGAGAACAGAGTTCATACTGTGAATTTAAATAGCGGACTGCAAGGTTATCTTTGTTCTCTCCTTTAACTCTTCAAGGTAGAGTTGGGTGCCTTCCCACAACAGAAGTCTGCCAGAATTGCTGTAAGTTCAGTGAGGGAGGGGTTCGAAGGGTAGGACACCTGGAAGTTATGAGCCAATTCTAACTCTCCTCCTCCCCGTCCATCTTGCACTGCCTATTTAGACTTGAGATTTCTTATACAGTGACCTTGGTGGTGATGGGATCATTAACAGCTCCTGGAATTTTGTGAAAATTTCATTATAACCAACTACAATTGAAGCATTCAAATTGGTTTACACTGTGACATTTTGCCCTGAGCTTACTTATAAAAATCACATCCATTTCTGTAGATGTTAGAGGGGAAAAAAAAAAGAAAAAAAAAGGCTAAGGCTCAGGCTCTTTGTAATGGATTTGCAAATGAAAAGTAATCTGATTTCAAGATGCATTCACCACTGACAGCACCAGGCCAGTGATGTGACCTCTGCGTCTAGAAAGTGCTGTTAACAACCGTCATTCTTCTTTAACCACTTTGTACACGTCACAGATGGTTCCTATGGGGAAGCAGATGTTCTAAAGCCACCGATGGCATCCCTAACTCATTTCTTTACTGGGAAAAAAAAAGACAGTGCTTACAAATTAAATTGGTTTTAAATAACCTTCCCCAAAATGGTCCCTGGTGTCTTGAATGATTTGATACTCTACAACAACCTATTAGAGTTAAAAGGTATTACAGTCAGGATCTTGCTGAAATTTCAGCTTGTTTGAGGTGGCTTTCAGTGAAGGGGATGAAGAGGCAGGGAGTC
Organism: Trachops cirrhosus; assembly: GCA_028533065.1. Taxonomy (NCBI): domain Eukaryota; kingdom Metazoa; phylum Chordata; class Mammalia; order Chiroptera; family Phyllostomidae; genus Trachops; species Trachops cirrhosus. Next base: position 132,417,614 of record CM052542.1, read on the forward strand.
TAGGGTGAATGTCTAGTGTCTAAGTTCTGGCAGGCTTTCCTCTCTCAGGGGACAGGGGTCCTGCATTGGTAGGGAATAAAAAGTAGAAAGGATGATCCACAGGCTTTGGTAGGAGTTTTAATTTCACTCTGCTTCTGAATGACTGAAAACATTCTAAAACAAGTTTCATGGCTTATGCCACTTTTTATTTATGTCTCTTACTCTTTTATGGCCCACAGTGCCTGGGGCAGGAGAGAAGTCAAAAGAAGAACAATTTTCTTCCCACCACAACTTCTCGCCAAATGCTGGGAGTAACGTCCAGTCATTCAACTTGGTTCAACTAGGTACAAGTCCACACCCCTAGAATGCCTTAGGCTGCAGGGAACCACTCTTTGCAACACAACACTGCTCCTCAGGATAGACATTAAGTTACTTTGGTAAGTCTTCAAAAGCATTATCTTTTATTACTTTAAAAGACTGACAGAGAGGAGAGTGAGAGGTAGAGGAGGCCTAGTGTATGGTGGCAGAAGATGGTTTGACTTTGGGTGGTGGGAACACAGTGCAATATACCGGTCTAGTACCATAGAAATGTGTGTTTGAAACCCATTTGACCCTGTATTAACTACTGTCACCCCAGTAAGTTTAATACAAATTTCAAAGACTAAAAAAGACCTACACAAAAAAGTAGCAGTCCCATTTAAGAAGGACTCTAAGGTTTATACCAGCAATACTCATGGCTTTAGAAAAAGTGACATTTTTGGAAAAGCATCTCTTTAAATCATGAAGAGGCAGCTAGAACAATAGGGTAGGGATACAAATTACGGCGAAGCCCCAGCGCCCAGATGGACCGTATTCCCAACATTTGTGTGGATTGGCTGTGTGGTGTTCAGACCAGTTTCCAGTAGAAACAGTATTAATTTACCAAGCTCTTCACTGAGCTCGTTTAATGTATGCTGGGACTGAAATACTGTCTATTGCTGACAAAAATAGAATTATCTGCAATGACAGATTTAGTAAAACAAACCAATCACAATTACTTAGAAAAAACTGTGTCATAATGTTTCCTAAAAACTAATATTTAAGATAGAACTAATTTAGTTACTTGGCCAATGAGGACACAGCTAGAAACTGTGGATTCTGAACAGGACTTGAAAAATCAATGGCACAAACTCTTGCTTACACATAATTTAAAGCTAATAGCTTTTGTTCTCCTGATGGAAATTTAGAATTATTGTATATACCAATCTTGGTCTTTTGCGGGGAAGAGGGGAGGAACTATGTATCAAAAGGTTTTTCTGAGATATTTGAACAGGTTTTAAGAAAAAGAAGAAAAGGAGAAGGGTTAGAATATTATTAAATATTTGCACGTGGAAAAGATGCCTGAGGTCGACCCCATGGATGTCTGAATGACAGACAGCAGAGAAAAAAGGGAGAAAGGAGGAGTGAGGTGTGCATCAAAGCTTTGGGAAGGGGGAGTTGGTGCACACTTTGGGTTAGACGCTTCCCTCTCCACTGATCACTAGGTGGCGCTGTTCATCCAAGACAGCTTAGCTGCTATTAGGACACAGGGTCTAAGGAGGGGACCAGGTGGGAGGTACGTCTGTTGCTACAGGGAGGAAGTTTGCAAGTCAGGTGCTCCGCTCCTAACTCAGAAAGTGTGAACTTTGAAACAAAGCTCAGCATTGCTAAATCAGTTTAGCAGTTCCAGACACCAGCTTAATTTGTCTTTGTCTTCATCTTAATAAAAATACACGACATGGAATTTAACATTTTACTAAACTGTAAAATTAATTCCTGTCTGCAGATAAAACTTTCATACCAAACCACAGCGATTCAAATACTGTATTCAATGCTTAAGGTCTCATACAAACATCTAATAAAATGTTCTATTTTTATTCATTTAATCCTTCTACCTGTAAATTCTTTTTGCAGTTGTAATAATTAAGATGTAAAGTAACTGGAATTTTAAAGCCAGTTTCCAGTCATTTCCAGTGGAAAAACGAGCTCAATTCTCCCTTCTGTTTGATACTAAGAAAATCCTCCTTTAAGTGCCAAAAATCAATTTGGACCAAAGCCAACTCAAACACACCAGGGGGAAGCTGCAGAATATTATTACGCTGAACACTAAATTTGCTCGAATCCCTAACTCTAATTTCAAATGTTGGGAACTATTATTCTAACTCACAGAGATCACTCCCTGAAAGCGGCCTGAAATGGGGCTGTATTCGTGGGTCAGATCTGCACAGAGAGACCTCTGTGGCTGGCTTTGGCACTTCCCTTGCATCTGTGCCTTTAGAAGTTCGATCTAAGGCGTGACAGTGCTGGTCTGCTCAGTGTGTCATGCCTTCTCCTGCTTGTCTTCAGGATGCCACGAAGACTCTGGTCAAGGAACTAAACCAACAGCCAACACAATGCCATCCACAGGCAGGTGATATTTGTTGCTAGCGGTGGGAGGTCCTAAGACAAGCAGGGATTTAGTTGTGTTTCTCTGGGACCTCTGGCAAGAAAAACTTGCAGGTACGGTCCTTTCTTGGTGAAGTTAAGCAATGGAAAGCTTACAGGTTGTGGTGAGCGTCTACCTGTGATTGTCTACCTGGTAGACAATCCCACCAGGGACAACCAACATGGTGCTCTCCACTCCCTGAATTCCTTACAAATAGATCTGATTCTTTAGCAGCGACAATGCATCAACAGCATTATTTTAAAAAATGTCTATAACCACTGAGGCTATTAAACTTACCGGTTTCCCAAACTCCAATTCCGAAAAGAATTTATACCAAGGTTCATTCTTTAAATCTATCTCTTCTGGGCTTATATCCCGACTCTATAGGGGTTGGTGATAGGGAAATGAAAGAGAGAGAAGGATAACATTATGCAAAGATTACATAGGAACAGGCCAGTAGAGATGCAGTGGATTCCAGCTATATACAGCAACTGCGTTCAGCAGCAGCAACCATCCATTTTTACTGACATTGGCAAAATCACGGAGCTAAAACAGGCAGGGAAGGATGTGTTTATAGAGATGGGGACATTGAGCTAGGGAGCAGGGAGCGAATCCCTCTCAGTCCTAAGGCAGAAGACGGATGGACTGCTGACGGAGAACTCCGCGCCACACTGCTGCCCTGCACAACAGATATGAATGTGACTGTAACAGTAGGCCCATACTGTGGGGGGAAAGAAAGCCCTCGTTTCCCCTCATAAAGAACTATTAGTTATGAGCAGATAACCTGGTAAGCACATCAAACATTTAGCCATTTATGCCAGGTGAGTAGAGCAAACAATTTTTACAGCCTAGTACAGATTTAGTACTTATTTGCAAGGCTGCCTTAAGGTTTTCAAAATAAATGCAAATACTGACACTTTTATAAAAGCCAATTTGTTAATACTGCATCTTTAATGGCACATGAGTAGGTGAGAAACCATGTCCCATACACAGTAAAGTGAAAGATGATATAAGTAAAAACAGAAGACACAAGTGAAAAAACATTTTAAACAAGCACCCGTGGGGGATGAATACAGACAGGATATATTTTATGTTCTAACAAAGAAATGTTAAAGGACCGGGAGAAACTAAAGGGAGGGAGAAGCTGAACAAGACAGATAACAGAACAACAGAGGTGGGGACTTCTGGGTCACGTTACAAAAATGGGTTAGATTTCTCACTTATAGAACTCTAAGAGGTAGTTCACACAGACTGATCATTGATTCCCTGGGAGTTCATATTTAATCAGATATTTATAAAGTTCTGGTACCTTTCTCTGTGGAATAACATGTGCTTCTGGAAATAATTAGTTAAAAATGAATGCCTGGAAAGCAAACCAAGTTTTCCTTTAATAAACTGGAGATATGCTCACCGCAGACAAAACTGTTAGAGGCTCGTGGCTGAGTTAAATTCATACATGTGTGTGTTTCAAAAAAAAAACCTTGATAGTTAAGGGAGAGATGGCGATTTTCTGGAAATAATATAAAATGTGCATGTTCCACCGAGATTAAAAGCAGCCCATAGGAAACTTTACTCCCTCAGGGCTCCAACCCCGCGAAAGGGGCTGCTCGTCCTGTGGCCACGTCTTCACCACGACCGACCGCTTCCCAAGCAGCTCCTCCTGGTCCTGTATTTCTTCACGTGCCATTAACAGGCCTTTTGCAGCTGGTAGAAATGGCCATAACTTTCTCAGTGACCTTCACCAATTGCTTCTTCTAAATCCTTACAAGAATCTTCACCATTATTTCTACTTTTGCTTTAAATTGAGGAAAATATGGCAGAGAACCTTCTTGAACTGAAATTCACTGAATATGTTAGTTGAACTCAGCAGGATAAATGTCCAGATTAAAAGCTCCCCCAATTGTCTTTAGGGGCTTGGGGCTTAAACCTTGAGGCAGAAGTCATACTCCTTCACAAGGGGCTCTGTAATTATGTAAAATAATGGATTCTGCATTTATTCAGTGAAATGAGGCCCAATACCTTCAAGGACACAACTAGTCGGGGAAAAACAGTTTAGACATTGGGATATCCTGGATCCTAATATAATGGGATTTCGTGAAACCTGTTTCCTGTTTATTATTTTTAGAGACTATTTATAAGCTGCTTTCTGTGAATAGTTTAGGCTTTAAAAAAATTATTAAAATGTACCAACTCCTTCCGGAAGCTGCCCGAACGGTTTGGTAGGCAGACCTGAAAGAATGAACTCAATTCATCACCAAAGGTTGTCTGCGGAGCGTTTCACCGCCGAGGTTAATACTGGGCTGAGAGCTGAATCAGGAGGGATGTCGAGCAACTTGGGCCCAGAGCAGCTGGCCTCAGGCCTTCGAGCTCCCCGGAGAGAATGTTAACGAGGTAACACCACACGGTGCTAAAATCTGTACTTGAGTTTTGCTCCAGCTGTGGAACGCACTAACAGCAAAGTCCTTCCGGACGCACACCAGCACCTGGGGACTGGCGGGCAGGGCCGGTTCCGCAGCACCAGGCTACGTTCTCTGCTGCCGGGGGCTCTTCTTTTCCCAGCTCGGCAAGATCCTCCGAAAGGGCAGGGTCCTTGCCAGGAAAATGCCTGATGCTCCTCAAGGACAGTTTTGCTGCTTGAATAGGAGCCAGAGACTAAGTTCAGATTTTAATTAAGTGATAATCTGAATGCGGTGCGTTCACTGGCACAGCACTTTATAACACTCGTGCTTCTTTTACCTGTGTCGTTGCACTTGATCCTCTCACTCACAACCTCAGGGAGGTCGGCAGGCCAGATAATACTTCTGGTTCCCAGATGAAAACACCGAGGATCAGAAAGGTTGAAGGACTTGCCCCAAGACAGAGGGCAGACTCAGAATCTGAACTCGGGTCCTCTGAGTCCTAGTCCAGTGCTCTTCGCACCACGTTCCACTTCCCATGCTCCTATGACAAGGGGACAGGGCCACTAGGTTCGCAGGTGACACCAGGCTAAAACAGGGCCAAGGGACGGACTTGAAACACCAGGAAGGAACTCAAAGTGATTGTGAACTGGGAAGAAACCAAGCTGGGTAAATCCCCTTACTTTACTCTTCAAATATATGTTGTGTGATTACTACCTAGTGTCTGCCCCTCCCACTACTGCCCCACGGGAGCAGGGACCCCTCCGTGTAGCCCAGGGCCTGGCATATAAAAGTTATTCTATCTATATTTGTTGAGTTGAGCTGACATTCTGAAAGGGAATTTGGAGGAAAGTAAAGGGAACAAAGCCTGCAAAAGGCTATTTTTGACAATGATCTCCAATTCCGAGGCCAGAGAGAAGAAAATGGATTCGCGCTACGATAAGACAGGCCAAGTTGTTATAAAGAACTTCTCATGATTTTGCCAAGGAGCTGAATAGGTCGCCCAGGCCGTAAATCTCCTGTTGGGGTGTTTGAAGGCACCATAGCGTTTTCTCTCTCTGGGATGGTTTGTGTTTGCACCAGATGAGCCCTAGGGCAGGCCCTACAGTCCACCACTCAACCCTTCTGCAAACAGGTGTGCCAGTGAGGTCGCAATTTACACCACCAGGCTTACACAGACACGAGTACCTCAAATTGGAAATAAAAGCATTGTTTTTTCCCCCAAATAACTGTGTATTTCTGAAAGTAAATTTAGATTCTACATCTGTCGCTAGTTAGTATCCTTATCCATCGTTAACTGTGTGTGTGTACGTGCATGTGTGTGTCCTCACAGTCTGGCAAACCAGACACTGGACATCAAAGGCAGGACTCAGACCCTGAAACTCACGTTCCAACTTTTCTGTTCAAAGTTAACAGGGGAAAAAAAATCAAGCACAAAGGACTAATTCAACTGCTATGAAGACTAGATGGAAAAGATGGAGATGTGACTGAAATTTCTCTCTAAAATGCAAAGCGTCTCTTTGGAAGAAGAGTGCTAAATAGAGTGAAGGCACTTCGATGTAAGGTAACGGGCCCCTTTGGTGTTCGTGCCCCATGCCTGGCTCGCCCGGCGGTGCTTTGCCACCAGGCGCCTGGTCACGACAGCTCTCCGAAGAGAGGCCCTGTCAGGCACTACGTGGTACTCTTCTGGGGTTGTAAACACAATATAAATGATCCCAATGAATGATATGGAAGATATCTGATATCAAGGAGAAACATAAAACTATATGGGTATGGGTTTTTTTTTCCCTAGTTCTGAATAGTGGTCAAATTAATAGGAACCAAGGAAAGGAGAGGAAAATGAAGAAGAAATTAAGATGTCTGGGATGCACCCAAAACATGACTTTCTTTCCAGGAACATTCATGTGGAAGGTTATGTTTTGTGTTTATTGTCTTCTAACAGGGAGAGAACCTCCAGTGAAGGGTGGAGCCAGAGGCAAAATTCTCTGCTCCTCTCTTAACGTTTTGCTTAAAATAACTGTGGTGCATGGAAAAGGCTGAAGAATGACAGCTCTAAAGCATTTCTGCAAACTGCTTTATCCTAATTAAAATTACTCATTCCTGGGTGCTTTTAAAGATGTCACATTTTTATTTTAGTAAAAGTCAAATCAATGACTCCTTAAAAACATGCAGAGTGGGAGAGGCAGAGGGAAAATAATTTACGCCCGTATTTCAGAGGCTTACTTATTCTGTACTCAGTGTGGTAACAGCATTTTAATAAAATCCAGTTCCCAGTAAGATCGCTCCATCCTGCTGGCACGGCTGGAGGGCTGTGAGGTTACGGAGCTTTGGAGAATCCCTTTAACCGTGATCAGAATCCTGAATCAGCTTTTCTCAAATGAAGGGTGAATAAAAGGAAGTGTGATTGGCAGGCAGGGAGCTAACGGGTTTGTAAAAATTCTCCCCCGTGTACAGAAGAGACCACTTGTCCAGGGTGGTCTGCTCTGCCCTGCAGGCCATTCCCCCAACTTGTAACTGCCTGGAGACGTGAACTTGTGTCGGGAACCACAGACCAGACTGAACGCGAAATTCTTCCTCAATATTGCACTTGTCAGAAAAGGAAGACCTAAAACACATTTTTTTAACAGCCAGGAGTTTTCCCCCGACCAAATCACAACATATTAATTATTTAGCTTTTAATGATGGTCTAGTAGTAACTTCTACATGTATGCATGTTCAAATAAGAGTCACTTCAAAAAACCCGAATTTAGTCCAGTTAGTAATAAGCCTGCCATATTAATGGTTAGATGTTTAAAAAAAGACAGCAGCAAAATCAACCTTTACGTTAGTAGAAAATTTGAAATTATTAAAGCCATGCACACAAAGCGCCGGAAAGCCACAGCAAGAAGGTTCTTTCACAGAGGACTTATTTTTTGAACACCTGCAAAAGTAAAAAGGGTAAAAATACTTCATTTATTCATTGCCTTCTAAACAAAGCAAGTCTGTCTCAAGGGAGAAAGAACGCCATCCGAGTGCACAACGCCCCCAGATTAGAGGACAGGGGCAGGGCGAGACAAGAGAACTGCGATATGCACATTACCATCTTTTCGTTGGTCAGAACGGAGGACTTGCCCGGCTGGTACTCGTAAATGCTTTTGGGCTCTGCACGGTACTTTCTTGTATCCACTTTCTTATCTGGGGGCTCCCAGTCGTTTCTGTAGAGAGAAAATCCTATTAGAACTATTTTCATGAAAATTGGCATCCCACATGTTCTGACTTTGGCTGACTGTAGCTAACCAAGGAATTTTTATATCCGAAGCATAAAATCAGACTCGGTGCAAAGCGTTTAGTTGTGCTGGTTCCCTTCTCAATACAATAGTTAAATCTCTGTGTTTGCTTCACAAAAGTCTTGAGGTGTCCTGAGCTCAAAACCAGGTCCTAGAAAGCAGAGAGAAGGGAAGGAAGCAGCAGCAGCAAAGCTTTCTCTAAAAGAATTCTTCACCTTGCTCTGCTCTCCTGAGCTTATCGTTCCCCAAACATGCCTGTACCTCCCACTCCTGCCAGTGCGGGGAGAGAGAGTGTACGTGGCAGACCCAGTGGGTGGTGATTGCAATCCCTGCAACAGTACTTGCTACCCGGTGACCCAGGCTGAGCACGTTACCTCTTGCTACCTTAGTTTCCTCATCTGAAAAATGATTCCATTTGCAAGGATTAAACAAGACAGTGCAGTAAATTACCAGGTCCACAGAAACCACTCAACAAATGTTATTTGCTATGATAGTCCTGTTCTTCCCTCTTCCATGCTCCACCCACTATAATCACCATAATCACAGCTTTCGGCACAGATAGTTAACCTCATCCAGTGGTGGGCTTCAAGGATACATGAATCCTTGGAAACTGCAAAATTTGTATGCATGTACATTATTGCATTGCACTGTGATTATATTTAGTTGTCCCTGCAAGGCTATAAACCTCTGAAAGGCAAGGACAATGATTTATATGTACTTTTATTCCCACACAGCTTCCGGTTCCACCAGCACACAGAATGCACCCAGTTTGATGGATGCACTTGAAGAGGATCTATAGGTATACCCAGCCTTTCTTTAAATTAATTAGCAAACTCCTCAGGCAGATGCCATTTACACAAGTGTGAGACTTTTGAAATAGCTATTCATTTGTCTGTGAAGATGGAAGAGGCATGAAGGTGTGAAACTGAATATGTCTTTTAGGGAAAAATAATTCAGTTTGGGTAGAGCTTTTTTGTGTGTATTGAGAAGTGACGAAAGGCACATGGGACACCAGTCCAGATGGCGTAAGAAGGCTGCTCCGGAGGGCCTGAGAACCCAGTGAAAGGACATTGGGTCATTCTGGGCAGGTGTTAAGAGATGACCATCATCATCGTTACGACCACTCCAAGCCTCATGTCTGAATAATGTGTGTCACAGAAATAAATTGATGTTAAAAACTGTGGCTTCGTAATAAAATTATAGTCTCTGCTATGGGCTCCATTAGTAAACACAAAGACTATAAAAACATACGACACGGCCTACAGCTAAAATTTCTTGTGTGAAAAGGTAAAAAAGTGATCATAGTTATAGTCAATGTTAATGAAGCCCATACTATGAGCCAGGGACTACTGGAAATGTTACATCATTATCTTGTTTTGTCCTTACAACAACCCTAACAAATGTAAAATGCATTCCCATTTTACAGATATAAACACTGAAACTCAGAATAAGTCACTGGCTGCTAATACATAACAGAGTAGGGATTCAAAATCAGGTCTGCTTGACTCCGGGCTCCAAGGCCACCCGCCCAGCCAAGAGAGAGATGGATGTGACTGGGAGACTGTGTGTGAGCACCGGAAGTCAGAGCTGACTGCGGAGGGGCAGCACTCACCTTTCTGGGCTTGATTTGAGTGAGGAAGAGCGGGCCGGGAGGGGAAGTGTGGCTGACCTCTTAACTACCTTCTCACCATCGATGTAGCTCATCTCACTTTTTGAGCGAGGCACAGAAAGGGGAGATTTGGCTGGAGAAGGAAAGTGGATACAAAAGACTTAAAACTGATGAAAACTGAAGACAAGATGTCTTCCCTTATCCAACACCCCCCACTTCCTCCACACCCAGGATATTCTAAGTCACTTACTGTCTTCAGAAAAGGAGTAGCGAGGAGAGTACAGATCTGAATCATCATCTATTGAACAAAACAAAATGCAATCAGGAGAAGTCTGGCTAAGGCAGGGGAATGAGTGACTTGTCCCCCATGCCCACCGTCCTGTGCTGGCATCCTGCCACACCTGAGGGCCCAATGAGAGGGAGGGAGGAAAGCTAGAAGCTACACCAGAGTAAACCACCCTGGAGAGGAGTCAGTTTATAGAGCCCACCCACCCAAACAGAACCTGCAGTCTGGAAGGTACATTCACGTCACCTGGGAGATGACTACAGCCTAACTCTAAGAAAAGCATGGGTACAAGTAGCCAAAGGTCCTCCTCAAGAGAATTTCCACAAGCATAGCTGGAACATGGGGGCCCTAGCCTGGCTAAGCTGGAATCAGGAGCCGAGACAGACCCCTGATGCTCACCCCACGTCTCTGGTCTATCCTGTTGACCCCCTCGGGAGTCCCCGAGGCCTGCTACTGGGTGGGATGGGGCAGTGGGAGGTGTGCGTTTTAGCCCCCCATCTTGGCTATGACCTGTTTTATACGCTGTTCCCTCTACAATATCATTGACCAAGCAGGTTCTGCAACTAAGAAAACAGTTTGAGAAAACCCTCATAATCATATTTCGACTCCACCCCAAACAGGTTCCTTGAGTGGCTCTTTCCTCGGGACGCGCACAGGCATGGCAGGTGCGGTTACGTGGTTTGCTCAGCAAATGTCCTGCTCGGGGTAAGTGTCTACGTTGTGACACTGGGACAAATGAAACCTATAGGGGTTCCTGCACTGTGAAATGGCCCTCCACGGGCCTGACACACAACACCCCCTAAGGAAGCTGAGCTCAGGGTGCCAAGGCTCGAGAGCCGAGATACGATCCGAACCCCTCATGGAAGTGGCTGCACTGCACTAAGATTGAGACCACAGGTGCATTCACAGAACAGTTATCAAAACTGGGACTGTCCTGAAAATGTGGTGCATCCAGTCACTATACCCTGGACGATCCCTCCAGAGTGTTAGGGTGAAACAGTCAGCCTTTCCCATGTTTTAATACCTTGCCAACCCAAGTTCGGAATTCACACATGTGGAATGAAGACCCAACACCTTCCCTTAAAAATCTGTAGTGACTTTAACAAAACACATGAACTAATCTAAAAAGACAAGTCAAAAGATCCAATACATGTTAGTGACTAAGTGTTAATTAAGTCCTTGTGTCTATAGAAATAATTTTCAGTTTCATAGCAGTAAAGGTCAGAATATTTTGTGAAACGTAAATAAAGCTAACACTGCTATTATTTTTGAGTAAATATTAATCAAACATGGCCTCTCTATCACCCCTTCTTTTCCCCACATTTTTATCTGCCCCAGGTCTCCCCCAGTCTGAATAAAGAGAAGTTTTCAGGCTCCAAGTTATTTTTCCCTCCCTCCCTGCTCCCTCTCTCTGCTTTAAGGGTGGGAGTAATTGACATCAAAGCTGACCGGGGCTTAAGGTTCTTCTAACCCACACAGCCAAGCCTTTCTCTGCCATAAATTGAGTATGCAAGCTTATTTAACATCTGGAAATGGGGCAGAAGAGATAAAACAGGATCCGGAAGTATGTATTTTGCAGTACTGTCGGAAGAATTTTATATTATCTGTTTTGTTTTAAACAGAACTTCTGATTATTATACTGATAAAATGCTGCAATGTCAAAGACAATTAAAAATCAACTTTGATCACAGGAATTTGATTGGAAAAATATTGGCCGTCAAATAAAAAATTATCTTAGTTGGAAACCAATGTATGTCATGCTTAAAAGCCAGCCTAGTGTTTTAGCTAACAACCCTGTATCTGTCTGAGCTGTGGAGAAACGCAGTTCAACTGCAGATGGTAAGGTGAGGGTTAATTTCTAACCGTTACCTGTTGTTGAGGTACAAAGCAAATGGTGAAGGAAAAGGCATTTAAATATTCAAAGAATTTTTTTAAAGCCTGAGCTCTTTAAAAAGATTTTCCTTCTAGAGTTTTCTAATGTGGATTTCTAGAAGATTTGTTAAAAGAAAATGAGAAATATGTCTTATAAGATGGGGAAAAAGTAGCTTTGAGTGTTAATTTATGTATTTTGAAACCCAGAAGTAGGAAGGATGGGTGGGCGTGGTGAAGACAATAGAGAAAATGACTAAATGTTCTTTTTTTTGAAAAATCCTCACCCGAGGATATGTTTTTATTGATTTTAGAGAGAAAGAAAGAGAGGGAGGGGTGGGGAGAAAGAGAGAAAGAAACATTGATAGGTTGCCTCCCATACATACTCCAGCTGGGAATTGAACCCATAACCCATTGTGTACAGGATGATGCTCCGAACAACTGAGCCCCCTGGCTAGGGCTGACTGAATGTTCTTGAAGTTCTTTCTTGCTTGGTGCAGATGGAAAAGGAAACCTCACCAATCAAGGCTAACACAGGGCAGGGGCATCTCGGAGGGAACAAAGTTTGCATTTCTCACCCAGTGTCCATGGCATCTGAATCTGACATGTGGATTTCAGGCCATCAAACTTTGAAGATGGCAAACTGAACTTGTATGGATTCATCTGAACATCCAGGTATACATAATTTATTCTTTGAATTTATGTTTGTGTTGCAAACCTCATGGAAGAAAACTTTACCTGTACTTTTGAATAAAAATAATAGCAGCTCCCATTATTAAGTGCCTAATAGTAGCTAGTAATTTACTAATACCATCTCACTTAATCTTTGCCAAAACTGTACGAATAAATATCTTTACAGATAAGGAAATTAAGGAACAGGGAGGTTAAGGAAATTTGCCCGTGGCTCACAGCAAACAGCAAAATGGGAAAGGAATCAAGGTCTTTCTGACTCCTCCTCCCTATGCTGCCTCTAAGCCCCTTGACAGGGATGGGTGCTTCGTTCTGTGGGTCACCTGACCCTAACTGCCCAATTCTGGGGGGGAAATGTGGCTATTCAATTATAACTTATGTTATGCAAGAGACAAGGGTTGGGGAGTGTTGTTCTGAAACTCAAGTCATGCACCGCAGCGTTGGCCCGGCTGCCTACCGACCCTGGAGGCCTTTGCCCTGCTTTTCTGCCACCCGCTCCTTGGTGATGCTTAAGCAAGTTTTCTGTTACCCCATCACACTTCCAGTTTCCCTCCTGCTGGTCTCCAGGGACAATGGGTAAAATCAAGTCACTCTTGCTACATCTTCCATTTGCTGCTCCTTGCTGTCCACTCCTGGCAGGCTAGGTCTACGCTGGGGTAGATGGGTATGAAGTTAGAAATACCAGTGAGTGGGAAAACTGGGGGTAAGGTTACCCACCTGTATTTCTACACACTAGAGTTAGCCAAATGGAGTGTGTGTGTGCATACATATATGTGTGCGTGTGTGTGTGAGAGAGAGAGAAAATTTAACCATAGCAAAGACACACTCAATAAAACACTTCTCAAGCTGTCCATGAACACAGACATTGCCAGTGTCTGAAATCCTGCCTTTACTCTTTTCCCAGGGCTTTTTAAACATCTTGCGATTCTCACTCATGGTGGAGCCACATGCTGACTGTGCCCCTCCAAACAGCAAACGTCAAATCTTGGCAGCAACACTCAGAACTTCCTGTGCCAGTGCCTTCCAGGAAGCTCTGACTCGAAGCAGGATTTACTCAGGGCGAACAGCTCACTTCAGGGCCCGAAGGACCCTGCTGGGCTCCGGTGTCCACACGCCAATGATCACCCTCTGGGCTTTGGCAATGTGTCCTGGGAGGCGCGTTTGGGAACAGTTATGCTCTCAAAGCTGCCAGGAGGCACACAATTGCCTTTTCAACCACAGTGACTTGAAAAATTAAGTTCTAATAAAAGACTTCTTCTTCTTTTTTTTTTTAGAATGACAATCTTAAAGACATTAGAAAAGGTGCTAGTTGAAAATGATTGTTCTATAAAAAATATCTAATTGTATTGTTCTATTAAAAGTATGGGATGATGGGCAAAGAGCAGTATTTGCATAATAACTCGCCTATTATCAATTAAGTTTCAACTTCATGCATTTCCTAGGCCTTGAGGATTCAAATTATTTTTCAATATCAATGGCTTGTTTTTAACACAATCTTTTTCCACTGCTCAAATTAATTCTTTCCACTTTATCCCACACACTTAGGAAGAGAAAGGATAAATGTGTCAAGATAAGGATACACACCACAAACAAAAATATTCAAAGAAAAAGGCATATGCAGAGGTGGGTATACAAAGTCTGGGTGGGAGAGAAGAGGAAGAATTTGCAAAAGAGGAAACGGGGCCAGGTGGTCAGGAATAGTCCAGGGAGCTTGGGGTTAAGATTCCTAAAGTTGTCTCTGTTCTGGATAAAAGCAATCAAATTTTAAGGGATGAAAAAAGATCTGTAGAGGTTATAGAGTAGCTATGGAAGACAAATTTGAAAAACAAAACAAAACAAAAAAAAACCAGATATGAAGGAGAAGAGAATGAGGCAGAACAGGAAAGGAGCAAAAGGAGTAAAGGCTGGAAAGGGACTCACCGACCTCATCGCCTGTGGCATCCCCGGCCCGTGAAGGTGGGAAGGGAGTGACTGCTAAGGCCTCAACTAGCTGCAGGCCCGGCAAAGACCTGCGCACTTGCTAGGCAGAGACCTTCTGGGCAGCTGCAGTCAGGAGAGCAAAGGTGACCGCTGTGAGCAGCTCAGCCCCTCCTCTGGGCAGTACTCGCTGGAGTTTGGGGCAGGAGGCACGGATCCTGGCCAGGCATCTTCACAATAGAGCGATTTGCTTGGACTCAAGCAAAATAAGGCTATTCTTAGAAATCCTGTAAGGCCAGTAGGGGATTCTTTTAACTCAAATATAGATGTGCCTGGGAAAATCAGCCTCCTAAATCCTTGCCATAGTGCATCCTGATCGAGAAATAAGGAAAACGTGCAATGAGACAAACCAATGGACATGATGCATCTCCACAACCTGGGGATGTCTTGGGGATGATGTCTTAAGTTATTTCACCAGAAGGTGGCCACCATCAGCTTGACAGTGGTGCCAGAAGAATTCAAAAGCAAGGGAAAAGCTGGTCACTGGGACTTCACACGGGGCTGACATGATAGCTCTTCATCTTGACACGGCCAAAGGGGTCCTCACAGGCCCTGAACTACAAGGTTTCGTTGCTGATTTGGAGGGATAATTTGAAAATATCTTCCGTTTTCATGAATAGAACTTTTGCATCTGTATTCTCCACTTTAATCCTATATCCAAATTCCCCACGTTGCACTAGTGAGAGTCTTCTCCTTTTGGAGGGTGAAAAGGGTGGTGTTCCCCCATCCCAGTGGTCCTCAGTCCTGGGCAAGAGTCAGGGGCGCTTTCCTAACTTCCTATTCCCAGACACCATCCCAGGAGACACTGGCTCAGCACAGGGAGACATGACTGACTCAGAAGCAGGGCCAGCTGGAGTTGGGCATCAGAGAACCCTTGGCAAGGGGCCAGCCAAGAACACAGAGTTCAGCAGGAGAGGAACAGGGATCGGCAGAGCAGAACAGAGTAGGTAAAAGCTTCAGACACCAGGGTTTGAATTCTGGCTCTGCCATTTCCTGGGTGATCTTGCAAAAACTACTTAACCTTTCTGAGCCTCACACCTTTATTGATAAAATGAGGACTTGCCCATGAGGTTGCTGGGAAAATGAGAGGACCTCATGACTGTGATGCACTCAGCATGGAGCCTGGAATTTGGTAAGGGCGTCACAGAGGGCAGAGGGAGGCACAGTCACTGTGGTGGTTCTGCTGTTATTATTAATAGGATTACGACTCTGAGCTGCTGGCATGCTGGCCACCATGCTATTTCTGAAAGCAGAAGAGAGAAGGAGGGGAAGAGGCAGCACCAGCGTTTCTCATCAAGCCCTTTCTCCACAGTTTGTTACTCTCACTCCTGCTTTAGGAGGAAACCACGGGCAGGGCATCTGGAGACTCCTCCAGGCATCCCCTCCAGGTCTGGGTGCAGCTGGGGGGTGGGGCCAGTGCTGGTCTCCATCAGCATCTCTGCTCCCCACACTCACAGTCTTTTAGACTTAGTGGCAGCTCAGGTGCAAGGAAAGGACACTTGCTTTTGAGAGAGAGAATGGAGCGTAATTCCCAGATAAGTCACTTTGGGTAAGAGAGGAAGAAATGATGGAGAAAAAGAAGATCAAGCAAAGGTTTAAAAGAAAGAATGAAAGAAAGAGAGTAAAACTCATTTGCTTAGCATTACTTGAAAGTTATTCTGGTAAATTATTTTTATTTTTGATAAGCTTCCTAATGACAAAGGTATACAGGAAAGAATTCATTCTACTCTTCCCAAATTTCCTAGTCCCAATTCTTCCTGACTGCTTCATGCAACAAAGAGTAATTAAACATATTGCTCCTGCCCCACAGGGTGCTTGAAAAGGTTCTCCAGTGACTGGAAGGGCAGCTCCTTATTGGAATGTACGGGTTTCTTTAAAAGAACCTTTTAAACCTCACTGATCAAGACATGCTAATTCTATTTATCTTCTGAAACTCTGGCCAGAAGTCTAGTTTTTCACAGTAGCTTGGGAAAGAAGGTTGCTAAGCCAGCAAAAACAAACTTTTACATGGTCTTTTACTACTTAGGAGAATCAGCTTTGAGATACTTAGAAATGTCTTTTTCATGATGTATAAACAACCAGAATTGAGACAGAGGCAGTGGCTTTAAGCTAGGTTTTGGTAGGTTTATTGCAAGTAATTCTAGTTTCAAATTCTGAATTCAAACAAAACAAAAAAACCAGCAGCAACAACAGTCTCCTCCTCCCCAGGGGATAAACTCTGAAATGACGATTCACATTTCTTAATAAAGCTGTGTTTTTTATTGCTCATTGAAAACTACTGATAAAGCCTCAGTTAGGTGCTAATCTGCCTTTAACACCTTTCTCTGAAAGGCATAGCTCTTTTTTTGGAAGAGTGTACAGCCCCGGCCTATGTGGCTCAGTTGGTTAGAGCATCATCCTGTATACCAGAAGGTTGTGGGTTCGGTTCCCAGTCAGAGCACATACCTAGGTTGCAGGTTCAATCCCTAGTTGGGGCACATGTGGGAGGCAACCACCTGATGTTTCTCTCTCCCTCAAATCAATGAACATATCCTTATGTGAGGACTGGAAAAAAAATTATAAAAAAAAAGAAGCGCCTGCCTACAAAGGCCAGGGTCCTCCATCAGGAGCATAGGACTGGCACCGCACCAAGGACAGGGCTGAGGGGGACCTGCTGGAACTCACAGACATCAAAACCACAAGCCAGAGAATCTCTTAGTAGTTAAAAAAAATAAAATCAAAATAACAATTCTTTAAAGTGATCTAGTTCAAACGTTTCACTCACTTGTAAAAAGCCCTCATCTAATTGAATGCATCTGTCATCTCGGCAGAAGTGTGGGCAAAAGATGACATCTACCCTATTTTTAAAAGACTTCCAGGGAAGAAGACTTCTTAGAAACGTGTGTTAAAGTTTAATTATATTGGGTATTATGAATTTTTCATGTCCAGTCTAATTTTTTTCCTTTTTGTCCCTTAAGACTATTTCTTCCTTTTTGGTCTGTGGGGGAAAAAAAATAAGGTCTACTCCCTAAATTATAGCTGAAAAGTTATTATGTCACTGCTTTTTGTTTATGCCTTTAGGCAAAACAACCCCAGTTGCGGCTTGTGCCTGAGTTGCTGTAAACCAAAAGGCAGACATCACCATCACCCAGGGTCGCTAGGCGTGGCAGCGGATGACGTGGCAGCTCTGGGTGTGAAGCCGTGAAAGCCTGTCTTCAGATCAACAGCCAGGCTGACTGTGACATCTGCTGGCACTGCCTGTGACAGGCCTACGGCATTTTTCCAGTCCAGTGGGCGCCACTGTTCTCCTCCACAGGACTTCCGCAGGTGCCCTTCGTCTGCCTGCATCTATGGGATAACACGCCTTCAGGCATGGTGTGTGCTGGTCAGAGAAGAGAACCTTATCTTATGCAGTGGGCTGGGTTCCCAGGTCCCAATAAAGCAAAGATCAAGAAGGGCATTTAGTCAATGTTGCCTGGAAAAAAATTCCCTTGTCCTCAGTCAATTGTTTCTTAAGCAATGCTTTTTGGGTAGAATCAGCACTCCAAGATAAAAAGACTAGGTTATCTCAAACCAAGAAGGTCCTTGGTGGCAGTGAGGAGGTCATCGATTAAAATCAAATCCTCAGCTTTTAATTTTTAAGTCTGTTTTCGTGCAGTAGACTTTTCTTTTCATTCAAAATAGGCCCCAGGCATGAAATGATTGGAAACCAAGACTAGCACATAATAACAAGGAGACCGAAAAGGAAATAAGGTATTTTAACTAAAACTAACACATGCCAGTGTGTCATCTCATATACGTTAAGTGACCGATAAAAGTTTAGTGAATGATCAAATGGGCGACTCTAGTATTGATGAGAAGGGCTGTGCAGAGTGGTTTGCTGGCCTCATTAGAGCAGAGAAGAACCGTGGTGGTAACCGTGGGCTTGTCCTAGAAAACAACTCTGATTCTATGGTCCACAGCCCTCACTCATCAACATCCTCCAGGTGTGTGCTAAGGACCTGCTGTGTGCCAGCAAGGTTTTCTTTGGCCTTCTGGACACATGCTTTTGCAACAGCCACCACACTGGACAGAGTATGATGAAGTGGCCCCAACTGATTCCCTACCAAGTGTGGACTTTTGAGAACAGAGGACAGATCTTAGTCATGGCACTAGCCTCAGTTCCAAGGACAGTGTATGGCACACGTGAGTGGTCAATACTGCCTGAGTGAGGGAAGTCCAGGGCGCTCAGTATATCTTCCTATAAGAGCAGTTAATGAAACTTGCCCTGCGTATCCCATGGACTCTCTCCTCTTTCCGGATCACTCATCCAAAGATCGGGCAATCTTGGGATTAGAATAATTCTCGGGATGTTGCCCTTAACTCCTTAACTTGCCTATTAGAACCTTCTTTGACACCTAGATTTTTTGCCCTAGTGAAGAATATCTTAGATATAAATGTGGCTATCCTCCCCAGCATGTCCAAATTCCTAAGCCGGCTCTTTCAGGAAATATTTTCTAACTTGACCAAAAACTCTATTTTCAAGAAATATCATTTCCCACCATGACTGAATCTCATGCCTGGATACCTCTTTGGGAATTCCCTACCAAGCAGATACACCGTGAGGGTCCATGACAAGAGGGACCAAGTGATGAGCCAGTTGCACCTGTGGGGACCGGGTAACTTTTCTGTTGTTGACAGATGGCATGTCGACCTTCTGCTCACCAGCCATAATGACTCAGCTTCCCTGAGTCACTGCCCAGCCACCAATACTGTGCAAGTGCCCCAACATAAAGCCCTGGCTGGTTGGGTATGGGCAGCTTTTCCCAGAGCCCCACATGTTCATGGCATCATAACTAGGCGTCACTGACTACCCCATTAATCGTGTGACTCCAAGGGAATAGGATTCAAACACCATCTGGACAGACGCTGGTTACACAGTCGGCGAGGAGCAAGACAACACCACACAACACGAGGTTAGAGGGAAGCAAATGACCGGGAGGTGGCCCTTGGCCACCAGAGAGAAAACCCAAGGTAAAAAAGAAAGTAACAGCACCAGTACAAAGAGAGGTACATGATTTCCCTTTAATTACCTTCCGGTTTAGGACTAGGAGTAGATGCAGGAAACTGGTAGGTGGGAGTGTAAGGACTGTCCTCTGCAGCCGAGAAAAGCAGTGGATTTTGGAACTACCCACCACGATGTGGAGGAACTGCCAAATCCCCAGCTGACTCTTTGAATGACTGATTCCCTATTTTAGTGTTATTAAAGCACACGGGCACTGCACTTAAAAACAGGTTAATGCATTAGAAAGGCCTTAGTCATTTTAATGTAGCACGTCATGCAGATGAGTGAAATAAAATGTCTGCCAACCAAAAACGACTACAAAAACAAAATCTAGAGGCCAAATCTCATTCCTACAATGGAACTATAGGAATTAATTTAAGGCTAGGACAACAGACACACTGTCTAAGTTTATGGTACCTTCAGAATTTTGCTGGCTTTCAAGAAGTTCGGGGAATTTGTACGTAGGGAAATAAGGGTTTTCCTCAGGAGTGTCTAGGCAGAGGAGCAGGTTTGGGAGAGAGAATAGAGGAAGATACAAATGGAGAGAATGAACGAATAGGAATCCACACACAATTCAGGCTCCTTGAACTCTGGAACATACCAAGCTTCACTAGCGACATGAAAGACATTAAAATGGCTTTTAAAAATCCAGTCCTTTTGCCTGAAGTACTGAGACACATCTAAAGAGACAATATCATTTCTCTTCTTAAAGAATCATACATATATACACATATATATAGGTTCTAGTAAGCAAGAGGCATTTAGCACAAAGCTTCAAGTTTTTACCTTTTATAGGCAAAAATATTAATTATGCTAAGAAATAGTATGCAAACACTATGATAAAATGTTTTTTTTTTTAAATAAATCAAACCTTGTACTGTGGATGTGAGAATCAAAGCAAACAAATGGATTCTTCATTTTGCAATACCTCTGTCTACCACTAAGGCAGGCAGTTTCCTTGAGGACCTGTGATTTAGGCTGTTAACTGCTGTGACACAGGAGAGGGCCCACACTGCCTGTGAGGCAGAATTATATACTTTTCACATATGTACCTGTGTCTCAGCACCTGGGCTGCCAGAGCTGGGTCTAATGGTGAGACACAGGTGGGTGCAGGAAATGGACACTGGCTTTAGGCAGTGAGTGACCAGTGGAACTGACGCCATCCCATCGGAGACCCAGGCTTTAGCATCACCACCACAACTGAGCTCATCCGCCAATGACAGCGGACTTACTCCTGGCTCAGAGACATGAACACAGACATGAACACAAAGGAGCATCTTGATATTTAGAAGAGTGTGAAGAGGGGCATAGCCAGGTCCATTCCGAGCACTGCAGGAGTTAATTAACAGCGACATTAGCTGGCATCCACCGTAATCAGAGAGATTTGTTATTGGTGACTTAGGCCAGCACAGACCAGAATGTTTTTTCTTTGCCTTCGTGTGTCATCTGTGCCAGGCAGCCAGACTGGATTTAGCCACAGGAGAGGACAGGATGCTCTGCCCGAGGGAGGAGTGGGACTTCCCACAGTGCAGCTGTGTCCCTGCCTATCAGCTGACTGGCGGCACAGGCGGATGGGAGCTGTGGGCTCAAGGCCTGCCCAAGCGCTGGCCTGGGGTTCTCCCACCATGCTGGGTCACCTGCTGCCACCCAGCGGGCCCCTGACTGGAAGCATTTCTCTTCCAGCTTGAGCAGGCTTTGGTGTGTCAGCTCTTGACCGACTCTCAGGGCTACCTGCCAAGGGCTGGCTCCCAGGTGGGGAAGATTATTTTTCATATTAACACCACCTTACAGGCATACCAGGCATGCTACTTCACAAGGCAGGATTTGCTCTCTTTTGCACCCTGCAACATCCCTTGGAGGAAGGGACGTGGGACAAACACAAAGAGGTATATGACTGGTCCAAGGTCACATGAGTCCTGGGGGACTGAACCCAGGTGAGAAGTTTTTAACTCCCAGTTCAGGGCTTTCTCACCTTGCTCTGCCTACAAGGCAGTCATGGGCTGACACAGGGAGGTGCACCTAAAGCTGGAAGCAGGTGGGTGTTGGGCTGCTTGCATCTCAGGCAGGCAGATGCCAGAGCGCAGGGAGGGGGCTGGGCTCAGCCTGTTGCATCCCACAACATCTGGGAGGGAGGACTTCTGAGCCGACCTCAAATCCCACATCTGAGGCAGGTGCACAAGTGCCCCCTCCCTCCTCAGCTCTGAAGGTGTCTGGCTGGGCTCAGGCAGGCTGGTGCTTAATGAGGTCAAGTGCAGAGGCAGGCTCCTGGCACCCTAGAGAAGTAAGTTTAGGCCCTCACCACAACAGTCAACATACGAGCACAGCAGAGCTTCTAGAAAAGCAAACCAGTACCTCTGTTTAGTTTGTGGATCTGTTTAAACATGGTCTTGTACCAGTCTTTTGATCTCTCGGTGTTCTGGAGGAAAACAAAGGCAAAGAGTAAAATGAAATGGAAATCTTCATGTGTTTTAGAACTTCTACGATTACAAAATCAAAATGGAAAGTGACAACATCTCAAGTATAAACTCATGTTAATTCTATACATCTTTGTGATTCCACATTTAAATATTTTTTAAAAAATGCAAAACTGCCCTGGCTGGTACGGCTCTGTGGACTGAGCACCGGCCTGTGAACCAAAAGGTCACCAGTTCAATTCCTGGTCAGGGCACATGCCTGGGTTGTGGGCCAGGTTCCTAGTTGGGGGAGTGTGAGAGGCAACTGATCAAATCTCTTGCATACTGATGTTTCTCTCCCTCTCTTTCTCCCTCCCTTCCCCTTTCTCTAAAAGTAAATAAATAAAATCTAAAAAAAAAAAAAAAAGCTGGCTCTGTAACTAATAAAAAATAAGAAATTCAAAACTTTTTTTTCTTTTTTTAGATTTTATTTATTTATCTTCAGAGGGGAAGGGAAGGAGAGAGGGAGAGAAATATCAATGTGTGGTTGCTTCCTGTGCATTCCCTGCTGGGAACTGGCCTGCAACCCAGGCATGTGCCCTGACTGGGAATCGAACCGTGATCTCTTGGTTCACAGGCCCGCGCTTAATCCACTAAGCTACACCAGCCAGGGC
>CM052542.1:132440718-132488532 GCA_028533065.1 Trachops cirrhosus
TTTTTTTAAATCAGGATATCTTGTTTTTACCCAGCAAGGCATGTACCACAGTTCACTAGTTGGGTCCACCTGTCTGGTCTGCCCCCACCAGCCTGCAAGCTGCCGTGCCAGCTGTCACCATCCTTGCTGTCCAGCAACAAACAGAGTCCCTAGCACCTCAGAAGAGCTCGAAAGGCTGTGCCGATCAAACATCAGGTGGTGAGCAGAAGCCACCTTTAACAGGGACAGATATGAACACGTAAAGAAATACTTCTCACCTACCTGAAAGGCTACTGAGTCGTTTCTGCTGTTCTGTGATAAAAAAAAAATACACAGTGTGAGATTTACAAAGACATGGTAAGACCAAGAAGTCCCGCCCTAACGCATTAGGACTGCAGGATCTGCATCCTCGCTGTCCTCTGGTCTTAGATGTGAAAATACCGCATGTCCAGTGAATAGAGGGGTGTTAACATGGCTCCTGTCACCTCATCCCCTCCCCCTAGATCTGCACAGGATTCAGGGGACTGTCACTGGTTTCCGGTTGCTTACATCTTGTCTGAGGATAATCTGATCCCTGAAGGAGACTCTCCCAACTCCACTGGTTTCAAGGGAGCAGGAGTTTATACAAACCCAGTCTTGGTACCTTTCGAGGGAAAGCAATTATAACCATAACCACATCAGCCGCCATTTCCTGAGCGCTTGTGAAGTGCCAAACGCTGTTCTAAGAGCTTTCACACAGGATAATGCGTTTAATCTTCGCAATAGCCCTAGCAGGTGGGTCAGGGTGGTGGAGACACCCTCAGTTATGGACACAAACTACCGAAGATGACACTGAAAACCAGGGCTGGGTCTAAAACCTGGAATCCCCTTATCTTCTACTCCAGGGTTCTGTCCAGCTCTAATCACCAAGCCCCCATTCCTTAACAGTGAGGTCTATGGGTGTCTCACCCTCCGAGGTGCTCGTGAGGCAGGGAGGCCAACCTCTCCTTTGGAGAGTTCTGTGTGTACGTGCTACGGCATGAGCACAAAAATGACCTCTACCTTCCATAGCCGCTAAATATAAAGCAGCTACATAGATAAAAATAGTACGCTTGCCAGCCCATGGGTGCTATCATCATTCCCCTTGGCCGCGTCCCACCCTCCCTCCAGAATCAGTGTGGGCAAGAAGGAAACAGCGGGGCAGGGGAGCTCCCAGCTGGTGGAAGCAGCCCTGTCCACCTCCGACCCGTGGACGAGGCTCACTCGCACTGGCGGGTCAACGGGAGCCCAGCAGAGCTCCAGGCTCAGCTGTGCCAGCCACATGCAGATGACATGACCAATCATGGAACCTCAGTTTCCTCAGTCTCTCCCTTAGTTCCCACATCTATTGATTTGAAGTGCTCATGGGATCCATGGATCCCAAACTCTGGTCTTCAAGCCAAGAAGAGCAAGGTCTTCCCCAGCAGGCAAAAGCAAATTTATTCAATTCAAAACATGATGTGGTTCTTACTTCTGAGCTGTGACATGGCCTTTCTTTCTTGAAATGACATGTGATGTTGATAATACTAATTGTTTTTCAGGGGTGTTATTTAGCAAAGTTAGAAATTAACAGCCCTGGCGTGGTCCCCAGACTGTTTCATGTGACAAGAGTCTGGGAACCACTGAGCTCTTGCTCTCCAGTGTGGCCCATGGACCAGCAGCACCGCCACACCCTGAAGTTGCTGAAAAATGCAGAATCTCATCCCTGCCTCAGATTACCTGAATCTGAATCTGCAAGTTAAGAAGACCCCCAAGACTCTAGGCACAATAAAGACCAAGCAGCTTTGCCCTGGCCAGGTAGCTCAGTTGGTCAGAGCATCATCCCGATACACCAAGGCTGCGGGTTCCATCTCTGGGCAGGGTACACACAAGACTCAACAAATGAATGCATACATAAGTGACACAAATCAATGTCTCTCTCTCTCAAATCAGTCAATCAATCCATCCATACAGAAGCTGAGCCAGGGGACTCATGCATCTCTTTCAGTCCTGAGAGTTTTCTGATTCGAGTCCTCCTACCAGACTATCATAAGCAATCTGCGCTCAGACATGTGTAATGTGAACACTCAGGAGAGAGGAGCAAGGGCTGCTTTGTGCGTGGCCTTCAGAGCCAGGCCAGACACGCGGCGCCCCTCCATCTGTTTGCAGTCCAGGGAGCTGGCTGCCAGAGATGGGGTTATTATCACACTATGCCCTGGGTCAGTCTGGGCAGGAAAAAAGGGAACCTTTTTTTAGGATGGCTAAACTAGAATTCCAGAAGAGAAGTAAAGTTATCATTCCCTCAGGAGACTTTGCGACAGTTAAGAAATTGTTTTTACGGGAATTATCTGTGAGGCAAAGCAGAGCTGCTGGGCTGGGTCAATTCCAAAGAAAAGCCGACAACACTTGACCTAAGCCCCACTGACAGTCAGTAAGCCGAGGCTGGGCCAGCAAGGCGCTTCCATTCTCCCCGACTCTTCCTGCCCCACCTCCTCGGGGGAACATATGGTTTGCTCTTCATGGGAAGCTACTTCTAATTCCAAAAAACGAACGTACTTGCATCCTTTTTTGAAGGATATGTGATTCAGGCTGCACGATTCTAATTTTTAAACTCAAGGGCAGGGCTTGGACAAAAGAGAAAGGTAAGAGCCAAAGGCATTTGGGCAAATAAGAAGAACCCGTTTGTTCAGGGAAGAAACAGAAAGGAGCTGTAGGTACTTCTGGGCCCAGAGATGTCTCACTAGGTGTCATCAGAGGCACTTGGCAGGACCAGCTGACATTATACTTGGCATTTCCCAAAAACCAAGTTGCCTTGGGAATGAATCCCATTTTTAGAGAAACTGCTTTTCCTTCTGGGAACTAACTTGCTTCTGTTTGACTGGATTTTTTAAAAAGATGAGTCATAAAGAAGTTCATAGAGAACCAAAATTTCACTTTGTCCCCCATTACAGGCACTTTCTGGGCAGAGAAAGCTATTGCTGAGAGGAGAATGGGCTCTTACATAATTTGGTGTGGGGGTTGGGGCACTTTTTTATTTTTGAAGAACACAGATTCATGGGTGAAAATTAATATGGGAGTTGCACACAGTGAAAAAAATAAAATTACTAAAATAACTAAGATTTGAGTGGGAAGATTTTAAGTGAGAGAAATGTTCCATTCATCTGTTTTTTAAGTTGGAAGCAGGAAACAGAAAACTCCATTTAATATGGAGAACAATTAAAAATAGACTTCAGCCCTATCCTCATCCAAGTTAATGCAGAGAGAGGGGCGGAAGGGAGGGAAACTATGAAGTAGGCAAGCAGGAAGTCAAGAAAATGAAGATTTGGTACCGAGCTTTGCGCTCTGCACAAAATAATTAAACCTCCACCGTTCTTTGAAATTCAGATGAAGAAGCCCTTTCTACACTCAGAAACTCAGACAGCTTGGAAACTTTACATTTGACATCATAAAGGCCTTTGGGGAAGGGAAGGTTTATTCTTCTATTGAATTCCAAAAACAAAAAATTTGGCTTTAGGATCATCTTCTGGAATTTTAAAGCAAAAGGGTCAACACAGGCAGTTATTACCTAAAAGCACTTCTGTTTCACCTAAGATGCCCCTGCAAAGAAGGGGAAGAAGCAGTCAGCGGAACTGTAGGAACAAACACGGAGTCCCCCCGCCGAGCCGTCTGGGGCCACCAAGCGAAGGGGCAAACAGCCACTGCCGTCCCCAGAGGGTGTGCTGAAAGGCGGCTCAGTGGGGTAGCTGCTGCCAGAATGGAGCTGGTGAGTCACTAAGAAAAAGTCCAACAGCCTGCTTGAGAGGTACAAAAATTGTTTTACATCTTAGAAAATATTCCATCCACTATGTTTTCTTTTTATAATTTTGGCACTCAAAATTTTGCTTTCTAGAAAAACTCATGATGTCAAAGAACTAAATGATTTAGGATACCACTGAAAAGAGGTATTACTGTACCTAGATTTTCCAAACACAGCTCTGGTTAGAATTCTCATGATGAGGAATTAAGGGGCACTGATTTTTTCTCTCTGCCTTTTCTTTCTTTTTGGTGCTAACATCTGAAGACACCATGAACATCCAAGGTGTGGGACACGCACTGGACTAGCTTACTTTTTCCGATACCTGACATCACCCCAAGTCAGGGGTGTGTCTGCTATGATCTGCTTTGTGGGTTGCGGACTAAAGTGGGGCAGATGGCCTCGGGGAAGAATAAGATTTATGAGAATTTCTGCAGAAAGGCAGAATTACGGACCCCGATGTCATGGAATAGGGAGCCGGGGGGGGCGGGTGCAGCCAAGCTCCCTTACCTCGGTTGTGCTGCAAGAGCACGATCGTGGGATTGACAATTGTCGTGGACGGGTAGGCAGATGACGGCTTGCTAACTGGTGCGAAGGTGTGGGAGTCGGTGCCAGCCCGGGACGGAGAAACTTCATCTAGCAGGGGACTGGAATCCTGAAAAGAAAGCAAACATTGTAACTTTCAGTACATGAAACCTAGAGTTAATGCTTTTTAAAAAGAAATTTAAAGCTTTATAAGGACCTTAATTATAAAAAGAAATATAATTAATGAGACATCATTAATTCCAGTTAGAAGCTTAATCTGGAATGCTTATTCTCTGTGTTGGTATTAGTAAGGGGAGAGAGGGGAGGTAAAGTTATTGAAGGTCTCAGCAACACCATTCATTTTTTTCACCTGGTAACAATTGTGGATCAATCCAGTTACTGAAAAGGCAAATTCAAATCCAAGTAGAAAAAACATGCAAGACTCATGCAATTCCAAACGCGATCCCAGGATGAGAGCTGGTTTAATTGGGGAAAATCAGGAAAGTTTAGTATGCGTGTTTAAAGAAACACGAGACGATGTGAGGACAGGAAACCACAGACGTAGGAACGGAGAGAGTGAAGTGCAGTGTTCTTGCAAAGCTTTCCTTGCCCACATCGCTGAACAACCTTCCTAGCACTTGCTCCTGAGATTCAGATAGTCTCCTGTCCTACTGGGATGTGTTTTTCACTCCAATATCGAGTGACAAGGTCTCTGAAGTAAAGGCTTGTGAAAATCCTGACTTTTAAAAACCTAAGCGCATCTCCTAGAAATACCAATAAAATTATTACTACGTATTCACATTATAATCTGCATGATGGGAGTAATGCCAGTCTTTTTAAAGACAGGAAGACCCCAAAATGTAGTGAGGATATGTAGACAGTTTCCTCTATCACGCCTACAAATTTTGCAACGCTTCTATTTTACAATTTACGGACCCTAACCCCAGAATACCATTCTTAAAGGGACTGAAGAACGAGACTTCGTTACTCTCCAGATAAAAGCATGGCACACAAGTGATTCACATGCCCCACCAGAGATCATCGCTCTGTAAGTACTTGCAGTACAACAGCCATGCCTCCCTTCCTCCTCCCCCGCCCCCGCCCCGGCACAGTGCCCTGCAGACAGCAGGTGCTCAGTAAATGCCACACGAATGACAGGAGCCGCCTACCAGCACAGGTGTTTCTGAACAACTTTTGTCCAAAAGAGCAAAAGTTCAAGAGTACATATGCCCACCAAGAGGGGACGTGAGTGTCAGGACCCAGGACAGCTCCCGACACACAGTAGGGACGGCTTCCTAAAACACCCTGGCTGGGCCAGTCCAACTCTGCTGAAAGTGCCCTGATGTCACAGCGGTTATGTATGAGTGGCAGCTCAGTTTAGTGAATAAAGCTCTTCCCCAAGAAGAGTTTTCTCCCCAATATGGCACAGTGTGAGCCTGTACAAGTGTTTCATCTCAATTTTTCATTTGTAAAGTGGGAAAACAATTACACTGTCCTAATTTATTTCCAAAGTGATGTAATACAGATAAAGGACCTTTCAGTGAAAACTCTGCTACGATGCAGCCAAGAAACACAAAAACTCAGGCACACAGCTTTTTAAAGTGTCAGTACCGCCTGTGATGCCTGGAAGGGTCATGCGAGCATGAAGCATTTTATAAACTTTACTCTGGGGTACAAGTCTTAGGAAAGTGGTTATTGACTAAAAAACCTGGACAAATTCACATGAAATTTCTGCTTCGCTCTTACTGTCAGATAGCTGCAGACAGAGCAGATGTCAACTTGTGGTTTGGCCACCACGCCCAGGGGATCTATTCTTCTCGACAATTCCCGTTCAGTTGGGGAACCCAAGCAGCTTCCTTATTCACCTCTTACTTTGTTACCTGGGGCCAAACTACAAGTTATCAGGCCAACCGAAGCCTCCCGGGAAGTCCATACCAGGTTGATCAGTCGAGTTTGAGGAATTGAGGACACTGTCCCAACTAATCTGTCCTGGTACACCTGAAACAAACTCAACACGAGCACTGAGATCTACACAAATGATAAAGTACAGGGTGCAGGCCGAAACTGGTCACAATGTATACAGCACACTAAATACAAGACTCACTTTACATGCTACTCTAGAGAAACATCCAGAGCCCAAGGGAAGAATACCTGTATTCTTCAAAACAAGGGCAGCTCCTAAATTCACCCATAAGTTGAGTTAGGGTGAGGTGAGTGCATCAGGGAACAATCCAGCATTTTCCTCCAACAGGGCAGAGTTGTAAAGCTCGAAGCTAGGATATCCAAGCCCTGGGCCATGTTTGGCAGGGTCCTGACCTAACTGCAATGTGCTGCATCTAGAGCTTTGAGAAGCGGTTCCAGCCCAGGATGTCACCATGCCCAGCTCTGCATCTGAATCTCACTATAATTTATCTTAAAAGCCCCCTCCACCCCTCCAAAGTTTCCCTCCTGCTTTCTGCATAAACTCTGCCTGAGTTTAACAAGCCATTTGAGCCCAATTTGTAGGCATACCTCTTTAGACAAAGGGACGTCAGTGAACGTTTGGTTCCATCAGCCAGCTGCATGACCCTGTATCTCAAAATATGGTCCATGGACCCTCAGTGTCGGAATCCCCAGGACGCACATTACCAAGTGGTCTGAGTCCTAGGTTCCTCCCCAGCCCACTCAATCAGAACTCGAGGAGCAAAACCTGGAGTTGACAATTTAAATGAGTTTTCCTCTTGCTCAGATGATCCCCTGTACACTGAGCTTGAGAACACCACCCAGATAAATCCTAAGAGCAGGGGCTGGGCCTTGTTCAAGGTTGTGCACAGAGAATTTAGAAGAATGCCTAGGACATGGTGGGAACTCAGCGATTATTAATTAGCCAGTTACTTGTTTTGAGGGACTCTGGCCCCCACTTGTTGGGGCAAGTCCTCAGCAACATAGCTAACACTTATTGGGTGCTGCTCTCTCTGTGCCCAGGACCATAACTGAAACTTTCGCATGCTCACCCCACTGCACCCCACAGCCCTGAGCGTAGATCCATGCACCCCCATTTTATAACTCACACTTGGCTCCTCTCAGTCTCTCAATCCCCAGGGCTCCTGAGAAGAGAACAGACTGAGTACCTGGATTGAGCTTTTCCCTAAAGCACTTGGGCTTTTCCACCTGCGCTGGGGACCTGTCCCTCGGGTTGTGGGACCTGAAGTGTCAGGGCCCTTGAACTTCAGGCCCAGTGAGGCGCTGTGTTAACACCAAGACGCTGGGAGCCACTACTCAGGGGCCCCAGCAACGTTTTGCCTTTTGAGGAAACAGCCCTAACATTTGTACAGGGCTTTTATACCCATTTTCTCAATCACATTCAACTCGTATTTTAACCTAGTCCCTGCCATTGCTGTGTAGAAAAGAGTTTGCTTGCTAAATCGACACAAGAGTGAATGAATCTCTTGCTCCCCTGCTCTCTGGTGGAGAAACTGCTGTTGGCTTTTCCACGCAGTTTTTCAGCTTTCCTCAGCTCTCAGCATTGCCTCTGCTGGCCTGTGGCGAGCAGCACCAGTGGGAGGCAAGGCGAAGGAGGTTGTTCTCTCGGAGGGAAAACAAAGGTCTTTCAGGAGGACGTGCATTCGGAACAGGACAGCGAGGAGAGCCCCGGGGACACACACGGGAGGCATGCACTCTAGGGACAGCAGACACGGTTCCAGTCGTCACGCAAGCACAGCAGCAGCCAACACTTCCCTCGGAACTTAGTACTTCAGTGAGAAAGGGGTTTTTTACTGCCAGGAGCAGACATTCAGGAAAGCCGTGAGGAAGGGATCCCAGCGAGCTTACGGTACTTGAAACAGCTCCCGTGAGGTCAGGCTCCGAGACTCGGTGCAGGCCCTCCGGAACCGGGGGGACCAGCGGAGGTGGTGGTGAGAAGGATGGTGGTGTCTGGCTAACGGGGGGGTGGGGGCCAGGAGCGCTGGCCTGCGGGCTGTGGTGGGGCCGCCTCTGCAGATGAGGGGGAATGAAATCATCTAGAGTCGGGAAGGTCAGAGGTGAGCCAGCAGGGGCGGTGGCCGGGACTGGGGGGCCCAGTGGCCCCAGAGATGCTGGAGGTCTGGCAGTGCCTTCGTGCCCTCTGTCGGTATTAACCAGGTAGAGAGGGACAACTATAACCTTAGGCTGGGCTGGGCTGGAGGAAGTGGCATCCTGTGGGAAATAAGGGGGTCGTTACGTAAAGGGGTACGGCAGCAGGGAGAAGGAATTCCATATTTAAACAGTCGCGAGTGGACATGCAATGATGTACTCTGAGAACTATTTAATCGGTGCCCTTTCCTCAGAGTGCATGAGACAGTCGGTGCTAGCCAGCTGGCCTCCTGACACCCTGTGACACAGAGGGAGCCCCATCCAAGTTTACTTTCCATCCATCTATTTTTGAATCCTTTTAACACTTTATGAGAGAGAAAGAGAGACAACAGGCAGGCAGGCTGCGTTTAACCCCCAAAGCCGCTTGCGGAGCCTGAAAGCTTGGGAGTAAATACAATTTTTTGGCACCTTTTTACAAAACATAAACACTCTATCTCTCACCATAGCGTTAGTCCTCGTATTCCACGCGCTGGCATACTTACATATTTACAGGGAAGAGAGAGGGAGAGACAGAGGAGACTGTGCTGAGATGTTTAGAGAGAGGACTTCAGGATTCAAGCTGCAGCAATATTAACAAGGAGAGGAGGGTAGGGCAGCCAAGAAAACGAACGAGCTCTCACGTGAGTTTCAAAAGAGACGGAGTAGAAGACACACAAACATTCCTAATTCCTTGCCTTGGCTGGATAACACGGCTGCAAAAGGTAAGGTTCTTTTCTCCTCCGGTTTTCGGGATCAGAGGTACCCTGGGGGCCTAGCACAGGTGGTCCCACCGCGTCTGGGAATGAAGGCCGAGTCCCCAGGGAAGGACTCGCGCCAGGGTTAACGGCATCTTTATGGGGGTCAAAGAGTAGCTTGGGAGGGTGAGGAGCAGAGGGTGGCTTCCCCGTGCCGGCTGTGCAGGAGACAATGCTGGGAGCCGGTGCTCGAGTGCCTTTGGCTGGGTCACGTGCAACACGAGAGAGGCTTTCCGATGCCACCGGGCAAATGTTATTGGATAAACATGGTACATATAAGCTGCTGACCTTTTTATTCCCAACTGCCTGATGACGTGGGTTAGAGCTCACATTCCCACTGTAAACTGTCCTGGCGGCTGCACAGTGGTGCTGGGGTTGGGATGAAGCACTGGGGAAGGCAGGACCCGGAAGTGAGGGCCCAGGGCACACCGCACCTTTGGGAGCTGATCTGGCTGCCAGGGCCACAGGGACAGGCTGCGGGGGTGAGGGCTTCTGCTGGCTGGGGGTGCTGGGTGGGACGTAAGGCTTTGGTGAGCTCCGGTAGAGCGAGTCCTTGTAGGTACTGTGGAGGGCAGGGGGCTGCCATGCAAAGCGGCCCTCTTTAGGGAGAGGCGGGCGTGGGGGAGAGAGAAACTTTAGTGTTATTTTCAAGACACAATGTAAAGACAGGGAAAAAAGAGAAAGGAGGGGAGATGGAAAGAAGGACGACCATTAGAAACAGCGGCATAACATGATCGGACGAAAAAACAACTCTAGACATGTTTTTAAGCAAATCCTCAAATTAGACTCCTCATGGAGTCTGCATTGCTCTGGCGGGTAAGGCCGAAGACTGCATCATACTCACCTGGAGAGGCAGGCCCGACTCTCCCTTACACCCCAGGGAGGCTGAGCTCAGCCCGGGAGAGGCCACATGCTGAGTCAGTTTTGACACCTATCCTTGGTTGATCTGCACCCATTCAGACCTCCCGACTGAAGACAGGTGCCCAATGGCTATATGCCAGTGGAAGAAGCCCCAAGCCCCCAGTTTTCGACACCTCCATCCTCAAAGATTCCTCTTTTATGCCTTTGGCTTTAAAAGCTGAAGTTCAGTAAAACACTCAAGTGTCTTTCATTCTTTTCCCTTAGGAAACGTGGAATTGGAAAAGTCTTCCTTATTTGTGCTCACAGGAGACAGATGTCTTAATAGAGTCACTGGGTTTTAGTGCACAATTCCATAAGCATAACAAATTAAAGCTCCCCAAGAAGAGAATGCTGAGGACTTGGAATCCCCATGTGCTCTTTTCTCAGAGGAAACAATCTGATGGAACTAATTATTAGAAGGAAGACAGGAGTGAGACTAAACGCATGTAGCCTCCACTTTTTGGTGTGCACAGAACATAGGGACCAGGCAACGAAGCACTTAGTGGGCCTACCAGATGGGGCTGTACCGGTTTATCACGCTCCAGCCCGGTCCCCATTCCCACCCAGCTCGCTAGGAGGCACAGAGAATCCTGGAGGGACATGGTCAGCCCCAGGGCTCCTGGCCTAAGGCCAAAGCTCTGGTCCCAGGTTCAGAGCTAGAAAGCTATGGTTCACAGCACATTCCCTCTCCCCCAGCATGACTCCTCCTTGGATGTCAGTGGGGCAGAAGGTCAGGAAATGAGGTAAATCTCCAGACTGATCCTCATTTCAATGAGCGCCATCTGTGAACCTGTGGCTCCACTGGGAATTAGACCATAAGATGAGCAAAGTTTATTTTCCTAGTGTTGTGGTTGAGTGTCTGCACCCACCAAAATTCATATGCTGAGCCCCTAACCCCAAGTAATGATTTTTAAAGGTGGGGCCTTTGGGAGGCACTTAGGGTTAGATAAGGCCATGAGGGTGGGGCCCCACGGTGTGGCTGGGTCACGTGCAACAGGAGAGAGGCTTTCTGATGCTGCCAGAAAAGAAAGTGACCAGCGCTCTCTCTCTTTCTGCCATGTGAGCACATGGTAAGAAGGCAGCCGCCTACAACCCATGAAGAGATCCCTCACCAGGAACCAGACAGGCCAGCACCTTGACCTTGGACTTCCCAGCCTCCAGAACTGTGAGAAATAAATGTCTGTTGTTTAAGCCACCCAGCTAAGGTGTTCTGTTACAGTAGCCCAAGTCAAGACACCTAGATGTTCTTCACTGGCCCCTCTCCTTAAAGACAGCCTGTTCTAGAAGAAAACCAGAACCTTCCACCAGATGGCACAGGTGAGATGCATTAGCGTTTGGTCACTATCTGGCAAATGGGTCGTGACCAAAAACTGGGAGGGTACAAAAGTGTGGACCTATTTTGAGGTTGTTTTTTATTTTCTGTTTATTTTTTCATGGAGTGCAGGTGGCAAGGGGAAAAGGATGTTAGCAAGAGTAAATAAGTGAGAAATAAAGTTTTTTTTGAGTCTGGATTAGAATATCAACCCAGAAACAGTAAACAACCTATCCCTTAACAAATGCAAGTTTTCAAGTAACCTGGAAGGAGAAGAAGCTATCTGAGTTCCAGGGTTAACCTGATGTCTATCCTTTTCTCAGGGTGCCCATGACAGCAGCAGTGGAATGTGGCCGCAGGTGCCAGCCAAAAAGAGAAAACAAGTGACCCTCTTCAGTAGTAACGAGGAGCATAGCTTCCAGATGCACTCCCTTGGTTTCCGTGAACACAGGCTGGAGGTTGGGGCACGCTTATAGACTCAATGATGCTCTCTGGAAACAAAACACTTGAACTAACACGCACCAAAGGGACTGTGGGGTAAGCTGATAATGGTTATCTAGGGATGTAAGTAAAAGACAATTTTGAATTAGGCTCACATTTACTTTTACTTTGAGCTCGAGTGTCCCACATGTGATTCCTTCTTGTCCAAAGATAGAAATCCATTTCAATGAGTTTTTAACTTAATTTGGCTGTGGCTGTATACCGTGCCGCAGCTGCATGACATCAGGCGCGAGCCTTCCCAGAGCTTTGACCCTGTAGAGAGGACGCTTCCCCAGGGTGTTGACCACGCACGCAGAGCCAAAGGCCTTCCTGTCCTGGGGCTTCTTTTGCCCTAAAGGAGGAGCTGGATAGGCACTGTCCTTTGCATGGAGGGAGCCACTTTCTGTTTCATGTAAACATTGTAGGAACCACATAGGCCGTTTGCATCCTCCCCAGAGTAAAGGCTACCAGCAAAATTTCTCTTCTTGGAAGGTGAGACAGTGAAACCATGGGAAGAATCTGGTATGTTCCTAGTTCACACGGTTCTGGGAACTACTGATCCCCACCTCCACTGGGGACACCAACATGATGACGATCTTGGAGAGGGCAGCCCTGGCTCCCTGTCACTGTCAGACAGCAGGGCAGCAGGTCCAGGCTGGCAGGAGGAAAGGCAGCCTCCACCCCCAACCATGTGCCCCTCATACCCCAACTCGGTCCTTCAGAGGAGGTGCACAAGTACTCAATAAACCTGCAGTAAATAAATGTGTAAAGTAACTTTTATTTACTTCACATGCTTTTAAAATCATGCCTTTTAAAGAGCTGTTTAAGGAGCCAAAAGGAATTAGTGAGCTCTCCTTGAGCTAAGTCACTGATAGTGGAAGAGGATGTGCTTTTACATTTGCCTTGAATGAATCAGCATTGCCTGCTAACCTGGAACAGAGCCAGCTGCATCCACTCTTGAGATGGCTGAGAAGGAAGCCGGTCTGCCCCAGGCAGCTCACTCATACGCCAGGGAAGGTCTGAGCCAGGGAAACCGAAGGCGAGCCATTTACTGGACAAGTGACCTCCCAAGTCCCCACATCTGATGAAGACTTCAGGAGATGCCTTTGCAGCTCCTGGTTCCAACAGGGGCCCTGGGTGCACATGGCCATACCTAAGACAGGCAAGCCATGGCGGGGGCAGGAAGGCTTAGCGGTGCTGCTCAGCACACCGGTGGGCAATTAAGCGACCAACTGTAAGTATGGGGGGACAGGGGTCTGCAGAGAGGAAGGGGAACACTATCTCTGACTCAGTTTCACTTCGGGGGCCAGTGCAATTTTACGTCCTCAGGAACAGGCACCAGAGGATCACTGGAGAAGGTGTGTGGGAGGCAGGAAGGAAATGCAGAGTTCCTGGGCTCTCGGTGAGCTCTGGGAGCACCGTGACAGAAAGTAGGCACAGGGAAGTGGACCACATGAGGAACACATTCCTGCAACATATTTTGGGCTGCAGAGCTTCCTTTAAAAGAAAGAACTGCTCCGTCCATGTCTGTGGCTCCTCTGTGTAAGAACTCTTCACGGATTGCCTGAATTAAAACCGGGTCTGCTCCTTTCACCAAAATGGCAAAGTAGCCACGAGCGGGGGAGGGAAGAAAGATCAGGAAAACAACCTAGGGGAAAAGGCTTAAGCAAAATGATCCCTACTCCAAGTTGTACACCTTAGAGTTTTTGGCGGGGAGTTGTTTTTGCTTTTTGTAAGGGAGGCCTAGGTGGTTGAAGCTCCACTGTACTGCTATCACCACACTAGCTGCCTGCTCCTGGGCCATGGGACGAGGGTCTGGCCACAGCCCCAAACTTAATCTGTAAGGACAGAGTGGCTGGAACTCTTACAGTCCTGACCGCAGCAAATTACTAGCGAATAAACCCGAGAGTGCACTCTCCCTTTGAATATTACACTCTAAAGAGTTTTTAACAGATAAGCTCAGAACTTTTCCCCACTATTCAAAGCCAAATGATTCTCTTCCAGAACATTCCCAAACACACTTAAACATGCAAACACTGGGCCCATATTTCCAACACCCTGGTACACACCAGCCTCACCCGTGCCTCTGCTTCCCTCAACCCTAGCTTCTCCCTCGCTGATTCCTGCAGCGCTTTTCCAGAGCTGGCCACCAGCGCAACTCTGAGCCCAGCCCACTACCCAGCTGAGCAAGCTGGAGGCTTGAGCTAAAGCAAAAACACTAAGAACAGGTGCCGCCCAGCAGTCCCCACCCCGCCCTGGGGCACATGCCTACCTGGGGCTTGTCAGAAGGAAGGTTGGGATGCACACTTCTGTAGCCCTTGGCAGCGAGCGAAGAGGGCTGGGCGTTTCCATTGGCATCGGCATTGGAAGAAGGCCTCCACTCATCTGAGACAGAAAAAAGAAAACGAAAAACCCTCACTCCCAAGGAACACTCCCTGGCTCCCCTCTGATGGAAGGGCCCCTGGGGGAAGGCAGGGACAGGAGGAATGGGAGGGAAACCATACCTGCCGAGGGGCTCTCTGACTCCAGAACTATGTGTGGTGCAGAAAGGATGAAAACAAGAGAAAGAAAGGGGTGGGGGGAGACAGCAATGGTTACATTCGCAGGAAACAAGCATGCGCCGCACAGAAAGTCGCAAATCCAGCGCCCCGCTGCCTGACACAGAATGCCCTCAGTCACGATGGCCTAATTACCATAGGAACCCACTCCAAACCGTGATGCACTCACAGGCGCTGACCTTTGAAAACACAAGGCTCGCATTCACAGCAATGAAGAAACAATTGTTCCTTGACATTCTTATTTTACAGACTAAACGGCAACAGAACTTCACTGTCCAGTGCCTCCTCACTAACTCTCGTTCCCCTTCTTCACGCCTGATGTGGGCTCAGCATGACCCCTCCTCATTAGCAGGCTGGACTAATTAACAGACCCAGGAGAGGGAGAAAGAGATCAGCACTTTTTCCGTCAGTCTTGGTGCTGGGCTAGCGAGGGAACATTTCAGCCCAGAGGTATCTGAGGTGGTTAAGAACACTTTTTCCTCCCCAGCTGCTTTTCTTCTTTCCGTTAAATGAGCCACATAAACATTTAAAATATAACCACCCCTTTCTGTGTTTTCATCACACTAAAAGGCACCCTTGTTTCCCTTCAGCAGGCTATCACCCTGCCCTCCCAGCCACTGGCCAATGCATCTCAGACCCACTTAACGCCACCAGGCAACAGAGAGCACAATGGTTATTAGCTTGCCTGGGAAGGCAGGTGGACCTCAGTGCAAATCCTGACTCCACCATCCATGGACTCTGTGTCCCTAAGTGAGTTATAAGCCTCAGTTTCTCCATCTGAAGAATGGGGATAATGGGATGCCTGCCTCATAAGTATTGCTATAAGAATTAAATGATATAATGCATGAGAAACACTTAGCCCAGTGCCTGGCAGAGCTCAGTAAATGTCTGTTCTTACGATCTTCTGCATCATCTCTCGTCTCCGTTCTCTACCCTCCATCTAGCCCAGGGGTTGGCCAGCTTTTTCTATAATGAGCCAGACAGTAAATGTTTTAGGCTCTGCAGCCATATGATCTCAGTGGAGACTAAGCAACTCTTCTGTTGCTGCGCAAGAGCAGACAGAGATGCTATGTATATGTATGAGTGTTCCAATACATTCCATACAGCAAATGGCTATATTCCAATATGCCTTTACTTGTGGACACAAATTTGAATTTCATAGAATTCTTATGTGGCATATAATATTGTTTTGACTTCTCTTTCAACCATTTAAAGATGTAAAAGTCACTCATAGTTCACGGGCTGTGCAAAAATAGGCACCGCTGCCTCTGGCCCACAGGTCAAGTTTGCCAACTCCCGATCTAGCCAATGCCTTCACCTCCCTCTGCCTGCGTGCCTCCTCTTGCCTTACCCTGTACAGAGACAGAGAGGGAGTGACCCGGCAGCTCTCACAGCCCACGGCTCCATTTCAACGTGTGTCCCTCAAGGACTAGCGAGGGGCCTTCCAGAGGTCAAGCTGAGATTTACAAATGTTTACCTTTACAAACTGAATACCTTTCTAAGTGCCAGACGCGGTCAGACACCTTTGCTCCAATTTAGTATTTCATTTGGGTGCACAAATCTGTGACATAGGTAATCATTTCACTTCATGGATGAGGAAACAGGAAGGCCAACTGACTTGCCCAAAGTCACCCCGCCAGGAAACGACCAAGCAGTCAGCCCAGGTCTCCAGAATGACGTACAGTGCTCTGTCCACCATCCACAGCCACCATCGGCCACCAAGCACAGCCTCCATTTCAGGGAGGTGGTGGGAGCCACAAGGTGGCAGAGCTGCATCAGAATCACAGGGAAGGCTTGTGAAACCGCCTGCTGGGCTTCACCCCCAGGTCTCTCCCCACTCAGTGACAGGAGGTTGGGTCTGAAAATTTGCATTTCTAACGCGCTCCCAGACCATGCTAAGGCTGATGATCCACAGCCCACACTCTGAGAACCACTGATACAAGCAACATTTGAAAACATCCTTATTCTGGAGAACTATTTTTGCTTATTTTCCCCCTGTAAGTCACAGTTTTTACATGTTTCAGGTGCATATTCCTTTAGCAGGTTGTCTGTTATATTTCTGCCCTTCCATTCTGCCCATTAGGGTTAATTCACAGGTGTTTGTCTTCTGTTCCTGACCACAGAAGTTGGGAAATGTATAGGACTTGATTTGTATTCACATCACTGCAGTGGACAGCTTGTGCGACCAAGGGCAAGCTGTTCGTCACTTCCATCTGTAAAATATATCCTTACTCCATGTATACCTCACAGGGTCCCGAAGAGCCAGAGATCAGGTGTGTGAAATACCCTCTAAGTGACCATTTTCTAAGTTCTAGGTGACACTCTCTGCTGCACCCGCCCCGAGCCCCGGCCCAGAGATTTCCTCACACCCAACAGGTCCCGAAGCACCAGGGGACATGTGGTGACAATGGTTCTCACTCCTCCCCTAAGTTATTTCTGATTCGCCTTTGTGAGATCTTTCTACCAAATCTATTAGATTTACAAATACACTAGAAT
The DNA here is from genome assembly GCA_028533065.1 of Trachops cirrhosus. Classification (NCBI taxonomy): domain Eukaryota; kingdom Metazoa; phylum Chordata; class Mammalia; order Chiroptera; family Phyllostomidae; genus Trachops; species Trachops cirrhosus. The sequence goes on from CM052542.1 coordinate 132,457,603, forward strand.
GTCAATAGGTGCTGAGTGAGGGACTATTCAACAAAGGATGTGAGCTTCGTACATGGATTTTGGGACACCTATTTTGCTTCCTCTTTGGTTCTCAGTTGGGTTGGCTATTCAGGTGACATTGATAAACAGATAGGTCATGGAAAACCGAGATGAGTTTGTCCCTCCAAAGGTCTAGGTACCAAACGGACTACCATGTCAGCCCCAGACCGCCAAATTTAAATGCTGACTATCCTGCTAATTGCATATCCCGTGGCAAATGGCTTAGCCTCATTTATAAAAGAGATCTTATCTATGTCTTTTGAGTCACGAGGATCCAGTGGAAATGAATGGCATAAAGTATGTGCTTAGTAAACAAGGAATCCAAAGCATAAGAAAAAAAATTTCCCCAGACAGAAATAAATGAGAGTTGCTGACTTCAGCCATTTGATAAACAGTTTCAAGAACACAATATCCTTAGGGATCAACCTGCTTTTTCTTCCAATTTCAAGTCATTAAAACTGTTCCCCTTACCCTGCCCTTATTAGTTCCTGGGACCCTTCTAAGCATTCCCCTCTCCCTTTAAAGGGGGGCGGTATGTCCAACGTTTCATCACCCTTCATCTGTTACCTGGCCTTCTCGGCCTTGAAGGCTGGTAGCAGCTCAGGGTCAGTGTGCCTGAAACAGCATGGGGGATCTTATGCACAGAGCCATCAATTATTAACTCTGGGCAAGGACACTGTCAATGCTTCTTACCACAAATGTCACCTCGAGCTCCTGAGGGGAAGAGGGCCCTGGACAGTTGGATCTTAGGTAGGTTCTGCAGCCCTGAAGAGACCCAAGCCTTCCCAGGAGAAGTAGAATTCTTTTGCCTTTTCCTCCATCTGTTCTTTATACGCCACCTTTTCTGGCCGGTGGCCACAGCCCCCTGATATTTTCTTGTGTCTTATTCTGTGCTAATGTCATTTTGGTCTGTTGTAAATTGTTTTGCTGGTCAGTTTCTTCTTGGAATCTTAGGATAACTTTCCCTGAGAGATTTGATGCATTCTGGTAGAGTGTCCAACAGATGAGAGGGGTTAAGAGTGGCTCTAGGAGTGTTTTAAAACTCTATTTATGTTTATTTCTTATTCATGCTGTGTGGTGAAGAACTTAACCTTAGCCAAAAGGATGTCAGGCGCTGCCCTCTGGCTTCTGGGAGCTGATCTCTAAAGCCCTGGATGCCACCCTGACGGGTGTGTCTCTGTGTCACACCAATAACGTGCTTCAGGGTGTCGGCCACTTGGGCAGTGGGTAATGCCTACTCGATGGAGTCTCAGTGAAACCTCGGGACACAATGGCTCAGGTGAGCTTCCTGCTTGGAACAGTCTGAGCAACTGTAGCACCTAAATGGTAGGAACCACACGTCCTGACTCCACAAGAGAGGACACTAGAAACTGTGATTCTTCTCCCGGCTGATTTTAATCTGTAATAAACCATAACCATGAGTATAACAGCTTTCAATGAGTTTTCTGAGGCCTTCTAGAAGACTATCAAAACTGAGGATGGCTCGGGGAATCCCCTAGCCTTGGAGCTGGCGTCAGAAGCCACGGTGTTTTCTTACAGGGACTTTTCCCTCCATCTCCTCAGTTGGCTCCACTTCTCACGCGTGGGCTCATAAAAAGGTCCCCGAGTTAGTGGGGGTAGGAAGTGTCTTTCACAGTCCCAGTGTTAATTTTTTCATGACATCTTTTTTGCTACTGCCATTTCTGGACAGCAAATGTGAGACTCCGACTAGAGCAAATGAGATTGCAGGCTCAAGAATCTTCACGTCTAAAGCGAACTTGGTCCTCCAGAATCAGGCAGAAGGACTGGAGCCAACTGGCACATAATTAACGAAATGTAAGAGTTGAAATGGGCTTTGGCTTGTGAGTCAAAACACAGGCATTGATGGTCTTCAGGCTACACTGGACAGGAAGCTTGGTATCCCATCCACCACCATTCCAGGCTCCCCGTCTCCTCAGGAGTAAAAACTCCTGACCTGGGGACATGGGTGGAGTCACCCTGAGCCAAGAGGCCAACACCCAGACCTGGCCAAGCAATGTTATCAGGACGCGGGGATAAGGTAACACCTCTCCCAGGGGCAGGGAGTCAGCACTAAGATTACTGCACTAAATTCTCTCCAGATGGTTCTATTCCAAAAACGGAGGTCCACAGTCAGAGATTAGAAGCTGGTCAGAAAACCGTGGCCAGGGACCCAGAGGCAAGCTACCACGTGAGAGCAAGAGTCTGGACAGGGAGTTTAAACCAGGCAACTTCAAAAGCTCCATCTGCCACTGAACCTCTGAGAGCAGCTCCACCCTCCCCGTGTTCACTTGGTTGCAGGTGGCTACCAGATGCATATCTAGACTCCAAATTTCCAAATGCCTATTAGAAACTTCCTCCCAGAAGTCCTTCCCTTGCCAAAAAGCTCAACACGTCAAAAAAAGGAATTCACCATTCCTTCACCTTCCCTCACGTCCACGAGTGCCAGCCGCTCTCCTGGTCAGCGTGGAGCCCGCCCTCCGCGCTCCTGAGGCTCGCTGAGCTGAGTCCTGCCATTTCCCTCTCCTGTGTCCACGCAGCCTTGGCCCCTGCTCTTCATTCCTGCGGCCAGAATGCCAGGCCCATGCCCTCAGGGCCTCTGACTGAAAGTATGGGAAGCCTTTAGGGGACCTCCTGGTCTGCAGTAACTAGAATGGTCACTATTAAAGAGCACCTGCTGTCTGCCTGGCTCTGTGTTAAATGTTGACGTGAAAGAGCTCACTGAATCCCAAAAACTCCATTAAGATCATCCCTGTTTTTTAAGCGAGAAAATTAATGCTCTCTAAGGCCGAGCAATTTGCTGATATTACAAAGATAGTAGTGGCAGAGCCGAGCCTCGATAGAGGACTATATGACTCAGGAACGAGAACATGTCTCCCAGGATGATAGGGTTGGAAACAGGGGGTGTCTCTGAAATGTGGGTGTCAGAGGTCCATTTAAGGAAAGAAATCAGGACACTGTGGGAAACTGGAGCTTCCAGTATACAGGCAACTTGGAGAGCTGTAGGAACGGAAGGTGGTAAAGGCAGGGAGCAAGGCAGGGGTAGGGCAGACAGAGCAGACGGGGAATAGATGCTGGCCCCGCTGATGTGGGGGGGTGGGACACTGTCTGACATTAGCTATCTGTGCAGACGTTGGGAGTGGGGAGACTCACTGCCTCAGTCCAGGTAGGGCATGGCTGCCTGACAGTACTGCTGAAAACTTTTCACAAGGCCAGTCTGGGCCCAGGGGTGACCAGGACAGGACTGGAGACTGCTGTGGGCCAGGAAGATGTCATCCAGCAGCCCTGATGGAGGGGGCAGGCAGGGATGAGTGGGGGCCAGGGAGCCACGAGGACACAGCCAGAGTCAAGAGCCAGCAGGATGCTGCTGGTCAACGAGCAGTAGGGTACGAGGACAAGATCCCGAAGGTCCGACCTCTAGAGTCACATCCCTGGAACCTCCCCCCAGTGTCAATTCATTCAGCCTGCTCTGTACCCTCACTCAGTATGGGGCTTTTTCCCCTCTACACAGACCAAGCTTGCTCCTTTGGAACTAGAATGGCTTGGAAGCCCAAGTCCCTCACACTTTACATGTGCCTAAAACGTGTCACTTAACCACGGTCAGAAAGCACAGGGGTGGACTAGGGGCTCGTGCCCGACTCTCCTGCCGCAACAAGCTGCCTTTTGTCCTCACCTAATGCTCCCAGAATCAGTCTCCCTTCTCCCCACTTCTCATCACAATTCCCTGGACTCACTTAGTGCCTGGCACAGAGATGATGCTACATGAATGTCTGAATGAATAATCTGGATTCAGTGATCTCAACTTACAGGATGAAAATCATCTATTAAGGTGAGTGTATTGGAAGGTGTGAATGACTGTTATCCCCTAATTCTTCAGAATATTTGAGTGTTTAAACATGATTTTTTTCATACAAAGTACCTGTTAGAAACTTACAAGATAAAGAATGATTTGGGGACCAGAGAGAGTTTCCTAAAGTGCCTCAAATAACTGCACAGTCCTGTAGCAAACGCCTACTACAGACCGCAGGATAGAGGAGCGTTTACATTCTGATAGTGCCACACCATGCCCACCAGGGGGCGCTCAAGGCTCCCTCTCCTCCCATCTCATTCACCACCAGAGAAAGGACCAGGTGATTGATAGGTCATTTTATTGAGCCATTGGGCTGTAGGATGCTTTTTCTCTTTAACCACCACTTGGGATTCTCTCTTCCTCAAACATCCTCCAGTGTGGCAGCTGGATATTCCCAGTTAGGCCTGAAGAACAGTTAGATTGTTTTAGGAAATTATTTTGCCTTCACTGCTTGGCCCCACCTTTCCTGGAGATGAAAGTGGCAAACGGCAGTGGGGCAAGAGTGAGGGGTGGGGCCAGAAATCTAGGGCCAAGAAGTGACTTTCAAGTTTCAGTGCTGGAGGCTACTCACTTCTTCCCTGAGCCGAGGGAGAAAGCTCTCCACAGGGACCAGCATGACCAGAATGGGGCTTGTGCTCAAACCCCAGCCTGGCCTCATCCTTGGACACCTGCCTGGGCACCTGTTACAGGTGGCTGGCACAGAAGGAAAGTCAGTTCCCAGGACGCTGGGCACTGACCATCACCATCCCATATAATTCCCTTCTCACAGCACACTGCTCCCCACTGTACCGACAAGCTTTCATGCCCGACTCCCTTTGCTCTCTGGTCCCTCGGGATCAGTCGTCACCCTGATTCCTTTTCTCCCTGTATTGCCTTCCTTCGAGAACGCAACTCCCATACTCTACAGCAGTAGCTCTCAAATGTGGTCCTTGCACCAGCAGCATCAGTATGACCTGGGAACCTGTCAGAAATGCAAAACCTCCGATGCCACCCCAGGCCTTTAAGTAGGAATTACAAATTCTGAAGCTCTGACCTGGGGGCCCAGCAACGTGTGTTTTTACTCCAGGTGATTCTGATGCAACTCAAGTGTGAGAACCATGCACTGCCCCACAGAGTGGAGAGGGGCTGCTCCGCCCTGTACTAGGAGAGCCTGTGGAACCTCTAAGTCAGTGTTTCTCAGCTCCCGGGACACTTGGGCTGTGGAGAGCCCTCTCCAGAGAGGCTGAAATAATCACATCTTCCAAAATTACAGAGCACTTTCTAACGAGCTTGGAAACCATCTTGCCCAAGTCCCTCAGACTTTAAATGTGTTTCAAAGGTGTGACTTACCCAAGGTCAGAAAGCACTACCCAAGGCAGTGCACGAGGGGCCCACGCCTGACTCTGCTGGTGCAACAAATGCAGCTCACTCCAGGTGTGGTGCAAAACACTTGCAGAATTTCATCCTCACAGTATTGCTATGAGGCAGGTGCAGTCATCAACCCCATTATACAGATGAGGTAACTAGGCTGGCTGAGAGACTAAATACCTCATCCAAGGATGCACAACCAACAGGTAATGAAGGACTTGAACACAGATCTATCAAGTTCCAAAGTCCCAGGTTTAAACTTCAACACCATGCCCTAGACACCCAGGCTTCCCAAGGGATGGGTCAGGGTGGGCAGGTGGGCTTCAGGTGGACTTCTTTCACCTCCCTTTGCTCCTGGCTTGCACTGGCCTCAGATCTGCACTTTGAGCCGCTTCCTCGGCTGCCAGGTCATTCCTCCAGGCCTGAGCCTGCCGCACCTCCGCTTTCCTGGGAGCCCGGTCAGCCAGCTGGCGGCACTTCTCAGTGTCCCCTGGCTGCTTCCCAGACCCGGCCCTGCCTGGCCCTCAGAGATACCTAACCACTAGCCCATCTCTCCACTCCCTCCTCACGCCCCCAAGCCATCTTTGTGTTCACCATCAGGGTCTGCAAAGCCCCCAGCTCTGTAGCAATGTTTCTGCTTGTCTGTTCAGTCAAAAGCTAAAATAAAGTGGTGGTTGCTGCTGTGCCTTTGCCTGAATCAAGTGAGTACCTGTCACTTCAGGGCATCGATCACCACCCATCACAGATGGAACAAGGAGCTGACTGACCCAGGGGCCCCTGGAAGAATCAAGAAGCAGCTGACGAATCCATGCCCTTCCCATGTGGCTTTGGCCACCTGCGCCTAGCTGCAGGGGTAGCGCACCTGGCTTGCTTTCATGTTGTGGGGTTTCCTGAGGGCTCACAGGGCTGCTGCTTGGGGTGTCCCTGTAGGAGGATGAGGCCCGGAGAGTCACGGCTCCCTTCCCAGTGCAGACTTTCGTAGGATCCATATCTGAAAAGGAAACATCCAAAAGAGAGCACTGAATCCAAGGCTCCTAATGAATTAAGCAACAGTCAGCTAGCAACTTGTTAAAGCTGGGGAATGAGATGAACCTGGTTAGAGCCACGCACAGTCTTATGGCGAATGCAAATGAATCTGTGGGTGGTGGGGAGGAAAGAACCCCATTTTCAGGGGTTTACCGCCCATCATGAGGTTAGGGAAAATGGAGGCAACTGTGAGTTCTGAGTAAATATATGAGTTATAATATCAGCTGAAAACATTTAAAAATGAAAGTGGGTTTATTTCTTTTATTAAATGAAGTTTAGCTTGGTGAGCAGGCGTCTGACCAATTAGTAAGGCACAGTTCAAGAGAGGATTTAGGACAGACTTCTCAAGCTTCCAGACGGGCGGTCTTATAAAAGACCAAGCTGGCAACATCAGGAATTAGGTGGTTCTCTGCAGGGAATCACTGCTCCTCGCACTTCTCCAATGGGAAAAGGAAAAGAAAGTCTGTATCAGCAAGTCAAAGCCACTGAAATAACGAGGCAGGACGTGCTGCCTGGGGCGAGAGCATGTGAGTGAGAGAGCCTCACATTCCAAACTTAATGAAGAAAAGTCACACCAAGGAGCACGACCAGAAACACTACACCCTTCCGTGAACAGTGTTTGCTGCACCCCCAGTGGCGCAGTCCCTGGGTCCCGACCTCTCCTGCAGTTGACAATGGCCTAATAACAGACCCAGGTCACCTTTCGGAATTCCACTGAGAAGAATTTCAAAACAGGCTTCAAAGGAGCTGGATGTTCATCCTCCAGGAAATCAGTCACAGGAGGCAAGAAACCGATGCAGACCACACAGTCCTGGAAGGCACACGTGCTCAGTGTTCCCGCGCCGCTGAGCTGAACTGAATTCCACAGTTCATTTTTTCAAACTGCTCGCAGCACAGCCGGGATCTTTGTCCTAAAATCACCAAGCCTGGGTTGTGGGGTAAAGTGTAAGGTGGACATGGGACAGGACGCGGGCTCAAACGTCCAACGCATCCCCACACCTGGGCCAGGTGGGGAGGAGCAAGGCCTCTTTTCTCCTTCTTTCCACCCTAGCAGCCTCCTTTCCAACACCTGAGAGAAACCCTACGCATTACAGAAAAGCACACATCTGCCCCACTGAACACGAAGCACGAAAGCACGATGTATGGCAGAGCAGGCTGAGCCTCTGCCTCGTCCAACCCTATCAAAAGGATGAGTGATTGATGTCACAAAACAACTGGGAAAACTGACCTATAGCCCACGGCCTTTGCACAAGGAAGAGGGGCAAGCTGACAAATCCAGCCCACTCATGGGTTTCTGAATGCACAGCCAGATTTGCCCACCTCCTGAAAGCACCATCGGGACAAAGCGTCACCCGGGCCACACTTGTTCTGCTTCGTACAGAAGGGAGCTATGAGCTGGAGCTGACGTCTGCACCTCACCCCTTCTTGGAGAGGAGGAGCAGGAAGTGACTGCAGGTGAAGGTCGGGGTGGGGAGGGAGTGCTCTGGGAAATGGCCCAGCGAGCTTCACAGACGTACATCTATCGAGGTTTGGCAGCTGCTTCAAGTTCAGCCCAATTCAGAGGTTCCCTGGGCGGCCACATTAATTCTCAGGGAGACTGGAAGTCTAAATGAAGAACTAGAAGCTGGAAACCTCTAGGGAGAGCCCAAGAAGCCCCTGTACCTCAGACCCACACCAGATTAAATGTTTCACCTCTGGGCTGACCCTCGTCCTAAAGAGGGGCGGGGGGCCAGGTATCTGTCAGTTTGTCTCCAGGCTGTCCGGCTCACAGGAACACACACACACACCGAAGAAGAAAAGAAACCACCCGAGGAAGTGAGAGGAAATGGCTCCTAAACATGCAAGGATTAAGCCTCCAAGTCTTTGTTAGATGGAAAGAAGGAAGGAAAACCATGCATGATCTGCTAACAATTAAAAAAAAGAAACCAACCCAAGGAGAGGTACCTGGAGGGAGTACTAGGCCTGAAGAACTTTTCACTGTCTTCACAGGAATTATTTTAACAGCGGAAATAGAGCGTGCACGTAAAGGGTCGGCAGTTGCTGCAAACACAAAAGGGTAAATGGTGCCTCCAGAAAGAACGTTTGGGAAACACTCAGGCAGTTGAGGAACTGGGCAAGGACAATAGGAGGAAGTCGCCCACACGAAGAGAACACTAGAAAGAGCAGTAGACACAGTAATTTGAATTAACCTGCTTTCTCTCTTTAGAGTTCGGTGCCAGGACGACAGAACCCTCCCTCCAACCGTCACCCACATGCAGTTGGTCAGTGTCTGTGCCTCCTGCCACACCAGGAACTTGCCAAGATTTAGAGACGCAGATGGCCTGGCAAACAGAGGAAAGGGAGAGCAATCAGGATCCAAGCGGCCCCCAAAGAATGTTGGGGCGTCTGTGCTGGGGGGAGGGCTCCAAGAAGGAGAGCCATGGCTCAGGCCCCAGGTGAGTGGAGGAAGGAAAGGGATGCATTTGTGAGAGTCATCACAGCTGCTTCTGCAGAATCTTAACTTCTGGGGTCCCGCGCCTGCTCCTCCCTGAGCACCCACATGTGCAGCCCAAGGTCCTGACACCCAGCTGAGCTTCAAGAGAACTGGGGTAACTTGCCTGGGATATGGCAAGGGCTGCTGTCTCTCCAATGGCAACAAATAAAGAAATGCGAGCTCAGGTGCTGTGTGCCAACGCCACTCCAATGAGCAACACTCGGAGGTCTTTTGGCCTCAGATCCATGTAATAACTGGGGGAGGGGCGGGGGGAGCAGGGCTGTTTAGGAAGCAAGATGGTCACTGATGAATTAGCATTGTGCTGACAAGCCCGTCAAGGGGACAGGAGGCAGGGAGGAGCCTTTGCAATAGCTGGTTCACCTTGCAGTCCATCATGCTGCTATTTCATAGGGCACACAGCAATCATGTGGCCGTCAATAACTAAGTCAATCGTATCAATGCTGCCTGTCTGGAGATACAAACGTGCTTTTACAGCAATCCTGTGAACTATTCTTTATGACCAGCTGGGAGATTGGCTGGGTGGGAGGGGTTTGTTATGTTACCATTTTCAGAAGAAGAAGCAAGAGGCTCAGAGAGCTGCTCAGACTCCTCTAGCTCTCAGGGAAGAGGCTGAGACTAGAGCTCAGCTGGGCCGGCCCTGGGTTCAGTGACCAACTCAGGCCACCACGATGACCTTCAGGTTACATCTGCCTCCTCTCTCCAATGGAAAGTGAGTCTTACTGAAGAAAGGGTGGAATTGACCTCCATCTGCCACTCTCCCTCTGTACCCCTGAAGTCTCTTCTTTCAGTGAATTCACAGGGATGGTGTCGATGGCCCCACAGGTTTTAAAAGCATCAGAGTCCCAACCTCTACCGTGTTCCTCATTGGATGATTAAACCCTCCCCTGGAGCCACTCCACAGGCACCTTCAACACCCCTATGTGCACCTTAGCTGAGATCGTCCAGGACCCCAAGAACACAGCCCTGCACCACGAGTGGAAGGGTGGCGGGCAGGGAGGCAAGGTACCTGCCCCAACCCAGCCACCCCCGTGCCCCATTCCTCCTGCTCTCTGTGCCTCCCCTGTTCAGCTCTCTGACTTTACCCTTGGCCTTGTCTCAAAAGGAATACTTGGCAAAACCTGATAAAAAGTACAAAAGCCCAACATGAAAAACTCTGAAATTACTTAAAAAGCCAATGAGAGGACTTTGGCCCTCCCTCTTTGATACCATAACATGCAGCGGGATGAAGGCAGAGAGAATCCCTGGAACCCAGAATCTGAAGCAGGAATAATACTGCAGATCATGCAATGCCTCTGTTTTCTAGAAATGGCAGTTCACACCCATGAAGACAAAGGACTCCCAGGGATGCATGTGAGTGGCAGAACTGGGACTTGAACCTGTGTCTTGTCACCCCAACTCACACCACACTGCATAAGTGACGTGGGCACTTAGCTCTCCGGTCAGCCTCGAGACACTCGGATGAGAGACTACAGGGCAATTGGGACCTCAAAGGTCATCTTATCCATCATTCATGTCACACTTAAGTTTTTCATCCTAATGCTTTTAAAAACTGAAAAGATGAAAGGATGTGCATGAAACTAACGCCACTGAAATAATTTATTTCAGCAATTTAGGCTCTTGCCTCAGGGTCAAGACGGTGAAGGTGAAATGCAGGGTGAGGGAAATTTCAGGCTGAAGAATGCCACATGCATCAGGCATGAGGTACCCCTCCCCCTGTGCGTTTGAGAGCTAGGGACCATTTTCAGTAAGTCACCTTTGATTCCTGAGATGCAAGAACATGCTCACTTTTTCAGAAAGTCAGTGTGGGAAATGGGTCTCCAACTCAACGCCTGATAGGACCAGTGACCAGACCCGCCAGGCGAGCGGTCCAGGCCCAACAACCTCTGCTCCTCCTAGAAATGTTTTCCAGTACCAAGCCGGGCTTCCCTTTAAAAGCCTTACCTTTGTCCTGCCCATTGCTGCCTGGTGCCAACCCATTCACCACGGCTTTAGAGGCGCCAACGTCACATTCTGAAAGAAAGAAAAAAAGCACGAGGCTAAAGATGAGGTCTCCCTCCCCAGCAGGTACTGAGTCCCACACAGTGTGAGGTGCTGGGGACACGCAGGCTTCCGCATGCCTGGGCATGGGCCCCCTCCGGCGTCCTGGGAGAACTCTGAGAACTGTGTGTGGCCTGAAGCAGGAGAGAAGGCAAAAGCTGTCTGGGGGTGGAAGTATGTGGTGGGTGATATAAATTCTCTTGCTATGGCTTCATTTTGGACATTTTTTAAAAATCTGCTTAATTCCCTCAAAACAGCATCTCCTGTTTGACAAAGGCTTATCTGCCCATTCAAAGGCCAGCTCACACGCACCCCCGGGCGATCAGAGTGAGTCGGGCAACTGAAAGCTCAGGCTCTGTGACCCTTTCCTTTACCCCAATCCCACATCCAGCTGTCAGCAAAATCATGCTGTCCCTCCCTGGACACTGCCCCTCCTCACCAGCCCTCTGTCCCAGCTGAGGCCCTTGTGTTGTTGTCCCAGAGACGACATGACCTCCTGACCATTCCCCCTGCCTCCATTCTGTCCCTCCTCTTCCTCACCCCTCAACCTGCACCGGAGAACACTTTCTAGACCTGGACCTAACCACAGCCCTGGTCTAACAAGCCCCAGGGTGCAGGACAGATGAAAACCAAATAGAACAACGCAGTAGGATTTTCTAAAATCATTCTACTTTAACCTTGTTGTATTTCCCGTGTTTTATTTTATTTTATTATTTTTTAAAGATTTTATTTATTTATTTTTAGAGATGGGAAGGGAAGGAGAGAAAGAGAGGGAGAGAAACATCAATGTGTGGTTGCCTCTTGCATACCCACACTGGGGGCACCTGGCCAGCAACCCAGGTTTGTACCCTAGACTGGAATCGAACCAGTGACCCTTTGGTTCACAGGCCAGCACTCAATTCACTGGGCCACACCAGCCAGTGCTCACCTCTGTTTTAAAAGTAAAAATTTTGGGGTTTAGTCTGGGAATTCAACCATTTATTTATACTATTTGCTTGAAAATAAATGTATTCCAAGGTCCCAAAATGTACCAATGATTGTTTGGAATACAGTTTTGTAGTAAGTGGGATGACCTGTATCTTGACATACCTAGTTGTATTTAAATGAATGAATTGGCCTTCTTGATAATTAAAAGCAAACCAATAAGCCCCAAAGGCCAGCAGGCACCTACGGGACAAAGCCTGGGGACATTCACCCTGGACTGGAGGTCTTCAACCACTGGTCCCAGCTCTCTTCCAGCTGTATTGTCCCCCTCCCCCACCTGACACACTCACCTCCTCTCACGGCCTGTCAGATACTTTTGGACCAGTAGGCCTGTTCCTCCGAGGCTCTGGCTTGAGAATGTGCCCTTCCCATTTTTTACCTTGAGGAAATCCTACCTATCCTCTAGGCAAATGCCACCTTCTCTGTGTCAGCTGAGACCTGTCTGAATCCTGCTCAGCTGCAGACACCGAGACCCTCACTGCTCATCTTTGTCCCACCCAGAATTGATGGAGGCGGGAAAGAGAAGACAGGTGGGTGGGCAGACCCTGCCACCCAAGAACATGTGACTGGTGTGCTTGGAGTGACCCTTAACGGCCAAAAGCCAACCAATTATAACAGCTATGGTCTTTTAAACGTCTGTGTGGCTGGATCTGAGGAGCTATGCTAAGCATTCCATAACTAGCATCTCATTTTGTCCTTAAGACTTGGGGCTCTGGAGCTCTGTATTAGGAATTGCTATTTTATAAATAAAAAATTTGAGGCTCAGAGAAGATGCCAGACTCTAAGATCATTAAGCTGGGATTTGAACTCTGGTCTGTTCCATCCACAGGCTATCTTGTTCATCCCTGATTGGGATAAACACTTTTTTAAAAAAAAAAGATTTTATTTATTTTTAGAGAGAGGGGAAGAGAGGGAGAAAGTGAGGGAGAGAAGCATCGATGTGAGAGAGAAACATCAGTCACTTGCTTCTCACACCCCGACCAGGGACAGAACCAGGGATGGAACTGGAACTGAAACAGCGACCTTCTGCTTTGCAGGATGATGCCCAACCAACTGAACCACACCGGTCAGGGAAAACACTTTTTATTTTTAAAATAAAAAATATTTTATATACATATGTCAGATACATTCTATATAAAATGGTTTATGTATATGTATATAAACCAGATACATTCTGTATTATAATATATACTATAGAATATGTCTGGTTGATATATATCCTGCTTCCCTAAATGCTAGCTACTTCCCTGCATGCTGGCGCTGAAGCCCTGTCCCAAACCCCAGCAGCTCACTTGACTGAGACAAGGTCACCCCACCTAGTCCTTCACAATCAGCCTCCCCAACACCAACTACCCTCACAGGCCAGCCTGGATGCTCCTGGATGCAGACAGGAGCAGGGCCCACTGCTCCTCCTACCAGCAGCCTGGACAGGCGCCCCCAGGCTCCGTTCTGTTTACTGCCTTCGATCCACCCACGGATGAAGGCCAGTTCCCCCAGAGGCCAACGTCTCCCTTGCACCTCCGTTACTGGGGTGGGTGAAAGGAGGGTGTTGGCAGTAAGGCCAGAAATCCACGTAAAAGAAACATCGCAGGTTCTATCACCCCACCTGTCCTTTGACTGTCCCTTTTCCCACACACCTGTCCTAATTTTTCTCAGCTGTCTTCTTCCTAGGACTGTAGACTTTGTTTCAGGTCTTCCCAAGCCAGCATCAGAGCAGCCTCTGAGCTTCCACCAGATCTAGCCCCATGTCTTTCCTCTCCTTTTTTCCTTCTATTAATTAAACACAGCTAACTTAAAGAAATTTTGAAAGACCATTCCATCCACTTAGACTCAAATTCTGCAGCACAGTGATGTCCAACAGCCTGGGTTTGCCCCAACTCCTACTCACTAACCAGTGATCCCAAATTATTAACCACTCAGGGCCTCAGTTCCCCCATCTGAAGAATGGGAGAAGTAAACCATGCCCACCTTTGTGGGTTTGCCAGGAGAATGAAATGAGATAATGCAGACAAAGCACCTACCTTGGTGACTGGCAGCCAGTCCTGACTCGGAGGAAGAATGTAACAGGGTGTAGCCAAGAAGGGGACTCCAAATAGGGATTTGTAATGGGGTCCAGAACTCAAGGTGTCCAGGAAATATTAGAAAAAAATATATATATAGGATGTCCTCACCCCCACAAGTCTGAGCTGGGGGAAGGGACACATGGAGCAGGGCCATTCAGAGCTGTTTTGTATAGCAACAGCTTTGAAGCTAACCTCTAGCATGGTCATTTAACATATCTATAATCTTCAGCTGGTTTCACAGATATGTTAAATAGCTGTGGCCATGCTTTGAGCCGGGGGATGGAAGTGACTTCCACCCAAGATGTAACTGGGACGCAACTCCCCCTGGTTACAGCGCCCGTGTGAGCATTTGGAGATGACTGGCTCCATGCCATGGGGCCACGCCTGCCCAGACTTACTATGGCAGCCCAGTAAAGCTAGAATACGGGAATGCTGGCAGATGTAACTGATTGTGGGAGGAGGCAGAAATGGGGCTGCAGAGAAGACTGGTGCTGGGATTTAAACCCAGGCGCAGCAGGCTTGCCAAGGAGAGGACCACGCAGCTGTGGCAGTAGGGGGTGAGTATGTGGCTTTGGGTTGCTCCTTTTTGCCACGTGGCTTAGGAAGCAGGAGAGACTTTGCCTGGAAGAAAAGGGGTGAAAGGACTCTTGCTGGTGGGCCATGAGAAGGTGCCACATGGTTTTCGATTGACTGGAGATCTAGGCGGCGACACAGCTGATGATGTCGGAAGCCTGAATCATGGACTTCTACTTCTTTTCCTGAGATACGGTACCCCAGACTGGGCAGAGGGAGAAGGAAGGACTGTGCGTTTGTGGGTATTCTAAAGGACTCTAGTATTTTAAGGAAGACATTAAGTCATTACTCTAAGTCTGTACAGCTTTTAAATAAATAATTCCTTTCCTTTTCAGCAATCTCTGGCATTGAGAGGTGTCTTTCCTCTGGCGGCGGGCAAAGTGAACCTAGTATGGGGGGAAACCCCCGGAGAAATAAGGGGGGTCCTTTTGGTAATAGTATATCGTACACCCCCACCCCTGGGTCTGTTCTGTAACAAGAAGAATGCATGGTTTTCATGCTGTTCAGTCCACCAGAGGTTAAAAGAAATGTTTTCTACATAGCTGCTCTCTCCCTAATGATCATTTTAATACTGGCATAATATTCCATCGAGTAAGTACACAGAATGAACCTACTGATTCCCCACCTTCCTTCGGGTGATGTTTTTGTTGCCTTCAAATGAAGACAGACATTCCCAAGAGTGGGATTATCATGTCAGAGGGTCCAGATTTTTTGGACTCTGGCTGCGCAAAGCCTCCCTCCAGCACCACACCCAAGAGGGAGACCCTGGGGAAAAGTCCCACAGGGACTCCCACACCCTCACCCTCCTGCCCAGCCCCTCCCTTCCTACTTCCTCTGGCCTTTATTCGTGCCAGGAGTAAGCAGGAATGCCAGTTTAGGCTAATTCTGATATTAGAAGAACAAAAAACTTTAGGCCGCAGAGCAAAAGTTTAAAAAAATGACAACAGAGACAAAAAGTTAAACAAAAACAAAAATGAGTTACAAAGCAGGAACTACTGGCAGTACCTGAATCCACCTGGAAGGGAAAAGTGTGCAGCCTGTTCATGCACAGCAAAAGCACGGACTGCATCCGGGAGCAGTGAGTCCTCCTCGAAAGGAGGAAACTGGGGCTGATACCCACGGACGGAACACTGGCCAAGCCTTGG
Organism: Trachops cirrhosus; assembly: GCA_028533065.1. Taxonomy (NCBI): domain Eukaryota; kingdom Metazoa; phylum Chordata; class Mammalia; order Chiroptera; family Phyllostomidae; genus Trachops; species Trachops cirrhosus. Next base: position 132,473,158 of record CM052542.1, read on the forward strand.
GCAGGGTACTCAGTACACTAGAAGCACTGCCTCACTTAATCATCACACAATGCCAGCGAGCTGGCACTTTTAGGATGGCCACTTTACAGAGGAGGATGCAGAGAAGGGTCCACCACAGGCCCAAGGTCACACAGGTGGCACCTGAGGAAGCCGAGTTGTGGCCCTGATCGGTTCCACCCAGAGCCCTCCTTGGTCCCAAAGCACACAGGGCCCTGCCTAGTTCAGGGCCCGGCTAAAGGGCACTGTGTGCAAACAAACAGAAAGCCTTGTTTTTCATCCACAGAGGTCTCTGGTGACACCCTGGAAACAACGCAGGATTAGAGCACCCTTGACCGACCTGTACCCTCGTCATCCCCCCTACCCCCGCTGCCTCCAGGTTGTGGGAGGCTGCAGGCAGGCTCAGTAGCTAAGGCAGGCCCTCATCTCCAGATGGAAGCATCTCGTCCTCAAATTCAGGGCTGGAAAGCAGACAGCTCTTGGCCGCACAACGAGCAGGAACGCATTCCCTTCTCATCTTCCCCAGCCTGTACTTTCTAGGCCAGCTCTACATTAAACACACTCAAAACCGGTCATTTGTTTAGGTCTCACAAAAGGGTGAGCGGAGGGCTCTGCCAGCCAGGATGAAGGCCGTGTTAGATTAACTTGCACCCTGGGGCAATTATGGTCAATCTGTTTACCTTCACTGCCATCACTGGGATTAAGAAAGCCACTGGGGTGTATACACGTCAAATTTTTATAGAACTGTATATTTAAAATATCTGCAGTTTAATGTATCCCAATTATATCTCAATAAAGTTGTTAAAACAGAGCAAAAGGAAGCTATTATAAAGGTCAGGATACGTGCATGTAAAGTGTGTGGCACAGTTCCTGTCACGTGGTGGATAATAAATCCATAATAATGAATGTGATGATAGTGATGATGACGATTTATGACAAAGCTTTGGCACTTACCCAGGCCTCAAAAACTAAAAAATGCAGTGCAGTTGGGACCTTCAGGGTAAGGAGGAAATCTGGGTAAATTGCCAAGTTGTGTAGATTTCTCCAGAACAAAAAGGGTTTAAAATGACTTACCAGAGCTCATGGTGGTGACAGGACAAGTCTTCTGCAACTGGGGCTCTGCACTGCTCTGCAGAAAAACACACACCACACAATGGCAGCGATGAGCGGCAGGTTCAAGACAAATCCCCGTGGTTCACGTTAAAAATGAAAATAACATATACATCCTTGATAAAACAGAGCTGAACCGGGAGTCAGCTTGCCCAGGCTCCTGGTTCTTGGTCTGCCACACACCAACAGGACCTTGGGCACATCACTCAGCCTTCTTGGCCTCAGTTTTGCTACCCATACTTGGTCTCAATACTATCCAAGGTCTCTTCCCGCTCTAAAATTCAGTTAAAGCCCTCAAGTTACAGGAGTGCACATACAAGTCAGGGAGAGGCTGAAGGAAAGAGCCACATTTTGGGAGAAAGGTAAAATCACAATATTATTGGGGGTTAATAATAACAACAACAGCAGCAATAAAGATAGTTTATTAGGCACAGGGAAATGTTCTAGATGCTTTCAATATATTAATTCATTTGCTCCTCACGACCCTACAAGGTAAGCTCTAACGTCGTATTAGTTCACACAGATGAGGAAACCGAGGTACAGAGAGGTGAACAGCTTGCCTGCCAATGGAGCAGAGTGGCTACTGGAACCCAGACAGCCTGACTTGAAAGCCCAGGCTCGCAGGCGCTGCACCGACCACTGAAATTCAAGTGGATCACCCTCTTATTCAGTGTGGTCTTATCCTCGGGTCCCAGTAACCCCTGATCTGCTTTATATCACTACAGTTTCTTCTCTTCTAGAATTTATACAAATGGTTCCATAGTGCATGTAATCTTTGTACCTGGCTTTGCTTACTTAGCATAACAGTTTAGCATTTGGCCATATATATGTGGGTCCTTTTCTGGACTTCATTCTGTTTCATTGATTTGTCTTAATCCAATAACTCACTGTCTTAATTACTATAGTTTTATAGTAAGTCTTGATATAGGTAATGTCAGTCTTCCAACTTCGTTCTTTTTCAAAATTGTTTTGGTTCTTCTAGGAACTTTGATTTTCATATAAAGTTTAGAATCATCTTGTCAACTTCTACCAAAAACAAAACAACCAAAAAAAAAGAAGAAGAAGAAAACTGCTAGAATTTTTATTGTGATTGTGTTGAATCTATAGATTAATCTGGGGAAAATTACCATTTTAACAATATTGAATTTTCCAATTCATGAAAACAGACTCTCTCTCTTCTTATGCAAGTCTTCTTTAATTCCTCTCAGCAGCGTTTCATGATGCTCAGACTGCAGGTCTCACACATATTCTGAACAGCAAGGTACAGCTGAACATCTGAAGGACAATCTGGAGAGCCAGTCTTCAGGATATGTGGCACCTTGCTATTTAAAGTGTGGCCTGCAGACCAGAGGCACTGGCATCACTGGGAGCTTATTAAAAATGCAGAACCTTAGTCTCTACACCAACTGAATCACAATCTGCATTTTAAAAAGACCCCCAGCTGGTCCCTGTGCAGTTTAAAGTATGAGAAGCAATGATGTAGAGGAAACCCACTCCTAGGTTGATAAACTCTGTAATAAGAAGGTCAAGGTATGGTTTGAAGGTCTGCACAAGAAGACATGCTTTAGCTTCCTCTTTAACATGGGCCTTGTTTCCTTTCCGGGTGGCTGCCTTGATCACTGCCCTTGGAACTGACCCAGGAGAATGCTCAGGGCAACAAGGAAATCATTCTAAGTCCTATGCAGCCCAAATCAGCAGCACTTTGCCTCTGTCACTGTCAATGCACCTGAGACTATCCTTTACCTTCAAGAGCCCCTCAGATCATTGTCCAAGTGGTGCAAACACTTGTTCTCTCAGTCCAGGAACACAACCCTCTGTGTTCTCTAAGCCCAGTGGTTTCCGGTCCTGGTTTTATGATACTTTAGTTTTCTTCCCAGAACTGACAGGGCTGTTGTGGCCCTGACCAGTGTGGCTCAGTTGGTTGGGCGTTGTCCCTCACAGCGAAAGGTCACAAGTTCGATTCCCCTTCAGGGCACATACCTAGGTTACAGGTTCCGTCCCTGTTCAGAACATGTACTAGAGGCAACTGAGTGATGTTTCTCTCTCACATTGATGTTTCTCTCCCTCTTTTTCTCCCCCCTTCCCCTCTCTCTAAAAATTAAATAAATAAATGAGTGAATAAATAAATAAAAAGGGGCTGTTCAATAGCATCCAAACATTTGTATTTTAAAAATAATTTTAGTAATAAATTTTATTATGTTAAGGTTTTATTCATTCAACTTTTAAGGCATTATTGAAGAAATGGTATTGATTCAACCACGGAGCTATTTTAACAGAAAGTACTTTTATTCTTTTATAGTCCTTCTACCTTTAGCTATCTGCATAAATAACATTTACATAGTTGTAACCATAATGTCTGGACATTTTTGTGTTCTTTTTTTTTAAATTGTCACCCAAGGATACATTCACTGATTTTAGAGTCAGAGGAAGGGAGAGAGAGAGAGAGAGACATTGATGTGAGAGAGAAACGTCAATCAGTTGCCTCCCACATGTGCCCTGAAATGGGGACCAAACCAACAATCCAGGTATGTGCCCCAACTAGGAACTGAACCCATAACTTTTCAGTGTATAGTATGATGCCATCTAGCCAGGGCCCAACTTTTAAATTAAATATTTCATTAACATTTCCTGGATTTTTACAGTCATTATATCCATCATTTTAATGGCTCTATAATATTTCATAGTAACAACACTCCCTATTCATTTACCAATTCCCTCTGTATAGTTTATTTAATCCATCTTCATTTTACAAGTAAGTATGCAGCATGACAGCATTCTTAGGCGGGGAAGAGACGAATGGAAATGTCCCATAAAACAAACACAAAGGATGCCTCGTCTCACACGTGGTGAGTAATCATCACATGTGGGTAGTCCTTTGCCCATTTTATATTTTTCAATATAGATACTAGTGATTTCTAAGTATCAGCCCTTTCTTACTTACAAACTAATCTAAAGTACACATGGTCAGGGATAATATCCCAAATACTATCCATTACTTTGACACGAATGCCCCCCAGCCACAGTAGATGCCACTGCAGCTCTCTGGGAGGCCCTCCCTGTATCAGGTACTAACCATGCAGTGATTGGGTTGGAAGGAGAAAGCCCTAGCCAGGTAGCTCAGTTGGTTAGAGCATTGTCCCCATATGCCAAGGTTGCATGTTCAATCCCTGGTCAGGGCACATAGAAGAGGTAACCAATGAATGCACAAATAAGTGGAACAAAAAAATCTGTCTCTCTCTCTTTCTCAAATCTACAATAAATATTTTTTAAAAAGATGAAAGGAGAGTGGGCCCAGAGTGACAGGACACTCTTTTGATGACAGTGTAGGTGATAGTGACAATGTATAGGGGAGTACCAGCTCTGCATGTGAAGACTTTTTGGGGACTAGGTTCTGCTGCATTCTGTCACTTGGTGATTGATTGAATCTGCAGCAGGTGACACGAAGATGCAGTGGGCAGTTTTAAATAAAAACTGCAGCAAGAATGGCAGTGGCAGCTGTGCCAAGGATGGCGCCCAGAGTCCAGTCCTCGCCAGTGGTGGCGACAGCAGTGACACCCTACCCAGACTATTCCAGGGCCTGACTTTGGCTCTGATTCCAGCCAACTCAGCCTCCTTGAATTCCTGCCCCTGTTCTGAGTGCCTCTCCAGCCTCCCATAAACTCAGAACCACCCAAGGCCTTGCCAATAAATCCCTTTCCAGTGTGACTTAACCAGGGGTGCTTTCTGGTTGTTCTGCAGCGCAAGAACCTTGACCAGCAAAGATAGGGGGGAGGAGCGCATCCCAAAGGCTTCACCGGGAAAGGAAAACCTTCATTCCTCTCTCCTGCAATATGGCCAGCCAGATCCGAATCCCACTTGGCTCAGCAAATGGTTTAGTCAGCGGGATGCATCCAGGAAGATGCACAGACCGAGCCTGACCGGAAGAGTGCTAAGCGCTTTGAAAGTCATGATCCAGTCTCTACTGTTTATTTGGACATAGTACAAGCTATTACAATCATATGTAGAATTTGAGAGTTTATTTTACATAAAAACCTGTGACACTTAATATTTATTTTAAAACTAAGCTGTAAAGAGCTTAATCTGGTTGAGAACATGATGGCACCTCTTTGGAATTTCTCCCACTTGTCTGCTCCAAAGGAGGCAGGCGCCTTTGGGTAAAAGCCAAAAAGATGAACAGCGCCGTCTAGTGGCAAAACTGGACAGGTTTCCCCCAATGGGTTGCAGGAACCTACACAGTTGAGTGTCACAGCTTGGGTGGGCCAGTGAGGGTCAAGACACCATTCCCCGCACTGGGCTCTGGGACCTACCGTACTTGGTCAAAGTGCTGCAGCATCAACACAGACATTCCACCAGAAGAACAAGATGTGAAGGAGCCAGACTTGTTAAGAATGCATCTAGATAATTAACAGTTCTCCATGGTCCCTCCCTAATTCCACGACCCTATAATTCTGAGATGACACAGAATGAAAAATTACTGAAAAGTAAAAGTTATACTCCTGCTTCCAGCTAATGAAATAGGATCCAATAACTAAATATGGGTCTTTTGTTGGGGAAGGAAAGAAGGTCCTTATATGGGTGCTTCAGGGATACATGACCAGGGAGGAATTGAGTTTGCCTGTAAACACGAGCTCAAGGTTCAGCAAAGCTTCTTAGAAGAGAATGAGCCTTCGGTTGGCCTCTCAACACAGCATGCTCTAGCTTTGCCAATGCACAGCGGCGTCTGCCTCTGTGAGCCACCCTGACCTCTCTGCACACACAAAAGACTGTAAGTTTCTGGGGCAGAGACACTGTCATCCTCAGGACCAAGCATACAGTGGGTGCTCAGTCATGATCTTGGCCCTACTCTCTATTTCGCCTTCAGGACCTAACTTTGGAGTCTTGTCTGCAAGATAATCAGACCGTCCTTAACTCTACCGCAGCTGCTTAACAGGAAGCTAGCTCCCCACTCTGACCAAACCCTGGTTCTACTCTAGCTTTGAAATCCAATCTGGGACTTGATATATTTGCAGTTACTTCCAATGGCTTGAAAAGAATAGAGACAAGTCACAAAGCCTCACTGGTTTTTTTTTTAAAGCCTTATTGCTTTAAACTTCGCCGATCTACCACAAAGTCATGCTTCTCCAATTTTGACAGCTCATCCTCTTCTCAATCTCTACTAATGTCATTTCTCTTCAAATGCACTCTCTACAGTATCGCAGAGGGTGCAGAGGCTCCTCGGAAAGCCAGAAAGGACAAACACTGAGTCACTAGCACTTCCTTTTCAAGGAGAGGAAGTTAAGATAAGCTCGACCCTGACATTAACTTCAGTCTGGAATCCCATAACATGGCTGGTGGCTCAGAACACAACACAAGATTTCTGTGAAAAGATCGATGCTTCTGGAGACTGAGCAATAGGAAAACTCATCAGGAAGGCCATCCCCCACATCCTCCCATTTCCTCCTGGAGTCCCTCCAACACAGTTTCCGTTCTAACCAATTATCTGAAATGGCCTTCAGAAAGGTTTCCAGTGCACACACACGGCCAAGCCCAGTGAATTGTGCCCTGACCGGAGCCTCACTGACCTTTCCACTGAATGTAAGACAGTTAACTCCTTCCTCCTTCCACAGTCACTTTCTGGTCCTGATCTCTAAGTGTCACTGTGCACTGGTTTACCCTGGGCCACAACTATCGTCCCTCTAGAAAAGGGCCTCTGTGGTCCTTCTAGGAGTTTAAGAGCTGGGGACCCCTGGCTAGTCCTCATTCCTCTCCAAGGACACACTCACTCCCTTGAGGATTTTATCTGGAATATTAGAACCAGAGGATCCATGCAGGTTACAGAGTCCTCGTTCATGGTTTCCCACTTGTATTGGAAGGCGGTTCCATGAGCCCCTCAGGCCACAGTGCAGGTGCCCATCCCCCAGCCCCCACCTTTCACTTCAACCGGGGTAGCTCTGTGCTTTTACCAATTTCATTCATTTGTACTTCCTGAGCTTTCCTTGGATAAATGGGTTCTATAGCTACAAAAAAAAAAGTTTGTGAACCAGAAATCTAATCTCCCCCTTACTATTTAGGAGCAAAAACAGATTCAGAAAAGTTTCCCTCTGTCTTGCTTTATACCCCTTCTCTTAAGCCCACTCTCCCATCCCTCTTCTAACTTCCTCAGAGCGCCTTCGGCCTCTTGGCAACAGAATCTGAATTCCAGATGACAGTCAGCCCTCCACAGCTGACGGACTGGACAGTGTCATTTTCCCCTTTAGAACCTTTTGATATTGCCCCATAACTCACTGAACAATGCAAAGTCCCAATAATGAACTGCCAGGACCAACTGAACCCATTACTCACTTCTCCCCACCTTCCCTCCCAGTCTCCGCTCCTCCAGTCAGGCCTCATGCACAAAGTCCACCAGACAGTGAGTACCTTCAGGCAGGGCAGCGCCTTGTTTATCTCTATTCTAACACCTACTAAGGCACCCAGCACAGAGCAAGCACCCAATCAGTATCAGTGTGGAGTGAATAGCTGTCCCTTGCATAAGCCTCAGTGCCCTGCTTTCTCCTCTTTTCCTTGCCACGCCCTCCACCCAACACCTGATAAGTTGCCTAGTCTTGTCATCTCTTCCATCTTCATGACTCACGTGTCCTAGCCACCTCTGCTTTTCCATCCGTACACTCACCATTCTATTCCATCACCTCATTCTCAGACCATTACAATATCCTAATAAGGCTCAGACTCACCCTCATAGTCTGTGTACTGCCACATTCTGACTTCAGCAGTGAAAGAGTTCCCGGGGCAGATTTCAATGGGGGAGAAAATCTACAGGGCCTCTCTGAGCTCAGGGGGGTTGGCTCGGCAGTATGGGGCAAAAGGAAAAAAGGCGGTGAAGCTCCTAAGAAAGAATAATGCATCTAAAACACAGATCCGTTGATACCATTCAAATAGCATTTCTTCAGCACCGACTATGCACCCAGGACAGGGCTTGGCCCAGAGGACACCAATATGAATGTGACGCAGCTGTTGTCTTTGAGGCTATCAGAGTGACAGGGTGACAGACACAGCCCGTTTAAACATAATAATACAATGGGCAACCCTTCTGCTAGCAACCTGACCGAAGTGTTATGCGAACACAGAAAAAAAGGAATGAATTCTGCTTGGGAGAGAGAATCAAGGAACGAGCAAACACTAAAATTTAAAAATGTTCAATGCCATGCCTTCTAAAATGACCGACAATGCCACACTTCGGGAAACACTAGTCTAAAACATCAAGTCCAAATTCTTCAATGTACCATAAAACCCTATAAGATGAGATTTCAAGGACTTTTCTAGCCTCATTTCCCCATATCCTCAATAAGCCCTAAGCTCTATGCACACCATATGTGCCACTCCCACTGAACCCTGACAAGATTTCCCAATTCTGGTCTTTAATCTCTTTGTTTCTTCCCAGTAACACCTTCCTCTCACCTCCCCAAACTTTAAGGCCAATCCCAATAGTCAGATCCACTTGGCCCACAACTAAAGGTTTTTATTTTGGTTTAGTTTTGTTTTTTAAACCCCCATTAAAATTCATGATGATAAGAAACTCATTTTAATGAGACCTATTTGTAATCAAAGGATTCAGAAATCCCATGCCCAAGTCTCACTAAGACCACCACCTCTCAACCCAGGTCCATGCCAGAAAGAGGGGACAGATTCAAGCGAGAGAGTTAACTACCAATAAGTGCAAGCATTTTTAACCTTCCATACGTAAGTGAAGCCTTTAAATGAACATACAAGGTTAATTCTGTCAAAAAAATTGCCAACAACCAAAATATAGCCCCCAAATAGCTTAAAGTCTTATGAAAGCAGTATTATTTGAACTTCAGACAATAGACTTTAGGAGATAACCTGTAATCACATATTATTTATATATTATAATGCATAGTTTACGGCAAACATAATAGAGGGTTAATATCCTTTTTTTTTAAATCCTCACTCAAGGACCTTTTTTTCATTGCTTTTAGAGAGAAAGGAAGGGAAGAGAGAAACATTGATGTGAGAGAAAAACATCAATCAATTGCCTCCTACACATGCCTGGACTGGGGATTGAACCCACAATCTAGGTATGTGCCCTGACTGAGAATCGAACCTGTAACTTTTTGGTTACAGGATGATGCTCCTAACAACTGAGCCACACCAGCCAGGGCAGGTTAATATCTTTAGTTTACAGCATACTTATACTTATTGCCAAGAAAAAATTTAAAAGGCATGGAGAAGTAATTCCCAGAAGAAAAATGCAAATCTATGAGAAAATGTTTACTTAACATGATTAATTTTAAAAAAGATTCAAATAATGACTAATCATTTTTTCCACTTCTTACAAATTAGCCCACAAATTTGAAAACATTAATACTCAATGTGGACAAATGCAAAGATGCTGGCCTTTTCCTGTACAGGCAGGCGGTGACACTGTAGATTGTTACTACTGTTTTCAGCACGGCGTATCAGGAGCTATGCACCTGGCACCCTCCGGGCTTTAGGGGAATCTCACCTGAAGAAAGAGCCTCCAGTGATAATAAAGCAATGCAGACGGAGATGTCTGTCACAGATTCATTAAGGGCAGTGAGAACCTAGTAACACTCCAGTACTCGGTGACAGTGGACCAGACCAAGTACACGGCCACTCACTCCTGTGTGGACTGTTGAATAGTTACGCAGATAAATGGTTACACGGACCACACAATACGGGAAAAGACTTCTTATCATAAGATTAGGTGAATAAAGCAACGTATAGGTCTGTTTGACATTTGTGATTATAATTACATAAAAAACAAAACATATGCACACATTTGAAAGGAAATATGCCCAAAGTCTAGTAATGATGTGGTAATGTGGCATTACAGGTAACCTTATTTCATTCATATTTTCCAATCTGTTTATAAGATAGTTATAATATTTTTTAAATGAAAGGTATTTTTTTTTCATGCCTGGCATTTGATACGCAATTGTTTAATCTTTAGAACTTTCAGGAGAAAATTCTAGGAGACGAGCTTCTAAAAATTGCCACTAACAATCTTGCCCATTAGAACACAGCAATCTTCCACATGACGCAATCTTCCACAGAACCAATGGCAAACACCCCAAATGTGGAATTTCAACATGAATTGCCAGTGATTGCTTTTGTTTAATGAAGCCAAACTACTCCCATGCAGTGTCTTATGAGGACGGGTTGGATGGGGTTGGGATGAAATGACTAGAATGTTCAGCCAGATTTCCTAAAGAAGCAATTGCACTGAAAGCTTTCGTCCTAAAATAGCCCGCCAAGGCTGCCAGGTGACAACACACACAGCACCCCACTGCTCCCTAGGACTCTGGTCGCCAGTTCCCTGCTCCTGACCCGACTTCGTGGCATTCCACAGCCCTGAGCTCCTTCTCAAACTCTTTATATGTACAACTCTGGGCACACGGCGTTTCTGAAACACGCATTGTTAACCAGGATGAGTCTTCAGTACAAAAACTGGCCCATCTGTGTTTCCCAAATATGGCTGTGTCCACGGAGCCAAAACCAAGCTGTCTGACGGCAGCATCTGGACGTGTGGAGCCCTTCTCTCAGACAAGCTAGATGATTCAAATGAGGGCAGATGCACAAACTCATCAGATAAAAGCCAAACGTCTTAGCTCTATTTCAATTGTAAACACAAAACCTCAAAGTAATAAAGGCAAGCCCTGGCCATCAATGACGCCCTTCTTCTGAAGTGGCCACTACATCACATCTCCCTGTAGAGAAAACATGAATGAAAGCATTCTGAATTCTCAGGAGAGTCAAAATTGGGCTGTCGTCTGCAATACAGGGAAAGGGGACTGAGATGTTACTGTGTGTGGCTTAACAAAAATCTTAACAAACCTGAAAACGGTCTGTCAGACGTTGAGAAGGAGGAAGAAGGGTGGGTTTGATATGGCAGCAGAGGTGTCCACTCTTACAGACAATCCACAGTTCAACTGTTCTTTTAAAGCACAAAATTGCTCAGGCTACGTGTTTGCCACACCACGCATCACACAGACATCTGCAGAGCAGGCCCACAGCAAGCTCGGGAATGAGGGAACAGAAGCGCCATTCAGCGAAAGGCCTTAAGTACCTCGATCCACAATACTGGCGCATTCAGGGATTGTTTGTTTTCTTTAAGAAGTTCTGAAGTTTTACTGAGAGTGTACTGACCTAGCAAAAAGCCAACATGAAACACTGAAAACATTATCTTTTCTAAGAAAGCCTCTCTTCTTGGTGGCATTTATTTGGGAACTGGGGTGGAACACACACAGGCAGGCCCAGAATCAATGATCCCTGAACTCGGCCTGTGCTGAGGCCCGCGTAGACCATGAGCGCCCGCCTGCAGAGACCGTGAGACTCTGGCTTCCACGAACCGCACAGTGAGCTCCAGTACATTAGCCACTTTTCTCTGTTTTCTTAATTTTATCCTGCACTGATTTTCAGCAATTTTTCAACACATCAGGCAAAAAAGTTGCATTCAAGCATTTGAGAACACAGTGCGAATTTCTGACAGGTTTTTTTCAAAATGAGCAAAGATCACTAAAGTATTCAATGTAGTGCCAAACTCATAGCAAACATTCAATCAAAATGTATTTAAGAAAATCTATGTTGTCTCACAGACCAGGCTACCTGGAAACAGATTGGCGTCTATTGCACATTTACATACTGACAAATAAAAATTTTAATTACATGCACACACACTTCCGACTTCAGTTGCTCTTCGTGTATCCAACTATATCGATAATCACTTTGAACATGAATGGTCTAAATGCACCATTTAGAAGACATTGTCAGAGTGAATCAAAAACAAGACCCAACTGCATGCTGTCTACAAGAAACCCACTTTAACTATAAAGACACATATAGGTTAAAAATGAATGGATGGAAATATGTCATGCTCATCGTTGGTATATGTGCTCAGTGGCTCTGAGAGAATAAACAAAACAAAACAGGGTCAGAAGAACTGGGCTTGAATCCAAACTCTGCCAGGGCCCTGAGCCCCTTAAATGCTTTATACGTATGACCCCGGGCACACAAAGTTTCATTTTTGTCAGAGCTGTACCAATTGGGAAAACCCTTAATTCCTCAGCTTCAGAGTTTACTCATCTATAAAACGGAATACCTAAATTAATAAGGTGTTTCTGAGATTAAAATTTAAAATGTATATGAGCTCTGGCCGGGTGGCTCAGTTGGTTGGAGCATCGTCCCATATACCAAAAAGATTGCGGGTTCGATCCCCGGTCAGGGCACATACCTAGGTTGTAGGTTCAATCTCCAGCTGGGGTGCATATGGGAGACATCAGATGGATATTTCTCTCCCTGTCTGTCTCCCTTCTTCTCTCTCGAAAATCAATAAACATATCCTCCAGTGAGGATTAAAAAATAGGTTTAAGCCTGTTTAAACATACATATGTATGAAACATTCTATATTGCTGTATTATAAAAGTATTCTAGCCAAGAAGGCGCTGGTCTAGTCCTATTACCCTTTGTTTATTGCTTTAACAGACTGTTTAATATAATCACTGTGTATCTTATTGTGAGGTTGATATTACTAGCACTTACCTGCGCAAAACGTCAGGCTTCTCTAACTGAAGTAGCATCTAAGAACCAAGGCATCTCTGACCCTGCCTTCCTATGCAAAGTCAGGCAGTGAAGGGCACTCTCGATAAAGACATCAGGGACAAACCTTGAGAACATTATGCTCAGGGAATAAGCTAAGCCGTGTATGACGCCACTTACATGAGGTAGCTAGAGTAGTCAAACTCAGAGACCGAAAGTAGAACGGCTGCCAGGAGCCGGGGGCCGGGGAGAAAGGGGCGTTGTTGAATGGATATAGATGTTCTGTTCCGCAAGCTAAGAAGAGTTCTGGATGGATGGTGGTGGTGGAGGTGGTTGCACGACAATGTGAATGTACCTAATACCACTGAACTATGTGCTTAAAAAATAGTTAAGATGTTAAATTTTATATTATGTGTGCTTTACCATAGTAAAAAAAAATTTTTTTTAAAAGAGTGACTTCAGAATTGCTATCTCTTTAAGGTCAGGTCTCAAGGAACCAAACCATTCCCAGCAAGCACTGTTCATGGTGCACGCCTTCTGTGCGAGGCCCTGTGCTCAGGCTGCAGATCAGACAGATGAACCATCTCATTTCCTGAATGCTGACTGTGAACCAGCCACTTTCCACATGTCATTTCTAATCTGTACAACTCTGTGTAAGGTTTCTATACCCATTTTGCAAATGGAGAAACTGAGCCTCAATTAACGTTAAAAGACTCATGGAAGAGTCTTGCAGAAGCCAGCAGGAAAGCTGGATTATAGACCCCAGCGCTGGCTCCCAAGCCTGTGTTCTTTCCAGTCCACGATGTGGCCTCACCCACAGAGGCACCAAACAGTCCCTGCCTGAAGCCAGAGGCTCTTATGTCAAGGTCGATCAGAGAATCTACAGGCCTAAAAAAGAGACACAGATAACTTTAGGGGGCATTTTTACCCAGCTATGGCAAAGAAATAATCCAATTTATTAGCCAAGATAAGACATGGTACCTGCCGTCAGAGACCTTACATTCTAGCTGGGGACAGAAGACTAGCTGCCTCAAACCCTTGATGAATCACTAGAGGCAGCTTGAGAGAGCACCGATGGACTGCCCTCCAGGTCAGGATGTGCCAGCTGGGAGAATGCCAAGCTTCCAGACCTACCTGCAAAAGACCTGGGTCCATGCTGACAAAAGCACCTTTTCTGAATGCTTGAAATATCCCTGTTAATTTTATGATACTAACTTCAGTAAGGAGAGTGTTGGGGGGGGCAGTGTATTAAACTGAATACACTCACATTTTCTAACAGCCTTTAGGAAGCAATGACACCCATCAACACACCCTTATCTACAAAAACCTTTAAAAATGTGTACATGAATCCTAGAATAAATACAATGGGTTTCAGTTGCTGCTCTGCCATTTACTAGATGCATGATCTGGGGATGGTCAGTTAACTTTGCCAAGCCTCAGTGTCCTCATCTATAAAATGGGAAAAAAACAGCCACCAATTTCAGTGTCACGGTGAGCATTGAATCAGGTCAGGCACGTCAAGTGTGCCTGTCACGGTGTCAGAAAGTGCTCACCACACCGCGACTGCTTTCAGCATGATCGGCAGCAGCAACGGCCTCTGAGGTGGGGCTCAAGGCCACACCGTCCTCAGCTGGTTTCTGAGTAGCTGCAGATGTGCTGTTTCATCTACAGAGAGGCCGGTCTTCTCAAGCTGATTAAAAAAGCAGCCCTGGCCGGCTCGCCTTTCAAGAGCTTAGTGCACCTACTTCCTCTCTCTCCTGAAGTTACGTGGCCTGTCTTTCCTCAACAGCACCATCCCCTCTGTAGCTCAGCTTCCCAGGGTTACCTCTCCCGGCTGTTACTAGCTAGGTGTCACTTGATTTACATCTAGAACTTACTGCCTTCCATGTCTCTGGCTATTAACAAGCTGTTCACCTGAAATTTCCAAGGTGGTTTCCACACAGGTAGTGCTTGGTACACAGTAAAGAACAGACCCAGGTCCAGTTCGATCCGCGGAAAGGATTTCTACTGAGGCGTATGTGAAAGTGGGAGTATGTGAAAGTAAAGTAAGCACAGGACACAAAATGGCCTTGAATGTAGGCAAAGGCACTTGTGTTTGTCTCTGTCAGGCCATAAAACACCAGGTACAGTTTTTGGAAGTTTCCTGATTCAAGATTAATCTGACTGGGGCACGCAGGACGAACCACAGAGGCGGGGGCACTAGGCCAGGTACCGCATGTGAGCCGAGGTCAGGCCAACAGAGAGGGTTTGATGTCCAGTGATTTTTATCCGAGCCCCACCGCCCCTCGCCACCTGCCCCGCAACGTCCCTGAACTACATATACCCTGCTCTACCCGGGAGAGAAGCTCCCAGCAAACACATTTTGCCCATTTGTCTGGGAAAAGCTCCACAGACGCCTTGATTACAGCAACCGCAGGTGACAATTTCTACATTCATCCTGTCTTGCTTATTTGTAGCAAAAACTGCTGCTCAGAGAGAATTTGATTTTCTGAGCTTACTGCTGAAATCTCATTCTGCCACTTTTGCGAATCTTTTTTTTTCTGCCCAATTGCCTTGGTGGCTGACAACATAAAATTATCAAAAAAGAAAAGGTGTCAAACATCCCTTAGAACTCAGAGAAGCTTCCTAACTAGGGACACTGTAACAGCAACCGCTAAACCAGAATAAAAGATGACAGGGTCAGGGAGGTTTAAGGTCATTTTGAAACTGATGTTA
>CM052542.1:132489032-132560410 GCA_028533065.1 Trachops cirrhosus
GTGTTACAACTACCACAGCTGTGGTCCTGCTGTGCTTTCTAGAAGCCGAGCTCCCCGAAGACAGGCGTTTGTGACCATATAGGTTTGTAATTCACAAGGGCAAGAATATTATTCTAAGTGCTTTTAAAATCTATGTTGTGACATTCTCTTCCTTCTATTAAGAAAAGCAGTAGAAAATTAAAATCTGAAGTCTTGTAACATGTATAATAACTCAAAGTCTCTCTAAAACTAACATCTAAAATCTTATATACAAGTACAAAATTGGAGAATAAATAGTTTTCTCCTTTTAAAAAAACAAATCATTAATTAGAGCAAATCCACCATCAATGCCCTTTGGTACCTCTGAACTCATTAATTCATTCAATAGAAGTTCACTAACTGTGGGGCATTGAATAGTGGGTCTTCTCACCGTTTCGATTTATAGTTACGTCTTACGTATCTGGACATGAAGTCATCAAAAATTCTAACAAGGCATAAGACTGCAGAGGTGGGGGAAAGAATAAAGGTCCCATACAACAATCTCCCCAGTCCTTTAAGTATGCTACAAAAATCCTTCATAAAAATGGAACTGTAGAACTCTTGGGTGGGTTCCCAATCTTCTTAGAGGAAGCTTTGGTGTTTGTGGAGTTTGGTGAATATATTACATTTCTGGAGGACATCCAGTTTAAGAAGCATATGATTATAGATTTTCTTCCTATTGGTTTAGCAATAAAGGTACAAAAACAAATAAGTTTTTTTGTCTGTAAAAATGTAAAGTCTAAGTAAATACACTAGATTATAAGGGAAAAAAACTAAAATATGTGCTTAACACTCTAAAAACAGAAATGAAAAACGCTTGAACTCTCAGCAAGGTAATGAAACATTTCAAATTCCCATCTGCTAATATCACAGCTCTAAAACCAACCGGCAAATTTAAATGTGGAGAACCAGGTGCAGTAGACCTTGGGTGGCATGAAATCCGGGACGGCCATGCAGTTTGTCAGCAGGCTTTGCTACACTGTCAAGTCCAACCAGTGAGCAGGGACAGAAACTCCCAGTGACTCTCGGTTACACATATGTGTGATTTCAAATACGTTCCCGCTTCACTGCTGGTTACACCAAAGTCCAAAGAGAAGGGAGGGAGGGGCAGGCCGGCTCAGGAATGTGCCCTAGACGCCGACCAGATGAGAATGAGCCGGAAAGGCCCTTTCTTGGAGTCACCCAGAGGCCGGCATTTACTCATTGAACACAGAACACGGACAAGCAGCTGAGTCCTGCCAGCGGGGTGCCAGACGGGGAAACCCTTCCCGGGCCACTCAGCTCTGCTCCCTCATTAAACGCAGAGTGAAACCAGCTGCAGGGAAAGGCAGAGGGTGACCCAGCCATGGCTCTGGAAATTCCTAGCCAAGAAAACAAATGGAGTGCCTGGGTCACAGGAGCTCATAGATCACAGTGCTAGACGGGAGATTGCAGGCAATTAATTTTCAGGGAAATACAGAAGTCATCCTTAGAGTGTTGCTCCGCTCCTGGCTGGAAATAAAGTGTGGTTTCTCTATAGGATGCACTGGGTTCACATTCCAGTCCCCTGGGCCCCTCTGTCCTCAGGGAGGGAGAGCAGATGGTGGAAGATGGGGTGGGGGGCAGGTGGGCAAGGAGTCCCCGAAGGCCAGCACAACAGTGTGCACGAAGAATAGACCAGTGTTGCCCAGTTCCAACAATATTTCAAGGGGGAAAAGCAAGGGTCAAAGCTTTACAAGAATTATTAAAATTATATGAGAGAAATATAAAATTCTTCCCTAAACAGTAGTTTTATTTGAATCTTATTTCATTCATTTCTTCTGTCCCTGAAATCTATACAAATGACATGACAAAATCATATTTAAATGTAGATGTTATGTGAAATCATTTTTAAAGTCACAAAAATGTTGAGATAATCAAAGTGCTTGTTTCCTTCATGCCCCGATTTTTCCCCCTTACAGATATATCCGTATACAGAGTACGGCAAGGCACTAACAGACCCTTCTCGGCTTTAATGTCATCAAAAGCCAAAAATGTTGCTTTGTGTAATTATGTGGTTAAAAGATCCTAATAAAACCATCCTTGTCTTTTGGGTGGATTACCAGCTATTGTCCTTATTTTATCCTCAAACAAGTTATACTTAGTGAATTATATATTAGTTTTAACCCTTCACATGAGGTAACATCTCTTCATCCCTTTCCCTCTGGATTTAGTCATTTCTTTCAAATTTACTGGTTTATAAATTCCCAAACGACTCCATGATCAATGATTTTCACAAATGTAAGTTTCCTTCTTGCGAATATTGAGAAAGTATCTTAAAGTGCTACTTGCGATGCTGGTCCTGGTCCATGCCGATTGGTTGGAGAATTTAGAAAAGAGCAAGGACGAGCATTTTAAAACGTATTCTCCCACATGCCCCTCAACTAAATCTTTAAGTGGGACTTCAGTTTTCATCATGAATTTGAATTCTCTGTATTTAAAACTATTTTCAATGCAGATAACA
This sequence comes from Trachops cirrhosus, assembly GCA_028533065.1. NCBI lineage: Eukaryota > Metazoa > Chordata > Mammalia > Chiroptera > Phyllostomidae > Trachops > Trachops cirrhosus. The sequence continues at coordinate 132,491,533 of CM052542.1, forward strand.
ACTAAACCTGTCACAGGTTCTGCCCCAGACATGCTGACTGAGAAGGTCCTGGGGGCCCTGGCATCCGTCTTTCTGGCAGATCTGGTTTAAGGCCACATGCTGAGAAACACTAGCCAAAATGACCTCGCTGGAAACGGTCATGAATTTCTTGCATCGCTTTAAATATAATCTCTAGTTTTGCACTGACAGTGTCAGAATTATACTTAAGCAGGATGCCGGTTTTTCCTTTTTTTCTCTGCAAAATGTTCCCAGGGAATAAAACAATGTGCACATGTAATCGCACCTGCAGGGCCTGCCAGGCGCGGCTGCTGCCCATCTGCACACAGCCTGGCACCGGGTCTGCTCCGGAGAAATCTGCTTGGAGCGCACGCGTCGCTTAGCGCGAAGCTTCCTACCCGGATGCTTGAGAAAGCCAGTAATTCCGCTGTACCCTGAAATAAGGGCTATTTCATATCACAGTCCACAGTGACTATAACCTTAGAAGAGGAATATATTTTGATACATTAGTTGGTGCCATCTAAAGAGCAAATATTTATTTTTTAATTACACAGGCTTTCCGCTTCTAAGAGTCTGTTAATACTTAACCCTACCATATTATTGTAAGGGGAAAGTTTTCAATTCTTATCAGACTCTTAACTTCTCAGTGTGTTTCCACTAAATATAGTCTCATTAATTATTTAGCAACAGAAAATACTTTCTTGTACAAAGCAATTAGAAAGGCAATTAAAACCCTCCAAATTCAAAAGAGGTTGCTGTTCAAGCATTAAACTTTTTTTTTTTTTAAGAATCCCTCTTACATTTCATTTCAGGAGTGTCGTTTTTAGATTTAACAGGCTTTATTTTTTAAAACATGTTTTAAATGACAAAAAAATCTAAACACAGAACCAAATGTCCAGATATTAAAGAAGGAGACCCATAACATTTAATCTGTAGACCCATAACTGCCAGTACAATAGCACTCATACCCTGGGGAGCTGGTACCCGATGCAGGTAGTTAGTTACAAAGTATTCAGGACTGCACCAATCCTCACCATGTAGACTTGTAACTTGGGGGGTGGGGGGCACATACTGAAGTCCTACTGCACATTTATTTTGAACGGGAGCCAGATCTGAGTTTTTGCCCCAAGCAATAAATAAAACACAACTATTATTATGATCAAGAGCTCCCCAGGCACCATGCTTAGCATGTTATATATAATATCTCATTTATCCCCAGTACAGTTATAATGTGTGCACTGTTGCTACCAGTTAAAAGAGGAGGCAATGGTTCTTCTCCAGGGTCACATGGCCAATATGTGGTGGAATTGTGACCTAAAACTTGATCTGAGTGACGGTACATCACAGGCTTTCAACCCCTACCTCACTACAAAGATGTCTTATCACACACTCCCCTTCCTTTCACTCTCCCCCCATTTTAAAAACACCTTTCCACTGCACTCATGTTTATGGTTATTAAGTAAACGCACTCAACAAATCACTCCACATATGTACCCAGCCTTTATGAAGTGTCTGCCTAGTAGTGCCTTGTACTGTGCTCGGAGCTAGCTCCGGAGATGGACACAATTATTGCCTCTGAGGGACCTACACTCCAAGCGCTGGAGGGCACTTAAAAGCCAGATAATGGGTTTTTGTTTTTGTTTTGTTTGAATGCCACGTGACGCCTGGACAATGTCCACTGCTGGCTGCTGAGAGAGTGACAGTGAACAGAAGCCGGGACTGAGGCCTGTGAGCAGACACGAGTGAGCGCCCTGGTCCAGGAAAGGAACTGAGCGCTAGTCAGGACCTCCACACTGCGTGCTTGGAGCCTCTCACAGCACAAATCCCCAGTCCAGGCTGTTTTGATCCCGCAAGGGGAGACGTTAAAAGGAAACTGTATTAAAGTGAAATCATGTTTTGGGAAATTTGAAAAAAATCATTTTAAGCCTTTTCATAGTTGTGTCCTTGGGGTCACCCTTCAATCCCAAGTAATTGAGTCCAGCTGTTTACTCTCTTGACAGGACTTTTGCCAGCTCAAGTGGCAAAGATATCCCAAGTTCCAGTAAACACGTGGCTCTTTTTAGCACTGGTGGGAATGCTGGAGGGAGTTTTTTGGCCAAGCTTGGACTACAGTCTCAACAGAGAGGCAGTACTCCCCAGGATCCAGCAAGGCAGGGACAGGTAATCAAGGTGAGCGAACCATAAGGAAATGGGTCTGTGTAGGTGGTTCATGGTCATGAATGTCTCCTTCTCCCTCCACCACCAACTCTTGGCCAATTCCATGCCCCCCTTTAACGGGAGGTCCATTGCCTCTCTCTACCCACACCCTCACCCTTCCCTCAGAGGCATGGTGATTGATAATGCAAGCTCAATATCAGTTATTGGTTCCACCACTTACTAGCTCTGTGACTTTGGGCAAGCTACCTCGGTTTTCTCATATGTCAAAGGCAGTAATCATAGCATTCCTCTCATGTGGCTAACTCCACTACAAGGCTTGGTTGGGATAATATAGATAAAGCCCCCAGTAGTAGCTGGCACAAAGCCAGGCATGGGGCAAGAACTTAATAAATGACAGCTGTTGCTCAGGACGCAGGACACTTGCTGTCTAGTCCACCCTTTGTCCCACTTATGTGACAGCTCCTATATCATTTCCTCTGCTGTAAACCAGGGGTAAGTCTCAAAAGTGGGTGCTGAGCACCCCACTCATTGTGACATCCTCTCTGCTCTTTGCAGTGATCTGCTCTTGCAGAATGGTCAAAAAATACTTTTGTTTGGTTGGTCGGTTTATCTGGCTATGAGGGATCTTTAAAAACTTCCCAAAGTAAGAGACTCTCTTACACTAACTATCTCAGTATCTTACATAGTGGAAAATATTCAACAAAAATCATTGTTGGGCTTATTTTGTTACAGAGACCTTAGAAATAATCTAGTTGGACATTTAACTGTACAGATGAGGAACAGGCCAGGTGGGAAAGGAGAAGCCTGCCCACGAAGTCAGAGTGAGCTTGTGGCTGGGACCGGAATGAAACAGGACTTCTACCTCCCAGCCCAGCGTTGTTTCCCCCACAGGATGCTGCCTTGAGTCAAGACACGGCTCACTGGCTTTACCTCTCTAGAGACAAACAGCAAAGAGAACTTCATACTGATGTCACATTTCAAGGGGAGCAAAATTCTTATTTGCTGCATATATTCTTTCTGAATTTTCACACGATGTAGTAAATAGGCAACAAATATTTGGTTGATTTGACTTTATATAAAAAGTATATGATACTAAGACCTTCGCTAGGAAAAATTCTTCTAGATCCTAACTTTCCATGGACAAAGAGATAATGGTATATCCTAGACGAAATACGCTGGTTGCTATGGTCTGAATCTTTGTGCCCCCTGCCCAAGTTCATGTGCTGAACACCAAACCCCCAAGGTGATGATGTTAGAAGGGGGGCCTTTGGGAGGTGATGTGGTCATGAGGACGGAGCCCCAGAGGGATCCCCTCACCCCTTCTGCCATGTGAGGACAGCCTCAGACCAGGAGAATTAGCTCTGTTTCCCAGCGATTTTCTTCAGTGAGTTTTGGTGGGGGGTTGCGGGGAGGGAGCAGGAGGGCTTGGGGTGAACAGTTACCGAAGTCACCCAAAACTCCCTTGACTAGAGCTCTAGACCCATTTTCTGAGCATTCCGATGAAAGTTTTACTGCACAATAATTTATGAGATGTCTGAGGCATGTTGTGAAAAAAAAATATATGTCTGACATTTAAGACTATTTTAAAAGATCTCGCTTGTAAGAAGAGCCGGAGGTGTGGCAGGTTAGGCCATGCCTGTGCCTGGGGGAGGGCTGTTTTTAGCAGCGTGGGGCAAGGACTGGCGCACCAGGCCGGCTCTCCACACACCCTGAGGCCCTGTTGGGCAAAGAAGGCATCTCTGTCCCTGTCTGGGGCCTCTGCACTCTGTTTGCCTTTCAAGGTTCCCTGCTGCCTAAAGAAACATTCGAAATATTTCCGTAAAGGACCGCTGTGTGGAAGCAACAGGAAATAAAGGTTTACTCCAGCGACTCCCTGCTAATAAAGAGGCAGGGGTTGCATCTGAGAATCAGTCTTCCAAGAGACTTGTTATTTTTACCAGATGTTTTCAAAGGCAAGTCTTGTGCACAGTATTTGAGAGGTGTTTTTGTTTTCTGGAATAAAGAGGACTTAACCATGAGACATATTGCAGTTGAGCACTAAAAGCCGACCCAAGTTCAAAATGACATGGGAGAATGCAACCTCCTCAGAAATGTGACTTACAGATTTTCTTGGGGCATAAGAGAAATGAAGTATTCATATACTCTGAAACTTCCTAAAAGTGGTGAAATCAGTTCTTAGAAAAATCAACATTTACCATCTTCTAACGAAAAACATTAGGTGAAAGAGACTTCACCGGACCAGGGATGTGGCCCCCACACACCCCGGCTTTGCCCCACTGCTTGCCCACCTCCCACCACCAGCCCCGTTTCCTCGGGGCTACGGCACCTGTGGCGAGAGCACCCTTTCGTTCTGCTCCCACTGCCAAGCCTCCCCAAGCTGTGCCGTATGCCTGAAAAATGCCCCTCCACCTCCCCCAGCTCCAACAAACTCAGTTGTCTCATTCATGCCCTTCAAATGGCTCCCACACCCACCGAAAATATTTCCCAGAATGAGACTAATCCCCCAAAAGGACGGATGACAGATTTCCATAGCCCCAACCCACCCAGACACAGAAACCGCACGTTTACCATCTCTGTCTCTTCTCCATAGTGTGTAATCTGCATCCTTTTACTGTTAATTTATATGTCTGCCTAATGGGCTCCTCTCTCCCAACTGCTCAGAACACGAGCTTGTAGAGAGCAGTGTTTTCAGCCTCGGTGTGTCGAGAAAACCTGGCGAACAGAGGCCATTTCTCTTGAAGAGCTGTGTGGGGACAGCACGGGCTGCTGGTCCCAACGGGGCTGTTCGGCTTGGGCTTCCCTTTCCTAGCTGCTTTCCACGGGTGACTTGCTTTGCCTCCTTGAGCTTCACTTTCTTCTTCTGCAAAGAGTGAAATAACAAAACCTGCCTTTGGGGTTATAACGAGGAATGAATGGGATACACGGAAAACCGTCCGTGCATAGAGGACTTCAAGCCCTGCATCAACCATTGTCGCTTTTCCCAAACTCTGCCCACACCTTTTATAAATAGTTCCTTTATTTAAATCTCTTAAGTTACCCGATTTCAATATGCCATATGTTTCCTGCCAGGACTCCAATACTGTCAGTAAATGACATTTTCCTAAATTGGTCATCCCCGCCTCTCCCCATATATATGATTTTCTACCTAAGAAAAATATGACACTGTAGCCTTCCCTTCTGCATCTTCCCAATGTCCCAGGTGTTACCTGAGTCTGGCTTACCCAAGGCCCAAGCAAAGCTGGCCGCTAAGTCTACAAGCACCATGTCTGATTTTCCCTGCATCTGAGGTTTCTGAAGTTCTCACCGAGTTGCAGGAACATTGAACCTCAAGGCTCCAAGTACCCTTACAGATCACCAAGCCTGCGTCTCCCAAAATGTGTTCCACAAGATACTGTTGCCAGAAATGTTAGCAGGGATGTGGCAGAAATGGTGTTGTGGGATCTAACAAGTTTGAAACACCTCACAGTGACCCTCAGTGGCACATTGGAGTAGCCGAGAAGTCTCGCCACAAAACATCCTGTCTAAATTTGCTGAAACTATTTCACTAACTTATTTGGCCACAGAGCCTCTTACTTACCCCTACCTTTTGGGCACCCATTAACATCCTGCAGAACAGAATTCTACAAAATGCCCTTGGAAAGAGAGAGGAGAAAGAGAAAAATTCACTTTTCTACAGTCAGGTCAGTCAGTAAATGGTAGAGCTGGCTTCAAACCAAGCCTCTCAGACCTTCGAACCACCCTCCTCACTATACCAGAGGTTGGTTTAAACTTCATCACGCAGCAGAATCTCCAGGAGTGTTCATTAAACTGCTGCATCCCACCCCCGACTGTCTAGCCTAGTGGGCGAGGTGAGCACTTCTGGCTGGTTCTCAGGGGCTGCTGCGCTAGGAAGTGCACTGGAGAGCCACAGCGCCACACCCAGCTGCGATGGGGCAGGGGCTGCACGGTGCCGCGGCTCACAGTCAAGACCTAGTGGGGAAGCTGAGGCATACACACAGGAAAACGCCCAGATGACGACAGGGTTAATAACTAACAGCTCAACACACAAGCCTACATCTAACTAACAGCCAGTCCAATAGCCCAGAATCAAAGACCTACGCAAACTGGGCAGGGGGACTTGAGCTGGATCTTAAAGCACAGACAGGTTTCAGTGGAAAAAAAAAAAAGAACTGGGTAGAGCATTCCAAGTGGTAATAATGGTTTCTATTATCCAAACACATGTTTGTAGAATCCCAGCGTTTTGTAGCTGGAAGGGACCTGGTCCGCCCAACTTTCTGGTTCCTACATTTGAATATGGGTGTGACTGCTATTTCAAAAATTCACAGCAAAACACTTAATGCAAAATAAAGTAGCTCCTCTCCAAATAAGTGATTTGGAGGATCTAGCAAAAGTCTTCCTGCTCCCTTTCCAGCTATACCTGACTTCCCCTGCTCGCCCTCCCTGCTTGGGTACCCAACAGCCCACCTCCAAGCCATAAAAACCAAGGGCCAAGCAAAGCTGGTCACTAAGTCCACAAACCAACAGGATCATGCTTTTCTTGGGAAGAGGGCGTAAAACAGAGCTGTTTTCCTGTGAGTCCTGTTCCAATGGAGCTTCAATGAAATGAAACAGGTTCTACATATTCCTCCCACCCCCACCACTCCCCACAAAAAATATCTGGGAAAATAATTTCCACAAGTTGGCTATAGCAAATTCCCTCAAAGAGAGAACCAAGAATGAAAATACTGTTCTCTGTGATCACTTCAGGGGCTACCATAACTCCCTGAGGCTCCTAATTCCAATCTTGCAATGCTGTTGCTAGCTACTGCTTTTCAAAGAAATGGTAATGACCTCCCTGGGGTAGGGAAATGGAAAGCCTGCCTCTCACAAAACTCAATTGCTGGCATTCATTGAACATTTGGTTAACATAAGGTAGGATACGGTGACAACTACTGAGACATAAAATGCCCTCCCAGTTAAGGCAGAGAAAGCACACCGGTAAAATCATAAGGCAAATCAGGAGTGGTGTGCAGAGAAAGAGCACTGGAGCTTTGGGTGGAGGCGGTTACTTCCAGGGGACTGTGGTGCAGCAGGAGGAAGTGCCACGCAGGAGAGAGAAGGGCAGAACTGATGGTTCATGAGCACCTGCTCTGTGCCATACTCTGTTGGGTTCTTCATTTACTCTCTCTTGTCACCCTCATAAAGTCCTATGAGGGAGATCAATGTCTCCCTTCACAGATGGGAAACCAGTGCCCTGGAAGGGTAAGTGACTTGCCCAAAGTCGAATAGCAACACCAACATGGGGATTTCGGCTCTGGTCTGTCTGAATCCGAAAGTGCTGGACTCTGATGATGTAAGACTTACTACAGGTGACATGGGACCCTGTAAACTTCCACCATCAAAGTCAACTAAATCAGGGTGAGTACACGTTCCAGTCTTTTCTAAAGATTTAACTTACAATTTAAAACATGGAGAAATCATTAAATAAATTTGAGTCAAACACACATACACACACCTAAACTGTGTATTTACCTAAATGTAAAAATATTACAAAGTCCCAAATTAGTTAAGTATGGGAAGGGAAATCTGGACCATTTGTTAAAAATTATCACCACAGGCAATACATTTAATGCCTTTGAAAAAGTTTGGACACATGAGCATAGTGGCCTGAAATACAATCTTCCTTTTTCTTCTCCAAGATGTTACACAAAAGCAATAAGGAAGTGGGGAAGGGGAGGATGAATGTGGCATTTCAGTAAATTTAGGAGAGAAAACCCACAGGCTCAAAAACTATGTTATGGCGTCTAAAAGCTACTAAGAGTGATTCAGAAACACTTAGAGATAAGTACGTCTTAGAACTGAGGAGTTTCCACATCACACAAAACGATAATACTAGTGAACACACACAGATCTGTCTACATGCCCAGCACTGGTCTATAAGCTTTAGTGTTTGGTTTTTTTAATTCTCACCCAAGGATGTGTTTATTGATTTTAGAGAGAGAGGAAGGGAGGGAGGGAAAGAGAGAGAGAGAAAGACAGAGAGAAACATTGATGTGAGAGAGAAACAACTGATCAGTTGCTTCCCATATGTGCCCCAACCAGGGATCAAACCAGCAACCTAGGTATGTACCCTAACCAGGATCGAGGCTGCAACATTTTGGTGTACGGAACAACACTCCAACCAAATGCGCTACCTGGCCTGGCCAGGGTAGGCTTTAGTGTTTTTAATCATCCCATCTTACCTATGAGATAAATACTACCTTAGAAATGAGGAAACTGAGGCACAGAGAGATTAAGTAATAGCCAAGACCAGAGTATACAATAGTAAATGGAGAAACTATGGTTTAAACTGAGGTCCTTGGGCTCCAGAGCCCACTCTCATACCACTGAGACAGATCACCTATCCTATGGCACATGTACAAGATTATCACTATCCCATGGTTTTAGTGACAAAAGATTAGAATGGCCTAAATATCATTCATAGGTAATTGTGCATAATGACACATCTTACTCAATGAAAATAACAAAACTATGAGAGATCATGAGGTGGCTTGAAATGTGAGACAGAATGATTTCTAAGATTATGGTTAAATAGAAATGCCAAGTGCAAAACACTGTGAAGAGCATGATGTCATCTGTGTAAAGAAAACATAGATACACATATATTTATAAACTCAAGAGAAAATCTCCGGAATAGCATACAAGAAACTGGTGCCCAGATTGCGGCTGAAGAGAGAACTAGGCACCTTGATAGGGGAGAGATGGAAGATTTACTTTTCACTACAAACATTTCTCCAGTTTTTGAATTCAGAACATGGTCGTGTATCACCTACTTATTTGAAAAAAAACAAACAAAAAATTATTTGAAGAAAATCAATGACTTGCTTTCCAACCTAATTCATAGCAGGGAGGGCAAGTAGAGCAAAAGTGATCAGAACAGTCTCTTTTTGACAATACTGTATTCACCCCATCAAGAGAAATGAGTAATTTCCTACAATGTTTTATAATAGAGATTCTGAAAGTTATGGAACTAAAAGAAGAAGAAAGAAGAAGGAGGAGGAGGTGGAGGAGGAGAAGGAGGAGGAGAGGAGAAGGAGGAGGAAGAGGAAGAAGGAGGAAGAGAAGAAGGAGAAGAGGAAGAGGAGGAGGAGGAAGAAGGAGGAAGACAAGAAGAAGGAGGAAGAGGAGAATAAGAAGGAGAAGAGGAAGAGGAGGAGAAGAGGAAGAGGAGAAGAGGAAGAGGAAGAGGAGGAACAAGAAGGACAAGAAGGTGGAGGAAGAGGAGGAGAAGATCATGCCATCTACTTTGTTAAATTCAGACTCCTGTTTCTGAAAAATGCAGTGGGCAGATCGCAGAACATAATTCCCTGTGTAGATGGTAGTAAGAGGTGTTTCACTGTCTGTGCATGAGAATGCAGGAGAGCGAGAAATCCCTTAAAAAAATAAAATGACGATGGCAGGTAATGACCCAGCACAACCACTGTGGGGCTAAAATAGAAATGGGTATGTCACCTCCATGCCACTAAAGAAACGGAATCTCTCATGTCCTACAAAACACGCAAGGCATCTTGCCTTGCCAAATTTAAACAGGGACATTATTTTTGAGTTACTATAATTAGTTCCCATTTGTCTATGAATCAGCCTTTATGAGGCAATAGCATCTAAGCCCTATCAGATGAAACCCGAGGCGACATCATCTCTGTTTATTATTTTGAAAAGAAAGAGAGGGTGCCAAGTTTCCTGCAACACCCAATTCAAACACTGAAATTTGGAGGACAGAATGTCCTGTTGTCCCCGTTTGAAGATAGGAGTATATTTTCATGTAATACATCAGTCCCAGGTTCAGCTGGCAACAGGAAGGAATTGAATTCCAGAGCTCAAAAATAGGACTTAAGTACTAAAGCACCTTTCTTTGCTCCTATAGCATACTATTTACATTTTCACCTCTTATGTTGCAGCAAGTTTAAGAAGAGCCTACGTTTGTGAACACAAAACATTTTCATCAAAAGATACCTGCCTAAGTGACAAGAGACTGGCAAATGCAAGTGCTGTTCGGCTATTTCCACCTTCCTGATACTTCAGAATTAAGTTTCTCACACGCCATGAAGAATTTCAACACCAAATATAAAGACAAGGGGCGTGGGGAGGATTCCTATTTGGGCTAGAATGGAACAGGTGTTTTGAGGTGTTCTGAAATCAGGTATATAAATACGGTAGAATCTCCAAAGGGAGTCCAGAGGACAGGCAACACTAACCAGGCAGTTAGAGTCTGGGAGAGGCTAAACCTGGCACGTCCGGAAGTCCCAGAGGCCCAGTGGGAGGGTACGCGCCCAACGCTGTAACGCACGGGGACCGTCGGTCAGCATCAGGCCAGGGGTCGACTGTAGCACACGTGAGTGAGGGAGGGTGTGGGCGCGAAGAGGGAGATCCACACTTCACTTGCCTCAGATTTATCTGCCGCCAGATTCATTATACCAAAGCCTTAATATATTCCTCACACCCACGTGGCCTGGGTAAATGTGTGCGAGTACATCTGGACCGTCTCTCACAGCAAACACCAGGGGTTCGGGTCCCAGTTTCGGTTTGCCGGCCAGCTTCCCTTCAGCAGACCATTTTAACACATCGGAATCTCATTTTTATCCTCCAGTACAATAACAGAAAATGGGGATGGGGGGTGATACTTTCCCATCTAACCTCACAGGGACTCTATAAGAATCAAAATGAAATCATTAATAATGGTTTTATGGCTTTTAAAATGTAGCAAACATTTATATAACACTGTGAGCCAGGCATGAGGTACTGTGCAATTCTTACTTTTAACAACTCCCTGATATAAGTTCTATTATTATCCCTGTTTCATGCATAAGAAAACTAAGGCCCAGAGAGACTCAGTAACTTTGTCAAGGTTACATAACTAGGAAGTGGAACTTGGGCAGTCCGACTCCAGGGTCTGTGCAACCATATAATAGTATGCAGCCTATCATCACCATAACTGTGATTATCATGAATACCCTCATATTAATCCCAATTCCACAAATGAGGGAAATGACGCTCAGAGGCTGTCACCAGCCAAGATAAGATCATTAAGCAAGTGCAAGGCAGAGAGCCAGGATTTGAAACCAAGTCCATGACTCCAGACCTTTTACTCTTAACCACAAAGTTAATAAACTTCGATCCACAAATATTTACCCTGTACCTACTGTGCTCGAAAACACTACTTTTTAAAAAAGTAAGAGGTGGTGGTGTTCCCTCAGGAGCTGAAAGCCTTTCCTGCCACTTCCAGGCTGCAGCAGCTCTACCCATGACCCCAGGGCAAATTCTGGACCCCACATGCAACAGGTGCCCGGGGAAAAGTGATGCCCATAAGGACGATGAGGACAGAAATATTTCCAATGTTAGGATATAGTTTCAAAAGGGAATTAGACTGCTCAGTTTGAAGGGGAAAAAGCCCTACAGGGCAGAATGCCAACACAGTTTTTAAAACAATGTGAACAGGTGTGGTCTGTCTCAACAGGTGGCATATGTTAGGAGCCCTGTTCATTCCTAGTGACCTTTCAACTCCTCAGGTAGGGTGACCAGCTCAGCCCAGTTCTCCCTAGACTTTTCCAGTAGACTCATGTCCCGGGAAGCCCCTCGGTCGGCCACCCTAGAGGGCAAGTATCAGGTTTTATACTCTTGACCTTCCACCCCCACCCCCTGGTTCTAGCAGAATGCATTGCAAATAGGTGCTTAGTAACTCTCAGTTGGGAGGACAAATGGAAGAAGCAATATTTTATAGTCCTCACTTCCATTGTACAAGGGTTGCCAAGCAGCAGTCCCCACACTGCTGAAATGACTATGTGAGAATCATTTCAATTGGCACTTTTATTGTTCATATGCAAATGTGCATTCCTAAAGTGAGTTCTTTAAAAATCTTTTCCTAAATCAACATCCCTCACTGAGATTTTTCTTAGTAAATCCTTGTCCACAGACAGTAAAGAGATAAATTTCAATCCAGCCTGAGTCATAATGATCCTAAATCTGTAATAATGAAGTTAAGATGTTTTTCGTTATAGGAATGACAAGTCTAAAATGAGGAAATGTGAGGCACTTCCAGGTGCTGGGATAGAGCTGCTCCTTGACTTACTCATCCCAAAACAGGATGGGCAACTCTAAGAGAGGGCGCATTCCCAGTACCAAGTTCTTTTTGCAGAAAGGTGGAGCACCTGGCTGCGCGGTTCCCCTGGCCTATACAGTCCTCAGAGTTATAATAAGTAAGACTTTACAGCCTCCCTCTGTTCTCCGTTCCCCAAGTGTCCGGCTTCCAGCTCAGGCAGCCCATGCTCTCTGCTGGCCCATCCCCGGCCAGTTTCCTTCCTCTGGTTCTCTGACCCGGGGCTGGGTGGCCTTGGTCTTGTGCCTCAGCTCAGGGAGAGGCCCGGATGCTGAGAATTGAACCTTGGCGGAGGTACTAGTAGACCCAGCCCTGCCCTGCTCTGGGTGGGAGTTCTGAAGAGATGGTCTCTTGGGGGGTCAGGGCGGGAATAAAAGTTATGGGCAGTCTGCAGGGCTGGCTGAGTCTTGTCCTGAGTCACTAACCCAGTCCTGCATGGTTATGCCAGGCAGCCTAGGGAGGCTGTCACAGCTTAAAATTAGAGAACATGATGATGAGAAGTGCAGTTCTCGGAAGGGCAAACAGGGAGTAGAGGTTACCCGAGCTTGGAGAAAAACTGTTGTCCCAAAGGGTGGTGCAGACTGGAGCTAGCAGAGCCCTGAAAAGCCCTTTAAACGCCTGCAAAGCTCCACCCGCAGGCCTGGGCCACAGGAGGAGGAAACCGTCAAGGCTGAATAAAAGACAGTAGGTTATCAGTCAGAAGGAAGTCCGAGAGGCTCAGTCTGGGATGAGTTAAACATATGAGCAATGTAAATAATCATCAGGGAAGCTGGGTTTGCAGGTGGGTTTTTTTTTTTTTTTTTTTTTTAAGCTATGACCAGAGCAAAGAAGTAATAGGCCTGCTTGGGGCAGCCAGTGGAATGTTACAGCGGCGGAAACAAGAGAAATGGCTCCTCTCGGTGCTGCTTCTCCCTCCTCCACCCGAGAGCACGTTCTCCATACTGGAAAAGGCAGCTTGGTAAGAGGTGACTGAAGCAGAAGACAGGTGTGGAGCCGGAAGGAGAGCCACAGCTGCTAAGTCAAGTCAGGTTTTCAGGCTCAAATGAATCCACCCACAGGTAGCCAAGGTGCGAGCAGGTGTCAGTTACCCTTCAGAAAGGAATGGTGTTGAAAGATGGGGAAGGAAGGTTCTAGATGTATACCCCAAGAAGCTTGGCACCAATGTCCAGAAAAATTCTAGCCTGGAGTATTAAATAGGTGAGTATCTAAGAAAAGAAAACATGGCAATCACCAAGAACTGACATGGGTTCACTATGAATAAATACCAAACTAACCAGTTCCTTTTTTAAATTTTGATTTATCAATATTAGACCAATAGTTCAGATGATTATAACTTCACCTGAGCCAGGCTTTAACAAAGAGCCCAGTGATATTCTTGTGAATATGACGGAAGAAACTTGAGCAATTAGGTGGGTTTATATACAGACGATTGAACCCTCAGACCACCACAGGCACGTGGATTTAGCCCTGTCCTGGGACATTCTGGTCAACAACTCGTGCCTGGAGGTGACACAAATGAGGGATACATCTAACTTGTGACGTGACAAAAGCTAGATGTAAAAGTCCTTCAAGGAGACAAGATGAATGAATCAAGTCTAGCAAGGTTAAGTGTAAGATGGCTACACGTGAAGTCTACGTATTTCTGGGAGAGCTGAGGAGGGGCAGTACTTTGGCTGACCAAATGCTCCACATGAACCGAGAGCCTGAAGTGGCCACTGAAAAGAACAGTCAAGTCCTGGCTGTGTAAGGGTCTTAGTGATGATACTCAGACAACTTCTGGAGGGGACCCCAACATACCTCTGGGATGCCAGGAGAACCTCTTCTAATGCTCTCATTCATGGTACCTCACAGAAAAATTACACCTGGAAGGTTGGGCCAAAGAGAGGCCACCTCTCAAAATATACCTTTAGGTCACAGCCCAGCAGGGTGATGACTGACACCTTGGAAACACCTTTTGCTAGATACCTGCAATAGTCAAAGCCATTCGTCTCGAGACTGTCACTCTCAACACTAACCAGCAAAAGGACCACAGCCCGTGGGGATGGGTCACGGAGGGGTGGATGTCAGGAGCATTTTAAAATTGGTGACGTCCTTCTCACCCAGTGACCTGGGAGTGACAAGCCAAGATCCCTGAATGGAAACGCCTGGTTGGACTGTTGTCTTAGCTCATCAATTAGACAAGAACCTTTGGAGATATTTTTTTCCAAGGAAGGGGACGTCCCTGAAGGAAATGAGTAGACGCCAAGCAGAGAATATAGCAAATCAAAATATTTCCTCGCACAGTCCAAACCCTTGGCTGATGTCCTTCCAGCTCAAATGTTGGAACTCAGGAGCAGCCCAAAAGGTCCAAAGTGCCTTCAGAAACCCCTAAGACCAAAGACACTGGCTCTTTCCAAGCCACAGGATTTCTGAGCTGAAAGGGGGCATTGGACATCATCCAGTTCTTAATTATTTTTAAAAAGGGAGGGGAATATGGAAGTGCTGAGGATAGGCCGTGTTGCAGAGCTCCCTAAAGTAATGAAGAATTGGAAGACCCTGGTCTCTACAGCACTTTTTCCAAAATGGGCATTCTCGCCAGGTACTATTTGGTTAGTTAACGGAAAAACACAAAGGCTCAAACCAGTCTCCCCTGCCCCCCAGTGCTCAGTGAGTGAACCTTCCCATCCTGGAGCTGAGGTGAGGGGCTGTGGACCGAGGGTGATGGAGAGAGCCCAGACGATCCAAAGTGAACAAGAACCAGCCTCACAAAACTGCATCATCCATGAACAGGCAGTAAGGGAACCAGCCACACCCCACCCTCTGTCACACTGAGACTTAACCCTAAACAGAACACACCGCACATTGAATATTGTCCAAAAGCTCAGAGAAAAGTTGTGGAGATAGAAAACACACGAACAAGCATTTCTAGATCCCAAGCTATCTTGTATTCCACTCTGCAAGGAGGGGTCTGGAAACTTAGAGTGGCTTTTTTTTTTTTTGCTGATACAAAATGATTCAGATGAGTGTCCACTTTCTCTCTCTTAAGGCTTCCCTTTTTCAGTGTTCTTGCTCCAAGGAGGAAAGGTCTGTTGTGCACCACCAGTCTTTAACACACGCTGCACCAGGGCAATCTGGATCAGGAGAAGCAGCAACAGCAGCCAGAAGAGGACACACTGAGGCACTGAATGTTTGAACTACAAACTCTGAATCTGAGATTCTTCTGTTTACTTAGAAACGGTTGCTGATGCCTGCGCCGACCAAAGATAAACTCGGACAAACCCGGAAAGGGAAGGGGAAGCAGTGAGGTAAGTGCTGTTGTAAACCTGGCACCGTGCAGAGGAAAAGCTCCTCGGTTGTTAGGACACTGTTTTCCTCTCTGCAAGAAAAACGAGGTAGCAGGCCCTATGAACAGTGACGGCGGCTCTAACCAGGAGCCGAGCGGAGGCAGAGGCCTGACATCTTTACACTCTTAGAAGCCATCCACAGACACACGTGGAGACTGTTGCAGCACGGAGGAAAGAAGACGGCATTTGGAATCGGAAGAGGTGAATCTGAGTCCTGGCGCTGCCTCAGGCCAGCTGGGTGACATCAGGGCAGGCGCTCAGCCTCTCCGAGTTTCAGATCCATGTGAATTACAAACGGAGTTGGACTGGCTGATCTTGTCACTTCTTCCAGTCCCAGCATCCTGTTACACTATTGCGTTAGCCCAAACGTTCATCTGATTTTTTCCGTAAGAGGGTAGAGTGCTAAGTTGTTTTTAACTTCATTAGAGACAATTTTGTTAGATTGTATTGTGACAGCTGTCATATCAGCATGAATTTAAAAACACTTATCAAAACTGGTGAATTTTTGTGTAGCCATTTTAATATTGAAGATGGAAGGAAGTACGCAACATTTTCAGCTTTATTATTTCAAGCGAGGTTGAAACACATACAAGAAAAGATTTGTGCAGTGTATGGGGAAGGTGCTGTGACTGACTGATGTGTCAAAAGTGACTTGCAAAGTTTTGTGCTGGAGATTTCTTGCTGGATGACGCTTCATGGTCGGGTAGATCATTTGAAGTTAATAGTGATCAAATCGAGACATTAATTGAGATCAATATTATACCACACGGGAGATGGCTGACATATTCAAAACATCCAAATCAATAAAGTTATTGGTGAAAATGAAAAATGTGCCTTTTACCAAAAAAGCCATACAGACTTTTTGACCAACCCAATACTAATACTGCAGCAAAGCAGTCATGTCTCTGTTCGAAAGCATTGGCTGAACACCTTCTGTGCTTCCGGTGCTCTGCAGGCCACTAGAACAGTCTTGCACTCAAAAAAATCTTCTGATCCACACACACCAGCAGCCTATAAACAAGCTTCTAGAGTACAGAGGGGAGACGTGTGGACAGGGAGAAGGGTCAGCTGACCCAGCAGAAAATGGAGCCCGTGGCAATCAGGAACAGCTTCTCAGGAGTGTGCTGCCCAGGCCAGCACTTGAAGTAGGAGGGAATTAAGCCAAAGGAAAGGGTGAAAGGAATAAATGTACAAAAGACACAGGAATGGCCCATGAGGGCATGCACAGGGGGATAAAGTGCTGAGATAAAGGGTCTCATAGGCCATGCTTAGAAGAGCTATTAATGCCCAGCACTCCCAAGCCCCTAACTTTCCCCACTGTTCACCTCAACATCTCCTTATACAGCCACATTCTCAGGGCTGGTGTATGCCAGCACCAGGTCAACCACCAGGTAACCATCAAACCCCTGACCTCCAGCTTCTCCTTTCGTCCCTCGTCATACAGCAGCCACACCTGCTGTACACAAAGGCTTCTTGCTAGTCGCTCAGTGGGCCTCGCTTTCAGCTCTTGCTTGGCCCCGACTGCCCAACCCACGGCAGCTGTTCCAAATAGTTTCCATCTTCCTCAGAGCTGCAACCGCATCCCACCCAACCCACTCACGCTCAGTACATGATCCCCACCTCCTCTGTTCCTGGGTATGACGTCTACACACAACTCCCGTGGCAACCCTCTGCCCACCCGTCCAGAGTTCTTTCCTCAAGAGTCCAGGCTGAGCTGTGGGCATCTCTGCCCACAGCACAAAACACAGGGAAGAATGGAAAGCACAATCATCACCCAATGCCAGCTGTTGCCCATGCATCTGACTGGACTCAAACGAGCACACCTGAGTGGGATGAAGTACGTGGGATGTACTCTGCAGGCCAACAGGCATTATGCAAATATTATTAGCAATTCAATCATTGTTGGCTGAATCAATGAGTAAACACATCAGTGAATCTGATGTTGAAGAGGTAATCTAAAGAGATGCAAAACACACAGTATCTTCAGGTATTCAGCCTAGAATTCTGCCCAGAAGATCCTTTCTGCAACACAATGGCAAGGCCGTCTCAGGCCTGGTCTCTGCTCCCTGCTTTGCTCCTGTACAAGAAGCCCATTGAATGCCAACCCAAACAGCACTGAATCATTTCAGTGCCAGTTATTTCTGAAATAAAATTCCTAAAGCAAACTCAATATATTTAATATAAGATACACACTCAGTAGGCTGAATATACACTGCATACATATTACAGTGCGTATTTATTTTTCCAGGCTCTAAGTGCCACTACAGGCTCTCAGCCAACGGGATGGAGCACCACGCACACGCGGCCAGTAGCTGGCACGGCCCCACTGCGCAGCACCCTCCGCTGCCTCCACGTCACCACCCTGTGCTGGGCATGTTCTACAGCATGCACTGTTCACTTCACTAAAAACTTTGCCATGTGTTTTTTGTTCTGGCCAACGATTTTGACTCATAATAGTCAAGAGATGGTATGCAACTGGTGTTAGATCTAATAGAAAGAAAGGAAACGTAGGGGGATCACTTCATAAGTTATATAAATGTCTAACCACTATGCTTGCTGCATACCCAAAACTAATATAATATTGAATGTCAACTGTAATTGGAACATAAAAAAGATAACTGTTAATAAAATAAGTCAAAACAAGAATTTTATTTAAAAGAAATAAAAGCGTCACCCAGAATTATAAAATTCAAGTGTTAGGGCAGTCAACCAGTGAATATGGGTCAGCTTATAAATCCAGGAACACAGTCTTTGGAAATATTCTATAGAATGCCAAGAACATAAAAATCCTGCCCAGTTTACCTCTCTACTAAACAGATCAACAGAGTTCTCTCCCAGTGCTGTGGGTTTGGTGTTACACCGTGAACACAAAACTCATTATACTTAGTTCTTTCGTGTTTATTACGGTCACCATGAGGGATAAATAATGACATTAGGAACCTCGCTCCATTGGGACTCTGCTCTTCTAATCCCACAGAAATTGCTATGCGGCTAATACTCTAGTTTCCCAAAACCCATGCCCAGCACTGAGTGCTGCATGGGACAGAACGGAGAATTCTAGACTGTTAGAATTTGAGGGGAACCCAAATATAATCTCATTTTATATAAGAAACAAACTGCCCTGGCTGGTGTGGATCAGTGGACCGAGTGCTGGCCTGTGAGCCAAAGGGTCACTGGTTTGATTCCCAGTCAGGGCACATGCCTGGGTTGCAGGCTAGGTCCCCAGTAGGGGGCATGCGAGAGGCAACCACACATTGATGTTTCTCTCCCTCTCTCCCTCCCCCCTCTCTAAAAATAAATAAATAAAATCTTGGAAAAAAAAAACTACCCTAGGTTGTCCTAATGTGGGTGGCAAGTCAGGGACAGGCAGGTGGCCAGGGTGAAGATTCCAGCCTCTGCATCCCCGGCCCAGCATACCAAGAGTCCTGTGTGAGCTCTCACCCTAAAACCAAGTAGCTGAAAATGGAAAAGGGGGCAAGGCGCTGTCTTCATCCTGACTAGCACATATTTTCCAGAAGCTAACAAAAATAATTTTAGGAGGAAAAAGGCACTATTAGGAGAAAGAGAAAGTGCTGATCACAATAGCTCATAAAATGGGAATGCCAGATGAAATTCACACGGTTATTAAAGAGCTAGGTTGGTTTGTTGACTTTGTCTTGTTTATGTGGAGTTCATTTCCCATAATCTCCTGGGCACTTTGGAAGGCGCCACCTTCCAAAAAACTAACAGCCCTCTTTTCCTAAGATAATGACTTCTGTTATCTAATTTTATATTTTTGTCTGCCTACTTTAAAAAGGGAAAAAAACTCAGAAATGGTCAGCTCCTTCAAGTTCAGTAGTTCAGTTCTATTTGGAAGAAAAAATACTGGACATATTTGAAAGCAAATGTAATTAGTAGATTTGTATAAATGTTCCCAATATGGTAATTTTGTGAGCAAACCACATTATACGGAGTACATGACATGTTTCAAAACTAATATAATGGTTTGATATTTTTAAAGAATACAAAAAAATCATATTATTGCTCTCTTTCCTTCCTCTCTTATTTAAAAAATGCATAAATCTCTTTAAGGAGGAAAACACTGGTTTCACAACCCCATTGCTCCAACTATTTTTCTCCTATCCTTTCAAGTTTAGCTTCTATTATTTAAAAAGGAGGATACCAAAACGATGTCTTGCTACCTCAAAATCCCTTGATTTTTCAAGATAAGATTTTAGACTGAAGTTTTAAGTCAGGGGTTATAAAGCAAAAAGCCCCAGAAGGTCCAACAGTCAGGGGGCGGTGTGGGGACGGCAGCAGACTGGGGCTCACAGGCCCCCACATGCAGGGATGAGGGGCGCAGTGACAGTCCCTTGCTGGTCCATGCAAGAATCTGGCCCCATAATGCTAGAGAGTCTAATTGTCAAGTGTAGCTAGAAATCAAGTTATGAGAAATTCCCTGACCTTTACAATGCTGGCCACTTCAAAAGCCTTTTAAAAACTAGTGTTTTGTGGACAGCTAGTTTGCAACCTACCACCTAAAACAGAATGCTATAAACATGATCAACTCAGGGGAAAAAATACAACATCTAGAAACATAAATTTTGTTGAAAAATGAAGGTGGATCGCTGTATTTTTTAAAAAACTATATTCCTCAATATTAACAACCTTTCTCTTGGCCAGGGGAGAAGGGAGAAAAAAATGAAATCAGCTGTTAGAAAACAAAAAGGCTACAGATGCCCCTACTTCCTTTTTTATATAAAAACAATAGCCATTCATAGAAGAGTATTCTCAACTTTGGAGTCCACGATGGGGCAATTCTGAAAGCTGCGAATTTCACTGAGGTTTGGCTGCCTTGAGCACACCTATCTTTCCTCAACTTTCTCCGTCTAAGAGAAATGCCACCCCAGAGCAGCACCCTGCCACTCAGAGCTACCCCCACACAGTTGTGGTCATCATGGTACATTAACGGTTTGTGTGACTGTTAGAAGGCTTGATAACTGGTAGGGGAGTATCACCTCCTGAAAAGGTAACATTATCACATATGCAAATAGTGTGTGTGCGTATGTGTCCTAGAGGAATTCTTGACCCCTCCTCCCCAAAAGCTTAAGAACCAAAGACCCAATACCTATCTGAATATAACAATGAAAGTTCAATTGCACAAGTTCAAGCACAAACAATGCATTTGATTTTTCAAAGCATCCCTCTGCAGGAACCATTTTTTATTTAATCACTGCTGTAATCAGCAGACCAGAGAAAATCTCTGAGTGAGGAAAACAGAGTGAGTCATCTTGGGGTTGTTAAGGAGGCTTCAGGATGAGGGCACTGCTGTGAAGTAGGTATCAGATGGTGCCTGTCTAAATTAGTCAGTGGAGCATTCAGAGTGATTTCATCCCGTGACATTCAGTAACCACTGGAGAGGAGGCTGATCTCCTTGTTTTAATGACAACCCCAAGTACAATCTCATATTCATTTCCTCGAACCAGGGGGAAAAAAGGAAAGACAAAAGATGTATTTTGCTCTCTATTTGTAGTCACTAGATGGAAAAGGAAAAAAAATATGTTGGGTTCACACATGGTTGGTAAATGGGATACAACTTTCCTGTTTGTTGAAAAAGTACAAAATCAAATGTGTAAACCTCTTGGAGAAGCACCGACACCTAAGAAATGTCACTGCTGCACGAAATGGGTATCATGTCTTTGTAGGACACAGTGGCAACCGAGGCAGCAGCCCAAGGAGGCGCTTGCAGACAGTGACCCCTGCAAAGCTGCCCCAACAGCACACACTCCACACAGCAATGAGGTGAGCAGCAGCGTGGGTCCGAGTCGCAGCCCGGGCTGCACTCCCAGAAAGGTGACAACTTACGCAAATTCAAGCATTTTCCTACAGTAGCGGAGATTCTGAAGACAAGGAACATGAGTTTGGGCTGCTGTTAAATTTGACTGAGCACTGGAGCTGTAAACTATCCAAAATAAAAGATTCCAAATCCCCTGTCCTGTTCCACAATGCAGCAAGCCTTTGCTTTGAAGGGTGGCAGAGAGCCGGCCAGTTGAAACATCCGTAATTTGTGGCTTGACTCCTGGCAATTACAGCTCATTTCTAATTCATATTTGTCTAAAGCGGCTGAATTGGCTAGAGGTAACCTTAAATCCTTTTTGAAAGGAGGGATGGAAGGAGGAAAGAAACTGGCCTGACGAATCCCTAACATGCAAAAATTTTAAATTCAGCTTTTTGAATTTACAAGAAGTCCAGTCCCTAGTTGCTTATGAACATGAAGCCTCGAACAAACAAAGGCCATGGGCAGGGAAGAGGTAATGACCTTGGTCAAAATACACTGTGAGCAAGAGCACTCTGAAAACCAAGCAGAGAAGGAGCTTTACTATTTCTAGATCACGTAGAAGGCCTGAAGAAGATACCCATTATGCTTTTTAAAGCTAATACATCAACATGACACAAAAAATTAAAAGTCTAAATGGGTACACAGTGAAAAGTAAGTCTCCTTCTTATACCACTGCCTTCCCCACAAGGCTACTCACCTCCAGCACCTCATCCTGAGACGGTCTGCAGCATACAAGCAATGAACCACTGTCCTGCTTTTTAGCATTAAGGAGGACACTGCCTTTGTTTTTTAATGGCCCACCACTTTAAGTCTCTAGGGGCATCAGAAAGTGCCATCCTTTTATTCCTAGAATCACTTACTGAACAAGTAGGGAGGAGAAATCCTCCCCAACATGATTGCCAGTAAGTTTCATTTCTTTTTTAGCTTTTTTAGGTTCCACTCTGTGGGAACAGAAGACAAATGAAAACCAGGGTTGATGTCACTCATCACAAATACCATTTCACTGAAACCTTCATTTTGCCATAAACACTTGATTATAGATATAGAACATTATATAGTCAATGCTCACTTTTCGGAGATTAGAGGCGAAAGAAGTCCCACTGAGATATTTTCACTGAAATACGTGGGTCCGGAACTGCACGTAAAAGCACGTGCGGGCTGCCTGCGTCCCGAGCGACCTGCAGCAGCAGTGCAGAATGCTGCGTATAACGCCGCCCTCAACAACTGCACTGGCGTCCTGTTCTTCTGCCATCCCCACAAAAGGCCTGAAAAGGCCAGGCCCGGGGGAAAAAGTGAAAATGTTTTCAAAGGAAATCTTGAGGCTATTCGAAGAAGCCTGGAGGGACAGCTAAACTGGAGGGCTCACCAGGGCAGCCAGAGCTGGGCGGGGCCCAAGGTCAGGGCGGGAGAGAGCAGGCTGGCAGGCTCTGACGTGGTAACTGTGGTTAGGGAACCACACTGTCCGAGATCACAAGACTAAAGAAACTCCCCAGGTGAGCTCAAAATGAAAAACCGGAGGGGCCCAGTGAGAATATGCAGGACGCTCAGTAGGGCAGTTTGGGGAATGGACAAAACCAGAATGTAACACCCGTGTTTTAGGCCAGAAGCCCACAAACAGATGAAAATGGGTGGGGTTCAGAACAGATTTTCTCTCATCAGTCGATGGCAGTGGAAGGATACGGGTGGTACGTGAAACACACACACACATCTATTGTATCACAAGAATCAGAGTATGTTTTTGCTGCTTTTTATTTTGTAGAATTTATTCCTGCTATTTCAAAAACATCCTAAATACTTCCTAAATTGAGGTACTGCAAATTATGGTGGCTATTTGATCATCTTCATAAAATTTTATCACCTCTAACTTTCACTGCAAAATGACTGACTTTTCAGGCATGTTTTTCACTTAGTGAACCCTCATTTAATGAACTTTTGGATGATATAATTATAGGGTGAAAAAAACCTGAAACACTAACAGTGAATTAAATTTAATAGTCATCAAAATAGCTTGCAAAGTCCCAGTGCATGCAAAGAACAGTGCAGTTTACACGGTATTGGCAGAGGGTGCTAGGTCTTTCTCTCATCAGCCAAAGGCACGGCCATGTGCCAGCTGCATAAATGCAGTTATAACTCACTTAGCTGACCAGATTTAAAATTAGGCAATTTAAAACTAACATACTTTCATTTTATATATTTTTGAGGTATAACTGATGTACAACACTGTATCAGTTTCAGGTATATGACATCATGATTTGATATTTACATATACTGTGAAATGACCATCACAATTAGTCTAATTAACATCTGTCACTATACACAATGCCAGAATTTTTTTTCTTGTGATCAGAACTTTTAAGATCTACTCTCTTAGCAACTTTCAAATGTGCAATGTAGTATTATTAAATATAGCCGCTATGCTGTACATTATGTCCTCAGGACTCATTTATGATTGGAAGATTGCACATTTTGACTCACTTCACCCATTTTGTCCACTCCTCACCCCCCAACCTCTGGCAATCACCAACCTGTTGTTGGTGCCGAATGTAGGAGCTACGAGGAATTTTCGTGTTTTGGGAGAGTCACAGTACTTCCAATATTTATATACAAGGAGAGGCTTTGTTCCCACTCTTGTATCCCATTATCTTATTTAAATAATTTATATTTGCATGACAGGAAATCCTACCATATTCCTTAGCATGTGTCTTCACTTACTTCTTAGGGATTTTACATGGGAAATCCATGCTTTGCCTTCCCTCTTTTCTGTTCAAATCCTGTCTCTCCCTCTTTTCTCTCCCTAGATGATCTTGTCCAGTCTCACCACTTCAAAGACCATCTACGAATGGATGACTCTCCAAGGTACCATTTCCAGCCCCAGGCAATTCTACATCTCTGTGAGAATATCAAATGGGAATCTCAAATGTAATATATCCCGAACAAAACTCTTAGGGTCCGCCTAAACCTCCCCCTTTGTTCCCCATCTCAGTAAACAGCAACTTCATTCACCCCCCAAAAAACACCAGCATATCCTTGACTCTTCCTTTTGCTTACACCCACACCCAACCCAACAGACTCTCCCGTCTACATATCCCGACCTTCACCACCTCACGTCATTCTGAAACCACCACACTAAGCCACGCCTGGACCACCAGAAGAGCCTCCTAGAGGATACACTGATTCTACTCTTGCCCCCAAAGTCTATTACCCACTCAGGACCCAGAGAAATCATTTTAAAGTACAAATCATATCACATCACATTACTCAAACTTCTCCGGGCCTATCCAATCATGCTCCGAGTAAAACCCAAACTCCTTATCATGGCCTACAGGATCTGGCTCCCACCTACCACTGACCTCATTTCATATCACTCTCCTTCCCATAACCACCCCCAGCTCAAGGCCAGCCAGACTGGCTGCCTTCCTGGTCCTCTCTCATGCCAAGCTCCGCCATCATCAAAGGCCTTTCTTTTAGCTTGCTGTTCCCTCCGCCTAAACACCCCTCCCCAGATTCTTCCACTCCAGTCTGATCACTGCACAAAACAAAATCTTTCTTTCTCTTTCTCCCTGCCCCCCACCCCACAGAAGCCTCTTCAGATCACTCTTTCAAAAAAGGGCCCATCCTGCCCCTTACTTTGTTTTTTCTTAGTTATGTGTTCAGAGCAGGAATTGAATCCACGACCCTTTTGTTATAGGACAAAGCTTCAACCAGCTGAGCCACACCAGCCAGGGCACTTGGTTTTCTTTTTTGCACTTATTAGTACCTGAAATTATATTACCTATTTAGTTATTTGCTTCATTCATAAGGCAATATTTAGTGAGTATCCACCATGAGCTAGGTGCTCTTCCCAGAACCGGGTGACACAGCAATAATAAGATAAGCAAAGCCTCCTGTCCCCAGGGAGCTCACATTCTTGAGCTGCACTCAAATCTAAGCTCCAGGGAAACATGGATACAGTCGGTCTTGCGCCACGGAATCTCCAGTGCCCAGAGCAGTGCCTTGGCACAGAGTGGGCATTTAATAGATACTTGCTGAATAGGCAAAGTGCCCCACCCATCTGAGGCCTCTCACCACCTGGGGACTCTCACCATAGAGCTCATCCTCCTTACTAGATGGGACTCCAGTTACAGGATCCAGAATGTCCATCATGTCCCTTCAGACACAGTAATCTGAACAGTCAGCTTTTCAAGACTGAGTTGGGTCACTAACCCTTGGCCTGCCTGTCCTGACTGACTGCCCTTCCTTCCTGCTCCAGCGCTCAGCACGCTGCAGGTTCCCTGGTGGTTGTGCCACTGTGATTTGTCTCAAGGGACACAAGAGCACCTGGCCCACATGGTGGGAGCTGACCAGGCAGTCAGTGTCAAACAAGCCAGCTTTTCTCAGAAGAGTGTCTGGAATCAAGATGCACAGGTCTCACTGCCGCCCTGGCTCTTGGCGGTCCTGCCCCTGCACGGCTCACACGAGACCTCCAACAACAACTAGCTGCAGGCCTCAACGCATTCTCTTCTCAGCTGTGGAACACATTACTGTTAAGGACATGTCTTTGCCTCTTTCAACTGCCACAGAGGTGAAATGTTTACCTGTTGTGATGAGTAAATAAGTGTCTTTCTAAAAAGGAAGAACATTTGTTAACTGAAATTATCTGATCGCAAATAAAAACAAAGCTAACAATGAAATGTAATTAATTCACCTTTCAAAAAAATATAGCAGCTGCAGTGGTAGGAAGGGAAAAATAAATTGAAAATCTTCTGAAGAACCACTCTAGGGAGCTCAGAAGACAGGTACTGAAAATTCACGTTTTTGTGATGTGTTCATGTTTTATTCGTTAGCTTAGAATTGCCATGCCAAATAGGATTACCTTGTACTTGCCAAGCACTTTATTCCTTTTAAAGCATTCTCACAAGAGCAATCTCTTTTTGCAGGGCAGGATTAATTTCTGACTGGGGCCCAGAGAAGTCCAACTATTCATCTAAAATCCCACAGTAAAAGTGGCAGAGTCCATCAGGTACCAGAAGCCAGATATGCCTAGTTCCAGCCCAGTGTCCTTCCTTTCTATAATAGAAAGGACAGTGTGGTTCCCTGAAAACCACATCCTACAGTCCACTGAAAATATTTCCCTTCATTGCAGAAGAAAAAAAAAACACATATATTCACCAGTGGTTTGATGTGATGGAAAGATGCATTGGTCCAGGAGCTCTGGGCAGAGAGAGGGTCTCATAAACTCTTCCAAAAATGCCAAATCCTGCAATGACAAACATACAGAACATCTGGTATGAATCAGGCACCAGTGGCCCCTGTCCAAGGAGGTCACCTAAACACCAGTTCCAAGACATCCTGTTTCCTCAAAGCCCCCATCCTCCCCTTCTAGCCTACTCCCTTCCCAAGCTGACTTGCCCAGATAGAACAAGAATCTTCGGTGCACCAGCTGACATGGTTCCCCATAGAATCACTGGATATTGGGCAGAAAGAAGCGTTAGGGATTATGTATAATGGGGATCACAAAGTAAAAGCCCATTGGGTCACATCTAGCCTATAGAGGTATTATTACATTGAGCTATAGGACATGTTTAGAAAATCTAAGCCAAACTAAAAAACCAGAGATGTTGTGAAACCCAGATTTCTGAAACCCAGACCTCTGGCATCTCTTTAAAAAAAATTAGGAGATCTGTCAAAATGGCCCATATTTGTGTCAGAATATGATCAGCTGGTGCTAAGTAGCAGCTGCCCTTCATGGGCAAGCTCGGCTACTCCAATATGCCACAGTCCCCAGCACTCCCTATTGTCTCAACACAAAGAAGAACTGTGATTATCACTGCCATTGCATTACTGTCTTCTTGTGGTACAGAACTATTCCCTCTACCTATGAGTTTAACAAAAGTAGGAACAAAGAAGAAAAGGAGGTTGTGAGTTCCAAGAGAAAAAATGGTAGAACACATATATCAACTTAAGTTACTAACCTCACTCCTACAGAGTTTGCAATTCCTGAACAAGTACAAAACTTCCATTTTATAGAAATGTAAGCAAGAAACTAACTTGTCCACTTCCACAGTTAGAGGTAGAGCTAATTCTAGAATCTAGGTCTCTTGACAGCCAATCCACAACCTTTCACTATGCCCCATTGCATAGCAGTCTTACATTATGAAGCAAAATATAAATACACACACACAGAGCAAAAGATATCTGTGTGTGTCTCTCAAAGCTAACATTAAATTCATGGAAATTACAGTTGAAGTATCCAGCCTGCTTTTTACTAAAATGCTCACTAGACCTCCATTTGTCAAAAAATATGAGTAAATTATATCAAGTTCCCTAAGGGTTCGTTTCCTAATGTAACACTTTCAATAATTTTGCTGCTTTAAGTACAAAAAAATTCTCACAAATATAATGTATCTACCACTTCAACAGTGCTCAGTTAATGTCAAAAATATACTCTTTATGCGAGAAACATTTCCCTTTACAAGGCTATAAATAAGCTTATT
This sequence comes from Trachops cirrhosus, assembly GCA_028533065.1. Taxonomy (NCBI): domain Eukaryota; kingdom Metazoa; phylum Chordata; class Mammalia; order Chiroptera; family Phyllostomidae; genus Trachops; species Trachops cirrhosus. The sequence continues at coordinate 132,519,433 of CM052542.1, forward strand.
ATATACAAGGTACTAGCACTGTAATAAGTGAACATTGTTCAACTGTAAGATCTTGGTGGGAATTATTTATATCATCCCCTCAAAGAATGTATTGATTCACTCACTCAGCAGATATTTACTGAGCCCTGTTACAGGCCAGGCCGTGTGCGAGGTGACTGAGATACGAAGATGAACGAGGCCCAGGCCTTGCCCTCACGGTGGTCTGTCTGGATAAGAGACAGGCCCAGACACGCAGGGAGAATTTGAAAACAACAGGTACATGTAAAGAGCTGGGTAGGCACAGCTGTTACGGGCACACTGAGCAGGGGCTCCTGGCACCGCGGAGGTGAAGAGACACTTCCCAGCATGGGCAGGGACCTGAGGAAGCCCTAGAGCAGGGCTGGGGCTGGGGCAGGCAGGGGGCAACCTGACGGAAAGGTGAGAATTACAGTTCATGGGACAACAGGGGCAAAAGCAAGGACTGAGAGCGGCCCCTCCAATTTGGTCCGGTCCAAATCTCACATTACCTCAGGGGCCTTAAAAACCCCTGCCTTTTGCCACATGCCCCCACATCTGCCGAGACTTCATGCTCAGCCCTACGTGCGCACCCCTGGAAGTTTACCTCGCCAAGGGCCCCTGTCTGGAGTGCCACCAGTTCAGCCCCGCTCCCTGGCAATGCCCACCAGGACTCCCTCCGGCCAACTAGCGCTGTCTCAGAGTCCGCAGGCCAAAGAAACGAGGTCTCTGAGAAGACAGTAAACAGATTTTTTCCTGCGCTAGTCACCAGATGGTCCCGTCCACCTCAGGGCCTGGGTTTCCAGGGCCAGAGTCTGCTATGCAGTCAAGCTTCAAGCAGGAAAATTTTAAGAGAACATGTTCCAGTGTATCTGTCCATCAAAATCCCTAGGCAGAGTTCTCCTGTTCTGCATGGATGAGAAAGAGATGAGGCAAAGCTTGGCAGGGAGGTGGGGGGAGATGAAGAACTGAAAGGTTACAGGTTCTTTCCCAATCAGGGCACATGCCTGGGTTGCAGGCTGGGTCCCCGGTTGGGGAGAGTGAGAGGCAACCGATCGATGTTTCTGTCCCTCTCTTTCTCCCTCCCTTCCCCTCTCTCTAAAAATAAATAAATAAAGTCTTAAAAAAAGAAAGAAAGGAAGCATCTCCAAATGGGGGTTTTGGAAAGGGGTATAACGAGTGAAGAACAACTACGTGTCCATGGTTAGTAGGGCTCAGTGTTCAAAGTCAGTGTGAGGAAACAAGGAGGCAGAATTCACCTGAAGAGCAAGAAGAGTTTCCCTAGATCTCTAACTGAGAAGCTCTTCTCACTAGAAGAAAAAAAAATTACCGGGCCCCAGGCCCATTAGATCAGAATCTCTGATTTGGAGGCCCAGGCAATATTCAGGTGATTCTGAAGCCCAGGCTCTGGTGCCCATTTGGAAAAGCGTATCTTTCACCCAGAGGCTTCAGGAGCTCTCCGGTACAAGCTCCTAAAGTTCCGTAATTCAGCCTCCTTGCGGCAGGATTCACGGATCCAGGCTCTGGAGGAGTGGCACATTCTTAGCACATTTACCCACTCCTTACATCACATTATGACATCCATCATTTAACTCCTTTTTATTTTAAGTAAATAAAGATACTAAAATGCCAGCACCCAGGATGGAAACTAGGTAAAAGAAGAGGGCCTTCCTCCTTGCTCCAGTCCATATACCATGACCCAATGACAGTGTCTCCAGACAAATGACTATAGTTGGTCTGGTCTCAACCGAGGCCTGAGCCCTGGTACACTGTGTAGGCTCACCCTGGCAGAACAGAGGGTCTGGGAGGATCCAGTCATCAAGGTGGCCTTCGAGGAACAGCTCCAAGGCACATAGCACTCTGATCGGGTCCTGACTGCCTGAAGAGCAGGATGCTGCTGATCAATACAATGGCTGGAACCCCGCCAAGCCAACAGAGCACTTCTGTTCCCAGACTTCCACGTTGTGGTCAAGTAACAACCTGAGCAATGTCAAGCCAAGAATGGCAAAGTAAATGCCGTGTAACACAACGAGGACAGATCGGAGAAAGCAGGTTCCCTGAACGGTCCAGCCTAGAGAGGTCTCTTCCCTGACATCCCCGGGTGCTACCAGGTGACCTCAGACAGCCCAGTTCCTGAGAAACCGATGGCTGACCAAGGTCACTTCCTCACGGCAAGGCCCAGCAGCAATGCACAGTATCCTTCACTAGGACAAGAGTCCCCCCCTTCAACTTAAGGGTTCTTCAGTTGAGTCATAATGCTTATCTGGAAGAGCACGGGTGGGCAGCACATCTAGGAAAAGCTCAAAATACTCACTGGCCCCTTCTGGTAGTCCTCAAGTGGTAGGGGGTCCATTGTTTCCTACTGCACCATTATATCCTTGCCTAAAACAAGACCTTCTCTGACCCAATCGTCCAAAAGAAATCACAAGATTTGCTCCAGGCCCTGCCAAACACCTTGAACCATTACCTCCCTCCCTCATCTGTATCCTCATTTCTACCCCATCCCAAGAGTAGAGAACAACACTGGATTTGTGAAAGTCACCTAAGCCACCTACACTCCCACCAAACATCAATCCAGACCATCCAGCTCTGGACCAATGGGAGCTTCTAGGTTACATATTCTCGCAGCCCCACCGTCATAGCACGAAGTACTTACTCATGCTTGCCTTTTTGTTGTTTTTGAGGTTTCAAGGGGTCTCTTGTTTGTCTGGCTAATCATTACATGCCAATATACTGCTTTCACACCCTCCAGGTTGTTTCAGAATATACCTCAAATTTCATGTCTCCCAGCCAAAAGATGATCGAGCCAACACATTTCCCAGCTACGCAGTCTTGCCACCGGCCTCTGAAATTTAAGCAGCCACTAAATCACAGGTGGCAAACACAGGCCCTCAGGCCAAATCTGGCCTTCCGTCTTGCTTTATCCAGCCCAGCACCTTGTTTCTACCCAGCGGCAGCACCAAGCACTCACTTAACTGTTAAGGAGTAGTTACATTCATACAGTCCTAAAATTACACTCGGCCCTTTGAAGGCAACTGCAAGGCTGATGTGGCCCCCAGTGACAATGAGTTTGACACCACTGCATTAAACAGTCCACTAATTTAGTGGACCTTAGGAAGGACCCCACTCAGAAGGCTAGTCTAGAGCTGGAGAAAATCCCCAGCTGACCCGGAGGTTGACCAACTCAGGAAAGAAACATCAGAATGATTATCTTTTTATTTCTTTTGTGCAGGGCTTTTTTTTTTTCTTAAATCACAGGGCATTTATTATTTTTTAAGATAACTTTCTAATATATGCAAAATAAACTCCTTTTTGACCTTGAAGAGCACTTCCCAATTTCCCAGGACAAATCCCACTGGGGCCATGCCCAGGGCCACATCCTTAGGACTTGAACGCCATTGAAGCTTCCAAGGTGCTCAGTGCCGAGGTGGTTCAAGCATCTCCCGCCTGTGGTTCCACTGCCCAGCTGTCCTCCCTCGTACCCCTTGGCAAAGGAAAGTGGGTTTGGAGGAGCTTTTTAAAGTTCTCCCACCCACTCCACAGACTCAGTAGGAGGGAGACTGAATGTTTCCAAGTTCTCTGAATGACACAAAAGCTCATAAAGTAGAATAAAACTAGTTAAAAAATAGGCAAATGATTTTTAGCTCCCCTTAAAAAAAAAGAAGCACGCCCACGGCAAAAGATTCATAGTGACTTCATACTTTCTTCCTCCCAAAGCTGGTGGTTCCCTCCCTCTCCCCACTCTACTCCGAAGACAAGATACCCGATCAATATGATTTGAGGCCCCCTGAGAAATCTTGACGAAGCCCAAAGCACCCCCTGCAGATGGCCAGAGGCTCCATCCCCCCAAGGACTGTTGCATTTGCTAGTCTCCCTGCCTGCAAAGCTCTAAATTTAAAAAAAAAATTAAATTCTTTTTTAAAAAAAGCCAAAGATTTTACCTTTTACATATTCTGGTTTTGTGGCTTCTCTTTAAAAATACCAGGATCTGGTAACACTGGGCCTCAAGGACAACATCTGGGTGGAACTGGGTGGTAGCTATGCCTCCTCAAAGGGGCAAGGCTCTCAGACTCATGTCCCTAAACACCAACGTCAACTGTCATTTGCCATTTAGCATGGTGCTTGTCCTGCTTTTTTCTCTGAAAAGAGAAATATTTTTCTATCATACCAGGGAAATGAAAGACCAAGAGGGTCTTGTATTTCCCCAAAACAGGAGAGACACCCGCATTTTTCTGTGCAAGTGAAGAGCATCCCTGCGAGTGTGATTTGGAGTCTCCCATCCTTCATCGCGTTGCCTGCCTGACCTCGGCAGTTTAGACCCCTGGGCTATATAACTCATTAGGAGCAAGTTTCTTACTGTAAGTCAGCAAACACATTTTAAAACTAAACCATTGGAAAAGAAAACAGCTTCAGCGCACAGTATCCCGTTCTCCCATGAATATTTTGGTTCTTCAGTCTCACCTTCCTGAGAACACAGGATCCTACTTTCGGCCACCAAAAGGGAAGGTTCCACCCCTTATGCATGATCACATCCAGGTAAATAAACAGGATTTCTTTTTTCCCTTGAAACTGCAGTTCTATGTGTAGGAGAGAAGAAAGGTCCCCAGGGCACGCATTCCCCCAGCTTTCCCATCACTCCCTCACCTTTCCCATCATACCCCTACCTCCACCCCCACAGAACGTGCTTGGAATGCAAGTGCTCAGCAAAGGGAGCAGGCAAAGTCAGAGAGGCCAGGTAAATTGCCCAGGGAATGTTTTCAGTGCCTTGTTTCCCATCAGGCTACACAGAAGAAGCACCCGCAGCTCCGGACTGATCGGGAAATGTTAGTATTCTCCTCCTCAGGTGGCACTCATGCAGGCTGCCTGGCACTCATTGATTCTCCCTGTGGCATTTGGAAACCAGTAATTAAAAAAACTGTGACCCCCAGCTACCCTTGGCAGCCAGTCAGGTGCTGGCGCTGGACCGTCCTGCAAGGTAGCCACTCCCTAGCCATACGTGCCCACTGAGACCATTGAAACATGGCTTAGGGTGACTTGGGTTGTGCTGTAATGGTAACACACCCTGGTTTTGAAAATTTTGGTGTGGAAAAAAAAGAATGTGAAATATCTCCCTGATATTTTTAAATATCTATTACATATTAAAATGGTATTTTGGATACACTGGGTTAAAGAGATATGTACTTAAAATTAATTTCACTTGTTTCTTTTTACCTTTTAACGTGGCTACTAGAAAATATTAAATTACACAAGTGGCTGACACAGTGTTTTGACTGCGCAGCCACACTGTAGGAGACACTCAGCATTCTAGCGTGGGGATGACAACCGAAGTGGAAAAAATGAGCACTTGGTCAAGTCTGGTCCCCACCCACCACCTGCAGGATCCTGAGCAAGTTCTCAATCTGTCTGGTGTCCACTTCCTCCCCTGTACACGGGCATAACAACTGGGGAGGGGGGGGCAGAAATCAGACACAAAAGAGAGCCTAGAAGCCCTGGACAAGGCGTATTCCCACAGGTGGTGCTCAACACCAGTGCACTTCCCACCCCTCTCCCTTCCCTGGCACCCTCAAGAGCACAAAGTCTGAACCCAGGATCTCCTGGCATCCAATTTACTAACCACAACGCCCAGTTTGCATAGTGACTGTAGATGGCACAGTGGCTCCCCATCCACAGGGTACAAAGGAACCACCTGGGGAGCCCTGGCCCCCTGCCCCCAGGCTCTGACTCTGTCCATGTGCAGTGGATCCAGGTACACACACTACTCACAAGAACTGTGGAGCACGGCAACGCCCATGCTCTAGGAGTCCCTCTGAGAAACACCTAGGAATTGTAACCAATACAGTCAGGGTTGCCCCTGGACTTCCCCAGCCGCAGGCAGGCAAGTGTGGCCCGTGGACGAGCCCAAAACTGATCAGGGCTTTCCCCCAGCAGAGGGCTGCTTTCCTGATGTCTTTGAAACTTAGGTAGGAAATGACTGTCTGCCCCAAACATTGTTTCAAGCACCAGAAGGCAGCTGACATTTCCTGCCCTCATACAAGGCCCCTGAGGAGGATCAAAAAATACGCCTTGGCAAATTGGCTAAAGAGACTGAGCTGCTGAGCATCCCCACCAGCAATAGGTTCTCTTTCCATCCTTGCCTGGTACCCAGAAGCACCAACTCTTGCTTGAACTGTTTGGATATCAGGCCAACCTTGTGGGTCTTCTGCAGAAGAGTTTCCCCTGCTCTCCTAGGAGGCCAGAAAGGGGCCAGGACTTCAGTACACAGACCTGCACGGTCCCGTGCCTGTTTATTCTGGGGTCTTCGGCCCCTGGAAGAAGTCATTTTATTGAACGTGACTGCTGGTCGGAGCACACGGATCAATTCAACCCCAGGAGGCCCACTGGCAGAAAAAAATGCTCTCTTTATTCCAGGGCTGTCCCACCTGTGGCCTGCGGACCACATGCAGCCCAGGATGGCTGTAAATGCGGCCCAACACAAAATCGTAAATTTACTTAAAACGTTACGAGATTTTTTTTTTTGTGATTGCGTGTCACAGTGTATTTAATGTGTGCCCCAAGATAACTCTTCTTCTTCCAGCGTGACACAGAGATGCCAAAAGGTTGGACACCCCTGAAACCAAATAGTCACTGCCTCAAATTTTCTTGGAAATAGGGTACAAAGTGAATAAGCACTAATCTGAGAACTCTGGCCTTTTTTTTTTTTTTACTTTTAATGCAAGAGAATGATCTGGGGTTTGTCCAAAGTGTAGTAGCACAAACCACACGCTGACTCTGGCACATCAACCCAGGACCGCCACCCACCCCCCCCCCCCCCCGCCCCACCGCAGAGCATTTCCCCCAGATCGCCCACCCTCCAGAGTCTGCTTCTCACATTCCTCTGCCCCACACTCAGCCTGTCTCCCAGACAGAATGCACTATAACATGAATATAGGTAGGTCTACAGGTAGCCACGAAGCAAACAGTCAAGCCCAAACATAATAAAAAGCAATTCAAAATGTTAGTGGATCTGGTTGAACACCAATGGGAGGAAATTAAATCCTAACTGCATAGGAAATTATCTTCGAAGTCCTTTGTTTTCTACCACTTCATACCCCCCACACGGCAGCTATTCTAGAAACTCTCCTCTATTCTTCTCCCCACTCCTCCCACCTCCCCAGTGCCCAGCTCACAAACACTTTTCCCTCTCCTCTCCTCTAACCACCATGCCATCTTCTCTCACAAGGTCTGGGCCTTTTCAGATATCATAAAGTCCCTCCTTACACATACACAGACAGACCACCCTCAACTCCTGGTCTCCCAGCGCAGCCTCTACTCATTACCCTGACTCTATGAAAAACACCCAGGAGCTGAGTTAACCAAGAGAAAATTGTCCCTAGAAGACCGAGAGACTGGGAAGCTGAGTAATAGACAACGGAACTCTCGTTAGCAGAGAGAAGAAAAGGAAGTCCATGGACCCTCACAGTGGCATGTGGCGAGGAGCAGTGCGTGGAAGCTAGCACCCAGTACTGCTGTCACCACTCTGAACCCCCGGCCCAGCCCCAGAAAGGGTGCTCTGCATATCCGACTTGGACCTCTGCTGGAGAGAGGACCCAGGCACGGCCATTAACAAACCATATCACCTTGGCTCCCAGAAACTTCCAGGAACACATTGGCTGGGTATATCTATCACTACGGTAATGGGGAGACAGTAGTGTATAGAGAGGGGTATTTCCCAGGTAGGTCTCTGAATACAGCAGGGATTCATCCTGGCACCTGGAGAAGTTACAATGATCTGAATGTGCAAAACTGTGGGCCTAGCACCAGAATGAACTTCTGAGATGGCTCTGCTTACACAGATGGCTTTGTTCCTTCCTTCACCACACACCAAGGCAGGGTGGAAGGCAGTGGGAAGGAACAGGAGAAGTTATGGTAAGAATGCCCCAGCAAGTAGAGGGGACAAGGTAAAAACTGAAGAAGAGCATTAAGAGGAGAGATATGGGCAGCCACGTGCCACATCTGAAGTTCTGGCTCTGCCACGGGTTAGCTGTGTGGTCTTGGTCAAGTTCCTACACATCTCTGAGCCTATTTCCATTCCTGCGTAATAAGAAGGCTGGCCTTAGGTGGTCAGGGTCCATCCCAGCACTGACAGTCCATGGCTCTGTGATATGAAGGATACCTACCTACTATGGGAGTCATGGACAAACAGGTAGGGAATAGGAAGGTAGAGACAGGGGGAGGGTACAAACTATTCCAAACTCTTATTTATTATGATCTCTGAATGTTGCTCTGTGAATACATTCACTGGACCTTCCACAGCTGCAGTTGTCAAGCGTGGCCTGTGGTCACAAGTCAGTTTCTGGGTCCATTAATCTTAATAAAAGAACAATGTCCACAATGTGTTTGGAGCAGGTCATTTGCTTATGAGATACCCTGAAGACATATTAAGAGCAGTGCCTTCCTCAGAGAGTGGGGAGACCTTCCTAATCCTAATGAAGGCCAGAGTTCATCCTCCCCTGTTTGCGGATGAGCAGGCAGGCTCAGGGAGTGAGTGACTCCATGAGTCACACAGCTTGGAGGGGCAGAACCAGGAGAGAAGCCCAGATTGTCTCACTCCCCACCTAGCATTAAATGCCAATTAGATAACTGAGTGGGATCCATGCAAAGCTTGGACACTGAGAAACCCCACGCAGATGCACAGAACTGATCCAAGAGGATGGAGGAGGATTCTGCAAAGGGGAGCCAAGAGCAGCCTTTCCTTCCTCCACCACCTTGAGCAGCAGGTTGATCACCAGCTGTGGGGGTTGGTATCCACCCACTATCCTGTTACATATACAAACTTCCCTCTTTAAGCAATGCAGGTGGTGACTCGTACTCTAGAAATGAGGTACTCTAGATCCTGGGGTCCAACTGAAATCATACGCAAAGATCCTATACCACTTCTTAAATGTGCATCCATAGGCAAGTCATTTAACATCTTAATGCCTCAGTTTCCTCATCTTTAGAAGAGGGATAACAACAGTATGTACACCTCAAAGGGTTATGATGAGGATTAAAAGAGGTAATACATGTAAGTGCTTAGCACAATGCCTACAACATAAATGTTGGTTACAATCACTATGATTTTTCTGGGAACAAGTCCAAAGCTTTCATCAGATTCTCAAAGGGGTCTATGACCCAATAAAAATTAAGAATCCCTGTTCTACATGCTCAGAATGGATCTAAGGCCACTCTGTGGCAAGGGCAGTACCTCCTCTAGCTCTCTTACCTTTCCTGAAGAAGGGGATTTGAGGCTTTCTATGCTGCCTCCTCTTAGAGCACACAAGAAAAAGAACTGATGAACGGCACTGGAGGCACTTGGTTGTCATTTCTGTGGCTGGAAATGCTTCCTCGGACCCAATAAAGCCCCAATTTAAAAGTGAGAAATTAGAAATGAGAATCAAACCGTAACTCCAGTGTCCACACAATCAGGAATAAACCCACTCCCTCCTGGTCTGTCAGGGTGCAGGAGGGGGAGCTTCTGGCATCGTGGCCACCTTTCCTGAACCTCCTGATGTGCTGGGATGTGAAAAAGACCTGAAGCTGAGGTTCTGTCTGGAAAGAGCTGATTAAGGAGGTAAGGGATTAAAAAGAAAGGGTTTGAATGATGTAAGAAGTGGAAAGCAATTTAAATCCTAACTTTGCATGAACACAGACTCTAAAATCCTCAATAAAACCCTCAGCAAACCAAATATAGCAATGTATGAAAAACATTATACACCATGATCAAGTGGGATTTATTCTAGGAATGCAAGGTTGGTACAACATTTGCAAATCAATAAATATGATTCACCATATAAACTAAATGAAGGCTAAAAACTACATGATCATATCAATAGAGGAAGGGAAAGCTTTTGTTAAAATCCAGCACCCATTTATAATAAAAACTCTCTGCAAAGTGGGATTAGAGGGAACATACCTAAGCATAATAAAGGCCATATATGACAAACCCACTGCTAACACCATACTCTACAGTCAAAAACTACAAGTATTCTCCTTATGATTGGTAACAATCAATACAAGGATGTCCACTTTCACCTCTCTTATTCAACATAGTACTGGAAGTCCTAGCCACAGCAATCAGACAAGAAGAAATAGAAGGCATCCAAATTCGAAGGGAAGAAGTAAAACTGTCATTATTTGCAGGTGACATGATACTGTTACATAGAGAACCCCAAAGGGTCCACCAAGAAACTACTACAACTGATAAATTAATTCAGCAAAGTAGCAGAATACAAAATCAATACCCACGAATCAGTTGCATTTTTATATGCCAATAATGAAATAACAGAAAGAAAAAATTTTTAAAAATCATATTCACAATTGCACCAAAAAGAACAAAATACCTAGGAATAAACCTAATCAGGGAAATAAAAGACCTGTACTCAGAAAATTATGACACTGAAGAAAGAAATTAAAGATACAAATAAGTGGAAGTACATACTGTGTTCATTAATAGGAAGAATTAAAATAATTAAAATGTCCATGCTACCCAAATCAGTCTATAGACTCAATGCAATTTCTATCAAAATTCCAATGACATATATCACAGAACCAGAAGAAATATTTCAAAAATCTATGTGGAACCACAAAAGGTCCCACATAGCAACAGTGATTCTGAGAAAGAAGAACAAAGTTGGAGGAATCATACTACTTAATATCAAACTATACTATAAGGCCAGAGTAATCAAAACAGCCTGGTACTGGCATAAAAGCAGACATATAGATCAATGGAAGAAAATAGAGAGCCCAGAAATAAACCCACACCTTTACAGTCAATTAATATTTGACAGAGGAAGCAAGCACATTAAATGGGCTAAAGATAGTTTATTCAGCCCTGGCTGGTGTGGCTCAGTGGATCAAGTGCTGGTCTGCAAACCAGAGAGTTGCCAGTTTGATTCCCAGTCAGGGCATGTGCCTGAGTCGCAGGCCAGGTCAGATCCTCGGTAGGGGGCGGGGGATAGGCAACCACACATTGATGTTTCTCTCCCTCTCTCCCTCCCTTCCCCTCTGTCTAAAATAAATAAATAGTCCCCTAAAGCAAGGAACATAAAGGAAAGAATAAACAAATAGGACCTCATCAAATTAAAGTTTCTGCATGGCTAAAGAAAATAGCATTAAAATGAAAAGAGAACCAACTATATGGGAAAACATATTTGCCAATGATACCTTGAACAAGGGTTTGATCTCCAAAATATAGAAAGAACTCACATGACTCCACTCCAGGAAGACAAAAAAAAAAAAAAAACAATTAAAAAATGGGCAAAAGACTTGAACATACACTTCTCCAAGGAGGATATACAGAGGGCCCAGAGACATATGAAAAGATGCTCAGCATCACTAGCCATCAGAGAGATGCAAATTAAAACCATAATGAGATACCACCTCACACCAGTCAGAATGGCCATCATAAACAAATCAACAAACAAGTGTTGGAGAGGATGTGGAGAAAAGGGAACACCAGTGCACTGTTGGTGGGAATGCAGACTGGTGCAACCACTGTGGAAAACAATATGGAATTTCCCCAGAAAACTAAAAATGGAACTGCCTTTTGACCTGGCAATTCTGCTGCTGGGATTATATCCTAAGAACCCTGAAACACCAATCCAAAAGAACCTATGCACCCCAATGTTCATAGCAGCACAATTTACAATAGCCAGGTGCTGGAAGCAACCTAAGTGCTCTTCAGTAAATGAGTGGATCAAAAAACTATGGTACATTTACACAATGGAATACTATGCAGCAGAAAGAAGGAGCTCCTACTCTTTGTGACAGCACGGATGGAACTGGAAAGCATTACGCTAAGTGAAATAGCCAGGCGGTGAGGGACAAACACCATATGATCTCACCTTTAACTAGAACATAATCAACAAAAGAAAAAAGCTAACAAAATATAACCAGAGACATTGAAATTAAGAACAACCTAACAATAACCAGAGAGGAGGTGGGAGGGAACACTGTGGGGAAGGGTGTTCAGGAACTACTATGAAGGACACATGGACAAAACCAAGGGGGACGGTGGAAGCAAGGGACGGAGGTGAGTTTGCCTGGGGTCTGGGGGAATGGTAGGGAGGAAATGCAGACAACTGTAATTGAACAACAATAAAATAACTTTTTAAAAAATATTAAATAAATAAATAAAATCTTTTTAAAAAGATCGTTTATTCAATAAATGGTGTTGGGAAAATTGGACAGATACATGCAGAAAAATTAAACTAGACCACCTTCTTACACCACATACAAGAATAAATTCAAAATGGATCAAAGACTTGGGTGTTAGACCCAAAACCATGAAAATCCTAGAAGAACACACAGGCAACAAAATCTGACACTGTTTGTAGCAATATTTTATTGGATATATATCTCCAGGCAAAAGAAATGAAAGAAAAAACTAAACGAATAGGACTACATCAAACTAAAAAGTTTTTGCACAGCAAAGGAAATCATCAACAAAATAAAAAGACAACCCACAGAGTGGGAGAACATATCTGCCAATACATCTGATAAGGGGTTAATATCCAAAATTTATAAAGAACTTACAAAACTCAACACCAAAAACCCCCAAACAACCCAATTAAAATATGGGCAAAGGGCCTGAATAGACACTTCTTCAAAGAGGACATACAGAGGGCCAATGGACATATGAAAAGATGCTCAATGTCACTAATCATCAGAGAAATGCAAGCTGAAACCACAATGAGGTATCATCTCACAACTGTCAGAGTGGCATCATCAATAAATCAACAAACAACAAGTGCTGGTGAGAAAGAGGAACCCTTATGCACTGTTGGTGGGAATGCAGACTGGTGCAGCCACTGTGGAAAGCAGTATGGAGATACCTCAAAAAATTAAAAATGGATCTGCCTTTCAACCCAGTTATCCTATATCTGGGAATAATCGTATATCCAAAGGAACCCAAAACACTAATTCAAAATAACATACCCACCTCTGTTCATTACAGCGTTATTTACAATTGCCAAGACATGGAAGCAGCCCAAGTATCCATCAGTAGATGAGTGCATAAAACAACTATGGAACATGTATATGATGGAATACTACTCAGCAGTAAAGAAAAAAAAAAGAAAATTGTACCCTTTGCAATAGTATGGATGGACCTAGAGAACATTATGCTAAATGAAATAAGCCAGTCAGAGAAAGACAAATACCACATGATTTCATTCATATGTGGAATCTAATGAACACACTGAACTAACAAGGAAAATGGGGACAGATTCATAGATGGAGAGCAGGATGACAGCTGTGGGGAGGGTAAGTCAGGGGTGGAGGGATTGAGTAAAAAGAAAAAAGGACTCATGGACATGGACAGCAGTGTGGGGATGGCTGGGGGGAAGGGGTTATAGGGAACAAAATGGTAATGGAAAAAAGCCATAAAGATTAAATAAAATGTGTTATAAACTAAAATAAAAATAAATAAATCCTGACTTTGCTATTCTTCGGCCTCATGACTTGGGACATAAAAACTCAGTTTCTCCATCAACAAAACTGGGGACTCATTAACAGTGTTTGCTTAGCAGAGGGGTTATGAGGGCCCCTCATAACCCCTCAAATGAGATCTGTGTAGATGTTTAACATAGCATCTGGTAGTAACTCCGTAAGTGCTCACTTAACTGATGCTGAGCACCTTATTATTACCACTTTGAGGATTATGATGATGATGAGAGATGAGGCAAAGGGCAGCATAGTCACAAAGCCTTATAATATTATTGGTTTGGGGTTTTTAGATGTTGTTACACCGAAAACAGAATCAAGGAATTTGTGGAGAGAAATATCAGTACTAGGAATACAGGATCTCGGGCCCAAAACACGAAAGAGCTCTAACTGCAGGAACCCAACCCGGAGTCTTCGGCTCAGAGCTCCACTTAGAGAGCAATGGAGGCAAACACAGATGCGTGCCCAACAGAAGGGCCAGCTCAAACATCCCTCATCTTCACTCTTGGCTGGAATAGCATCAACTCCATAAAAGTATCTAGATAATTCTCTCTGATCAACAATGGGGGAATTCCCACTTAATAAACACAATGTTGGGTGAGATGAAATCTTTCAAAGCAAGGGACGTTTAGAAGAAAAACAAGTATAAAAATAAAAGAGAGGCATCTTGGACGGTAAAAAGACTTCCACGGCAGCTCGGCTCCCAACCACCCTCGTTTCCGATCTGTGATCCCTCCTGAATTCACCTTGCTACCTCCTTGGCAGACTAGGAGTGAGTTGGACAGCAGCCACGCTTTTTTCCCAAATAATTTTCTCTAATATAAAAGTAACATACATTCATCATAGGAAGCTGGAAAAACAAAGGAAGTCTCAAAGGAAACACAATAGTCCAACCACCAACGTTAACATATTCATTTAGCGTTGCCAGTGTCTTTAAATAGAATCACATCACGCCGTTTTCCTAGGATGCCAGAGCTGAAGGATGAATAAAAGCAAAAGATTCAAGAAAAATTTTAAACTGTTTGACAAAAATGGAGACAAGTGTATGTACACGCACACACACGCACACACGCACGCAGGTCTTGCTTCTCAGAGGCCACTCACACTCACCATCTGGGATGGTCACCGTGGTCAGCCCTGAGCTAAGGAGTTGAAACTCAGAGGATCAAAAGAGAACTCCACCCACTAAAACAATGCTCTTTAAGTATCAAAAAGGCTAGCATTACAAACGAGCGTTTTTAAAAACACATTTAAAAAAACCCAAAACCTGTGATGTGTTCCTTGGCACAAATCTGGGTCGGTTCCTGGTGGGGTTCCAGGATAGAATTTCAAAGATACTGTAATTATTCCTCATGTCACTGATACCGGTCTAATAGACTGGAATAAATCAAAATCAAAATGAAAAAGAAAAACAAAACTGAACCTCTCTGGCAACACACTTGGTGCTTAGAAAACATGAGTTTCAACCAGTGTCTTTTATGGTTGCCTCTTAAAAGCATTTTCAATACCACTTATGCCAGAGGAACAGGAAGATTAATTTTTGTTGAGTAGTTTCAACAAACTGCCTTCAAGGCTGCCCTCATCTGTTTGGTGGATAGAAGTCCCAGACAAGGATGTCTGTTCAGGAGGAAAGAACTCTCCTGAAAGAAGCCATCCAATATTGGAAAGGGTGGCTCCTTGAGAGAGTGAGCTCCTTACTGCTGGAGGTATGCAAGCAGAGTTGTACAAACCACGTGGCTTACAGCGTTCAGACTCAAAGTCTTCATTTCTTATAGTGGAAGTTACGAGGGCATTGCCCTGTTACCTCCTCTCATTATTTATTAATGAGAGGGTAACATCCCTGGTGTGGGTTCCAGTGAGGACTTTCAGAACGGAGAAGGGCCATAAATAGAGACAAAAGTCAGGAGGTGAGAGTCCTCATGAGTCTGGAGAAAACAGAGAATCCCAGAAGAATGGCCTCTAGATTTGGACAAAGAATTCAGAGGTGTTCGTGGGTGGCTCTGGGAAACTCCAAGACTTGGAGTAGAGTCCACATGCCCTAACTTGGTACTGAACTGCAGCAGCTCCTCTGGGAAAGATGGAACTTTTAGGACTTTATACAAAGCCCACTTGGGCCTCAGGACACAGGCATCTCTGCCACTGCCCCACAAACCCTGGACAGGACCAGTCAAATATAAACAGAAGCTGACAAATATAGACACTTGAGAGTGTCCAGGAACTGAGCGTTTAAGGCAGGTGCCTTCTAGGACCCCCAAGAGATCCAAGTCCAGCAGACAATGGCCACAATTAACTTGGATGCTTTATTTTCTCTACACTCTACTTTCATGATAAAAGCAAAGGGTAACAAAATAAATTGACACTTGCACCAAAAAACACCATCTAGGAGATGCCCTAATTCAGTGCAGATTCCAATGGCCCTTGTTTTGGATGGTCCATAGAACAAGGAACAACCCGTGGCCCAACTCAAACCTGTAACTTAGAATTTGGGACAGACCTTCAAAGTCTTATCGGCAAGATCACAAAAGGCCAAAAGATGTGCGTGTTACTCCCTGTAAGGAACCCTTGTCCTCTAGCATAATGTATGGTGTGACATTTAGAGAAGCAAGACAGGATTCTTCTTCCTCCGAAGACAAAGAGAGATGGTGCATGGGGAGGAGGACAGCCAAATCCCTACCTTACATGGTGAGGAGTCAACAAATAATGCCCAAAAGTAGCACAACATACAAGTTATTGAAAAAATGTGGAAGTAAATACCAAAAGAATTAGCTGATATTTTTTAATGACAGTCACTGGGGAGCTAGGGTAGAGGTGACAGGGCAGGACTGCGGTCCTGGAGAACTACTCGATTCTTGAAACTATGTAACTGATAAACACTGAAAATTTTAAAAACAAGAAGAAAAAAAGGAAAATGGGCTAGGATACCATGGGTGCGTGTATTTTCCAAATTAAGATATTTTAAAAATACTTCAGTTAAATGATAGTACTCAAATATTGTTTCTCCATATTTTTCAATGGGAGTATTATTTTTTAGTAACTTCTTCCAGTTAAAGTGATACTGTTCACTGTTAGAAAATAACACCCCCTCCAAAAAGGGGGGAAAAGGAGCAATACTTGTAAAATCACCATCCAGAGATAACCACTGAATAACTTAGAGGTAGTTTCTTTCTGCATATGGGCATGTGTATGTGCCGATTAATAAAACACTGAAAATTAACTCTTAACTCTTTGGACTTATCTGATGACCATAAGGCTTTTGTTTTGTTTTGAGGGGAAAGGAATATTTTATTTTGAAGGATATTAAATAACTTGGGCCTTTGCTTCTCATAGCATTAGTCAATATCAAGATTTCATTCTATAGGGCTAGGCATGTCAGGTCATATTCTGACTTCATGGCACATGTACAAAGAAAAACAAACCCTTCTGGGATAGCGATTCCGTAATTTTCTCAGAATTCCTAGACATAAAATTAGAGCAATGGGATGGAAACTTCACTGCCAACTGGTTTCACCTCAAATTGTGTTGTTTTCTGACTCTGTGCCTTGTCTGTTTCTTCCTATGCGAGTCTCTTTGCTTCTCTTTCTCTCCCCAGGGCCTCCAACCTGTCACCGTCTTTTCTTCCCAAGGCACCCACCCCAATGTCTTGCCTTATTCCTCTCTCCCACACCTATACCTTCTCCCTGTCACCTTAAAGGGGATGCAATGTGGAACCGAAGTGATATGCTCATTACTTTTTTCATCTGCAGAATAGAATTGTGTTTAAGTCTAAAAAGGCAATACAGTGCATTCTATTTAGGCATTTTCTAAAGCCCGTGTTGCCTCCCCCCTTTTTTTGAACAAAGGCAGCCACAGTCCCAGGGCCTAGGGCCCAAGTAGAAAACCCTCAAAATAAGAAAAACTCTGACTCCTACCTGAAAAAGCCAATGTAGACATGGAAGAGGTCTTGTGTGGGTAGGGGGGAGGTTCCCAGAGGGGAGGCCAGGGAGGAGGACTAATGTCAAAGCCAACTCACTCTGCTCCTGAGGCACCCAGCCCAGCATCACCTCCTGTGGGGGAGGCAGTAGGTCCAGAAGGCAAACCTAAAACTATCAGGGCGCCCAGCTAAAGAACCACCTACTCATGCACCTCTCTAAGAAGGACCTGCCTCTTTTTCTAATCATCGAAAACGCCTGAGTCTTTTTCCACAAGAGCTTCTTTTAAAATCAGGTCACCCCTATCCTACTCATAAAAGATTTTTATTGTAACCCAGATGCTGGGCACATCTTAGGCGAGCTCTCTGGGTTCTGGTTGCTTTTTGAAGTGTAAGCACTCTCTTCCATCCCTAAGACGTCTGCACACTTCACATGGCTGCTTTCTACAGCTCCAAGTGTCCGATTAAAAATATTGCCCAGGCACAATCCTATGCCTGCCACAAGAGGCCTCCCACACAGAACATGCAAACCTGATCTGGTAATCCACCCAGCAGTGAGTCTATCTGCAGCCTCATTATCCATCCCGCACTTCCCAATTTCGCCATAGGCTCCTAGAGGGATTCTTCCCCCTTAGATTCCTGAGGCCAACACACATGGTACTGCATCTACTGCACATCCTTGAGTCCACGTCAGAAAAGGAATATGATCCATTGACAGGCTTGAAGTCCAGGAACTTACACTGGTCCTTAATTACTACTGTGCTCTTCTTGGTAACTATTCCAAAGCCATCTCCTTGTGAAGATATATGAAATTAAGAAAAAGAAAAGAGAAAAGAAAAGAACCATGTAATTTCACTCATATGTGGAATATAACGAACAAACTGAACTAACAAGGATAATGGGGACAGACTCATAGATGGAGAGCAGGATGACAGCTGTCGGTAGCGGGGAGGTTACGGGGTGGAGGGATGGAGCAAAAGGGAAAAGGGCTCATGAACATGGACCACAGCGTGGTGATTGTTGGGGGAAGGTGGGAATGGTAATGGAAAAAAATATAATACAGATTAAATTTTAAAAAAAGAAAAGGAAGATGGAAGCACAAATGAGGCAGTTCTGCTTTCCCTGTGTATTTCCCCAAGAAAATCAGGCAACAGCTCCAGTTCTGAGAAATAAACCAGTAAACTCCTAAACAACAAATTTTCTACAAATGATGCTGGCAACTGCGGGAGGTGGAGTGGAGGGGAGAACAGAAGGGATGGACCAGTTCTCATCAAAGAGCATAGATGAGTCAAGTTTTTATACAGTGGCAAATGTTCCTATTGGACTTGCTTCAAACCTGTGTGTGGGCTGATTCTCTGAAACAAACAAAATTCTCTTGTATAACAGAGGTTATGGGGTGACTAAAAGGGTGAGGATTCCAACAGAAAAGAAATCACCCACAAAACACCTTTGACTAAAAGAAATCATCTTTGATAAATAAGATCAGTTCTTCTGCCTCCACTGGGTCTTAACTCTGCAAAACCTGACCAGGGACATGGAGCCATAGCAAGGGGTCCACGCAACCCCAGAGGGATGCGTATATGCTCCAGTTTAAGTTCAGCAACAACCTGAACCAGTGCAAATTTTCAGAGCATTGATACGCCCTGTTCCACCCAGCGAAGAGCTGGAATGCCAATCCTGGCTTCACCCAGCTCCCATACGCCGCTGAGGGAGGCACAATGTCCTGAACAGCACTTGGCCAAACACGCATGAGGGAGGTGCAGCTGCTGAGCTTCTGTGTTTACCAGGAAGAATGAGTGTTGATTTTGCAGATTTTTGATAATGTTTTCACAGCCAGTGTTATTCCCAACCCATTTTAAAATGCAATCTGAACAACACCCTTTTCCTCATCAGTCTCCTTGCATTTAAACCATTCCATCAACCTTGGTCCTGGAAGCCCTTTCTCTGCTGGCCACACCTCAGTTTGGCCAAGTGGGGGAGCAGAAAGGAGCCAGGGTCTCTGCAATGACAGGGCAAAGAGAGGAACTATAAATTCAGACACAGAACACTTGGCTTAGGACCCTGGTGCCCAGCAGATCTCCGAGGGCCAGCTAGGGTCACCTATAAGAAGGACTCCCGCAGCTCTCATGGTCTTTGGGTCCGTGGTTGTACTGAACTGATTCCATATTGTTGCCTGAAATTTAGTTACCCAAATGTAATGAGTCACGAGGATCTGAAAGGACTAGAATGAACTAAGAAGTTACTTTAGACTAAGAGCAAAGAATGGGCCAAACAACCAGCCATCCTGCTGAAGGGGATCTGGCATGCCCCCACAGAAAGGACCCAGGCTAGAAAGAGCCATTTACAAAATGCTGAGAGTTTGCCCAGGCCCTTTAGAAAACTGGGTTCTTGGGTTGTTTCCTGATTTCTCTTTTCTCAGAATCTCAAACATTGACTATTATGTGGAAAAAAGAAACATTTAAAGGGACAAATCTATCTTTGGGAGACACAGGAAGAATGCTGTTTGAAGTAAAGACCTTTTCTCTCTTTCTCTGACACACACAACCACATACACACACTCAGCTAGGCTTCTGAGAAACCCGCTGCTGTGGCTGACGCCCAGCTAACTCTGCCATAGCCAGCAGTCTCTGCCAACCACTGATGCAGTGGGATAGCTGTCTGACCGGCTCCCTTCCTGATGCTGGTCTATTTTTGGTTAAAACTTGGGCTTCACATAGGGGCTCAGACTTGCCTGCGGCTCCCTCCTTAGAAGTACTATTTGATGATGGTCATCCTCTAGGGTCTGTGCTAAAAATGACGCTGTGAAGAACAAGACAGTTTCAGACCCTTATTGCCATGGTTTTGATATCTGTGCAGGGATCAGGCTGCAGTCAGCCCAGAAACCTCATGGTGAATCTACCTATGCTACTATTCATTACCTATCTATCTGTATGTCCAACACACCATGTAGACATCTTAACTTCTGTGATGCTTACAATATAATTTCAGAGATAAAAACCAGCCCAGTGAAAGCTAACCAGACTTTTGCTTTATAGCCATATAAAGCAAAAGGTGAAAATTAAGTCCTGGCCAGGTAGCTCAGTTGGTTGGAGCACTGTCCTGATACACCAAGGTTGTGTGTTGGATCTCTGGTTGGGGCACATACAGGAGTCAATCAGTGGGTTTATAGATAAGTGGAACAACAGAATCTATGCCCCCCCCAACATCAATAAATTAAAAAATCAATTTAAAAAACCATCATCAATAACAAGAAGTTGTGAGAATGAACCAAGTATGGGCTACAAAGGTCACCCAGACATTGCACAGGGCCTTGGGGCAGGAGAGTTTGTGTAAGTAGAATATGATAAAGACAACCCAGAAAAAAGGCCTCAATAGTGACCACAACAGAAACCCTGGTGCTTTCTTCTTCTCAAAGAAATCAAGGGCCAGGTCATATGCTGGCCAACCAAGAAAGCAACCATTAACAAACCCCCACCTCTTCCAGGCCCACAGCTTTGTGTCTCTCTGGTATGGATTATAGACTCGAAGTAGGAAACTCGAAGAAAGACAGATGTGCCAGCAGGAGCTTCCGGATGGTTGGAACAAAAGTGGTACCCACCACATGTTGGCAGACTGAAAAGCAAGTCAAATTCTCTATAATTTTCTCCCTAAGTGTGGTTCTCATATCCCTGCCTCAGAACCCCTGGAATCTCTCCAGACCTGAGAAATCAAAAGCTTTGAGGGTGTCGCCAGGGAATCTGCATTTTTAACAAGCCACTCAATATGATCCCAAAAGTACAAAAACTGTTGCTAGCTTGTTCTAGCCTGTTCTCTTCCAAAATGGGGGTAATTAAAGAAAAGGTCAAGTGTCTCAATTAAAAAGGAGATTTAAGTAGTAACCACATATTGTGGTGTAGAGAGGGAGTGGCTGGAGCAATCAGTGGGAAATCTCTGAGGGTAAGAAAATATGATGCTGAACCACTGAGCCCCATAGGGAGATTCCCTCCACTGCAACCTAGGAAGATCATAAGAAAGAAGGTGATTTCTTTCCAGGGGCCAAAGAGGACTTGAGTTTCGGTGGATCTGGGCCAGTCTGAAGAATGGATGAGTTTACGAATGTGGATGGGACTGTCCAAGTTTGGCCCAAAGCACCCTGCAAGTGGTACCTTCTTCCCACACCCCACAGGGGTCATCCCAAGTCCTAACAGATCCGAGGAAATGGTGAAGCTACTTCTACTCCACCCTGGACATCACAGCCACTGACCCAGAGTGGCCAATGCCCACACAGCTCTGTCTGGCTACAACATGGCCCTGAACTGGCATCTATACACCCACAAGGGTCAATGGGTTTCCTCTGTCACTTTCTGGGCCTGAGGCAGTGGCAGAGCTAAGTGGCTCCAGATCTAAGTGGTATGTGCCAGGAGTTCTCAAAGTGTGGTCAGCAGCCCGGCAGCATCAATATCACGTGGGGACTTGTGAGAAATACAAATTCTCTGGCCCCTCTCTAGAGCTCCTGAATCAAATTCTGCAGGGGCCCCCAGCAATCTGTGACTTAATGAGCTCTCCAGGTCATTCTAATGTAGCTGAAGTTTGAGAACCAGTGTATTAACATTATTAATAATATGAACCATAATGGTAAATCAACAAAACAGGCATCTATTTACATAGGCCCATAAAGCACTTTGAGTATATTATCTTAGGGGTACCCTCTTCTAATCCTAAGGCCCTATAATTCATTTGAATCCCATAGCAATTCTGAGGTAGATAAAGTAGCATTATCATCTCATTTTGTAGGTAAGGAGATGGAGACTCAGAGAGATGAAGTGACTGGCACACATTATCCCCACCCAGAGCCCACTCATTGACAAGCCACAGGACAGTCACTGAGACTTTGCTAATTAAGTGATCAGCCTGCACCCGTTTCTTTTCCCCATGGCCTGAAGGGTAACTGTTGGCGGTAGATATTGGCATTCTTTCTTTTTACCTGGCCCATTGTTACTCACCTCAAGTGACTATTTCTAAAACCATCCTCCAATAATTCAGGATTTGAACTGAAAAGGCAATTTTAAAACCACTGCAAGACAGATCCACAAATGGGCCACGTGCCAAAAGTTCGTTTATAAGTCGGAGGGCTGGACCTCAGACTGCGTTTTACAAATGGACACAAAGTGGAGCTGGTGGCTGGATCCCAGATCAACCCACCTCAAATCTGTCTGTAAGAGGGAGAGGCAGGGGGCATGGGTAGGTCTGACTGTGAGCCAAAAGTTTCAAATCCCAGCATTTCCATCATTAACCAACACGAGACAAAGCCCAAGTCACTTAGTCTTTCTGACCCTCAGTTTTTTTTCATCTGGAAATTTTAATACCTTGCAGGGCTGTTGAAATGATTAAATAAATGACAATGTGCATACAGTGCCTGCCACACAGTAGACATTCAACAAATGCTGCAGTTTATGTTGTTTAACTCCTAAAGCGGCCATCATACTATATTTTTCTCCTGAAACGTATGCAATTAAAAAAGGCAAACATTTGATACTACATAAGGATTGACTGTAGAAGAATGAACTACCTCCTAAAAGACCAAGGAAAAAGAGGAAGGGTGGCAGGCTCAGGGGTCAGGTCACCTGTTCCCCTCAGCTCTGGCCTTCCTTCAGCTCTCAGCTCAATTCTTTGGGGACCTTCCTTGTCCTCCCGGGCTGGGTCAGCTTTATTTAGTGTATGCTATGCTCCCATGGCCCCCAAGTACTTCCTATTCATAGCCTTACAATGATTATTTTAACCCTTATATGCTTAAAGGCTATGCTTCCCACCATCTCATTAGATCCAAGGTGTCAAGGCCCCGGCCCGTTTCTGCTCACCAGCACCTTTCCCTGGTACTTTGCCCTGTGTCTGGAACACAGTAGGCACTCAAATATTTGAAGAATGAATCATACCAGGGCAGCTGGGCAGGGATGAGTAATGGGAAAAAGAGGTTGTGTGCAGCTGGCTATGCATTTGTGCAGATAACTCATAAGTCGGAGGTCTATGACTCAGGGTTGCCTAGACAAGCATACAAGTTTTTCTGCCCCAATAAACTCAGTTTGCCTCATCCATATCATTCGGCCAATAAAGGCTGACTATTAAACCCACAGGTACCACCTTCAGTGGGCACACTTTCCCCCAAAGCCTCAGTCTGCTCACAGGGCAAATGCAGAATGAAGTGACTATGGTGCAGGAGTCCAGGCAGGTGTGGAGTTTGTTGTAGTTCTCCTGCTTCAATATCAGTTAAAGAAGAGGGAAGACCCCAGCCTCACCCCAGCTTGAACTCTGAAGCAAGGCGTGGAAAATGCTGCTGCTAACTGCATTTTATGGAGTGTCTCTATGTACCAGGGAACAGTCTGGGGCAATCCTCAGAACCCAATGAGGAGGGTATGGTTCCCATTCTACAGATGAGAAAACTGAGACTCAGGAAAGTAGGAACACACTGACGATCACATAGATAATAAGCAGAGCCAGAACTGGAATCCAAGTTAGTCAGATTGCACAGTGTGTGGGTTCTTGGCCTGTTTCAACCACCTTTCCCATAGGGCAGGTATAAGCTTCTCCTCACTGAAGGATGCACAGGCCTTGAACCAATGCAGTGGTAACAGGATTTAGTCCATGTTCTTCCCTACCATGTGATCCAGGGTAAGTCATTTTACTTCCCTGGGCCCAGGAAGGCTTGCTCCCCAGTAATGTACAAGAGAAAAACCAGAGGACCCTTGAGAGAGGAGACCCAGTGCTGTCGAGCGCATAAAACCGCCTGCCAGTCAAAAGGTATCACCAATTTCCTCTGCCTGGTCTTTACCTGGACCCCCGATACGCCGCTGCTCAGCAATCCCTCGCCCAAAGTGGAAGACTGCCAGAGACTGAGCTTCCTGGTAAGCAGAAAGGAACAAGAGAGGCCACTGACTTTCCTACCAGAACCCCTGAAACAGGCTTGGAATGAACCAAGGATCAGCAACAAGGGAAATGAGACTGTTTACCATACAGTTAATTAACGCTGAACCTCCCTTCCTGCAGCAGAAAATTGAAAAACTACTACCTGCTGTGAAAAAGAGCTGTCTATCCCCCAGGTTCCCTGGGACTCATGCCCACCAGCAGTCTCCTCCGAGGCACCACCTCCCTCTGGGATGGGTTCAACATGCCCAAGACCAACTGCGGGAACAGTCTTCAGAGGTCAGGGCCAACGGTCCAAGAAACAGTCTCTCTGTGTACAGCACCGGCCTCTGCACTGCTGTACAGAGTGATCTGGAATTTACAGTCTCTTCTACAAAGCCTTACAAGGTCAAAAATGTCCAAGCTGTGTAATTCCTGTGATGAAAAGCCTGGGGAACAGCACAGACTACATGTCCAATAGGAAGGACACTTCAGAAGCCAAAACTTACTAGCCAAACCTCGGAGTCAGCAACAGCACAGCAGCAGCCAAGGAGCTGGCCAGGCTCCAGCAGCACTCCAGCCTGTGCGGCCAGCAGCCCCCATGAACGTTACCTCCTCCTGCCAGTCCCCCGCCAAGACGGAGCACAGTCACCCCGCACTGAAATAGGAGTCACAAAGAGTTGACATCCACTTTGGGGAAAGTTGCTGACCCCCGGGCCATCACTCTCTTTGTAAAACCTACTGACTTTTACATGTATGGTATGGCATAGGGGAAATGGCCACAGACACTTTGTAAAATGTTCATTAAAATAAAGCCTGAACCATGAAGCAAAGAAGCAGGGAAGGAAGAAACATCCCCTTCTTTACCACAAGCCTAGACGCGCTAAGTCAAGCAACGTATAAGGGCAGAAAAGTAGAAAGAAACAAGGGAAATAGAGCAAGAAGAAGAGAACACAGAGAGAGGAGAATGGTGTTAAAGAGGAAGCCCAATGTCAAGTTGCCCCCACCTGACCCTGCCTCAGGAAGGCTGGTCTTGCTCCCCCAGTCCTAACTCTTTACCAAAGCTGTGCAAGAGGGAGGTCTATGACTCCATCCCAAACATCAAACATCAAAGACATAACAACCCTAACAAACCAACTGTGCTACGTCAGCTCCCAATCTCCTGCAAAATAAGAAAAGCAAACCGGCAAATGTCGAGTGGACCCATCACCAAGTAAGATACCAGACACAAAATTTGAAAACATTTCTAGCTTCTAAAATAAGCTACTAAATGCCTAAATATACTTAGGAAAACCCTTTCAAATTAAATGATAAAATATACGCATAAAATAAAAATTTTAAGTTTTTTAAAAATAAAGGATGTGTTGTGCTTGTGTACTGAAAGGGCATGAAAAACTATCAGGATTTTGCAATAAACATTGTAAGGCTTAAGAGGCTGCAGTAAGACTGAGACTAGATCTAATCTATATTAGATGTCAAGCTACGGTTCTGTAAATTAGGGGAAGGAGTAGTCGGCAGCTAAACTGGTACCAACAGATTTCACTGCGTAAAAATGTGTTAAGATGGACATTTCTACAAAAAGATCTTTAAAGCGGTTTTTATGCGTTAACTTGAATACTCTGAATACCACCTACCCTACTGTTCAGATATAAAAAAGACACAAACACAAAAGACGGTTCTAGTTCTTCCCACACCTGATTTTGATGTTATTATCACATATGAGTCCTGCATTGGATGATGAGACAGAGTGTTTATTAAACACCTACTGCCCTGGCTGGTGTGGCTCAGTGGATTGATCACCAGCCTGCAAAGCAAAGGCTCACTGGTTCAATTCCCAGTCAGGACACATGCTGGGCTTGCAGGCCAGGTCCCCAGTGGGAGCGTATGAGAGGCAACCACACGTTGATGCTTCTCTCCCTCTCTTTCTTCTTCCCTTTCCCTCTCTCTAAAAATAAATAAATAAAATATTTTTTTAAAAAAACACCTACTGAGCTCCAGACCTCAGAGCTAAGGTTCCCCTTTTGCCTGACCCCTTGTCTCCCCAGTTCCCAAACAGCTGTGACAGGTTAGGAATGTAGAAAGAGGCCTGAAGGCCTCATACCATGCTTCAGATTCAGCTGATAGTCAATGGTGGGCAGAGGAGAACAGCATGCAGAGAACTCGATGCTCCATATAACTGAGGAATACGTCAGCCCCTAATTTAGAGATGACTTTTTTCATCTTAAGAGGCAGACAAATGTAGACTGATGAACTCTTTCACCATCCTTTTTCCAGTGGCTGCTGAGCCAATCTTCCTACCCATCAGGCCCTCCTGATTGAAGACAGAACTTCCTCCCCTAATTTTATCTTGTTTCTGGTCACCGATAAGACTGATCTGGAATTCAGCAGGACCTCAGAGTAGTAGAAAAGTGAAAACTGGGGCTGTCTTGAAAAAAGGATGAAGTCACATCACTAACTTCAAGGAGACAAGTTTCCCAGGCCCTGACAGAGCTCAGAGAGAGGTCCCAGTGTGCTTATAGGTTTGAGATGGGAACGGTGAGAAAACTTTTACACAGTTTCAAGACCCAACCAAAAAGGGCCTCCTTCTCGCTCTTTTCTTCTTTCCGGTTGCTAATTTTTCCCTTTTTGCTTTTCTAGTCAACACATTTCTTGAGTCTTTACTTAACACATGCGTGTTTCCTGGCTTAACACAGCCTTTATCAACATAATGCAATTGTACACAACACCTGACATTTCATGAAGTCTGCCCTGAGGGGATCTTAGAGAAAGTCTTGTGAAACACAATCTCTGAAGTGAAATTTCACCAAATGTGATTTTATGTTGTTGGATCACAGCTCCTACCAATGACCTACACCCCACCAACTTCATGCCAATAGACAGAATTATGGGTGCAAAGTACTGATAATGAATGCAAGGCCAGCGTTCTTCCTGCATAATTACATATGGACAGCATGAACCAATTTATAAGGCTGGCACTATCAGTCCAGTAGTAATAATGAAGGACAGCCACCATGATGTATTGAGTCCCTGTTCATGGGTCAGGCATTAGGCTGGTGCTATTGAAGTATGCATTACTTAGTTCAATCCTTACAAGAACTGCGAGGCCAATTTTATCATCCCAATTTAATGGGGTGGGGGCGGGGGGACGCGGGGGAGCTGAGCTCAAAGACTTTGTCTGCAATTACACAGCAAGTAAGAGGCAAAGCCAAAATCTGGCCTCAGGACAGTCCAAATACTCTTCTCTCCCCGGTGGTGAAGAGTCAGACAGGACTCACTGCCTACAGCACATGTGGCAAGGCCCTCCCAGTGCTGGGTGCCCTTCCATTCTATGTGTAGACAGGGCAGTGGACACGAATGCTGGGGGTGGAAAATCTGTATGCCAGAAATATCCAGGGGGGAGGAGGGTTGGCGGTAAACGTCTGTTTGTTTTTCATGATTTAAATGAGGGAAGGGGAAAGGGAGAAATCTGCCATGGAAATACTTTCTCTATGCACTCGATAATGCCACTTTTCTCCAAAAGCATTATCTTAAGTCTTTGTACTTGAATATTTTGAAAGTGATCAGCACAGACAAGCAAGGTCTAACCTGATCAGGCTGGGTTGCAAACATGCAATCTGTACTGTTTTATTCAAGTTACATCCAAGATTTGTCTAAAACTTTCAGATTTCGAAGATATCACTAGACGACTCCCAGGGACCTGGGCTATAAGAGCATCACTAGCTTCTCTGCTTCGTCCTCAAGTACCACTGAAGGCAACCCCAGGGGTGCATGGGCACTGCCCGCCTGGCTCCAAGCTCCTGGCTCTGCAGCAAACCTGCAGCCGAGCTCTGCAGCCCTGAGTCACTCCGACCAACTGGGGCACGTGTGTGGTGTTAAGAAAAATACAAACAAGAGGCAATATACCCCTATTTGGAAAACCAAAGAAAATAAAACCACATTCAGTAATATTCCTACCACAGTATTATTTGGGGACTTTTTTTGCAGACTTTTTCATACACATTTAGCACACAGTTCTGACTGTAGCTTATATACAACTTGGTTTCCTACTCCTTCAGCTACTACTTCTGCTTGATCACCAAGGGTTACCTATTCTATGCAGCCTTTCCCAGCCATCCCCCTGCCCAGGGAGACTGACCTCTTTCGTCCTCTATGCATCCACTATTCTCTGAACACACTTGAGTCATGCTCCTCTGAAACTTTACTGACTAACCTAAACATCAGGCTCCCCTTATAGACGGCAGTCCTTCCAAAGCAGTCTGACTGTACACTTAGATTATTTTTCACATAGTTGGCAAAAATGACACCAAAATGTTAACAGAGGCCAAGTAGGAGTGGCGCATGATGACTGATTTGTTTTAGCTCTCCTTCTACTTTTTGATGTGGTTCCAAATTTTCTTTAGACAACATATAATTCTTTCATGCATATTTAACTGACTATAGAAGTTTCTAAGAACTGTGACCGATCAACTTCAAAATCACACAAAGAAGAAAGGGGTCTGACAGCATAAGACATGTCCCGATATTAAAGTAGGAAAGTGGGCAATCCTGACATCTGCAACTAAATAAGCCCTGACAACTACAAATTAAGAGACTCCTGGCAGACAGAGCAAAGTGTTGAGACTGTCTGGACAAAATGTGGAACTGAACCCAGCCAGGTCAATGGAAAGAAGGTTGGGGAAGGAACCAGAGTCTTCCTGAAATGATACTACAACTAAATAGATGCACCTACAGCAAGTGAAATGAAGACCTGGATTATTTTGCCAAATAGTATGGCTAAAACTCAGCTGCAGGCTATACTGCAGGCTTGTGAGGAAGAACACATTTCAAATTTCAAAAATATCACATCTGGGTCTTCCGGTCAAGATGCATAGGAAACATAGGTAGACATGCTTTGCCTCCTCACACAACCACAAAAAGAGTTAAAACTAAATCTCAAAACAAATAACACTCAGAACTGTCAGAAAATTGAAGTGTATGGAAGTCTGACAACCAAGGATTTAAAGAAACCATATTCATCCAGGCAGGGGGCGGGGGGGGGCAGAGATGCAGAGACTTTAGAGAGGTGTGGTGTGGCACAGAGAGGTGGTGGTGGTGGAGCAGGCATGGGCGGTCCCACATTCATGTATGATGGATAAAAATCGGAAGGGATACCTTGGGAGCAAGCAATCCCAGCCTCAGGATAGGCCACACAGCTCAGGATTCCAGAGCCAGGAAGATAAATTCCCATAACTTCTGGCTGTAAAAACCAGTGGGTATTGGGGTGGCAGAAGAAACTGCCGGATTTTCAGGAAATTCCACTTAAAGGGCCCACGTGGTCTTAAAACTGCAAACCCACCCACTGTGGGATTGAACACCAGGGCAATGGCTGGAAGAGCACCAGCCACATACAGGGAGTGGGTGAAGTGACTGGAAACACAGTGAGTGCTGCGCAAACCTCCAGAAGCCAGGCAGCGGCACAGTCCTCTCTCCAAGCCCTCCCCCAACATAGGGCCACAAAGTGGTAAAGGGAGTTGCCCCACCCTGGCAATTACCTAAGCCTCTGCCCCACACAATTTACAGGTGCCTTTCTGATAATAGGCCATGCTACTAAGACAGGGAGTCAAAGCAGCTCTGCCAAATACACAGAAACAAACATAGGGAGGTTGCAAAATTGAGGAGACAAAGGAATATGGCCCAAATGAAAGAACAGAACAAAACCCCAGAAAAAGAACTAAACAAAATGGAGATAACCAGCCTATCAGATGCAAAGTTTAAAACACTGGTGATCAGGATGCTCAAAGAACTCCTGAGTACAGCAACAACATAAAGGGAGAAATGAACTTTACACTAAGTGAAATAAAGAAAAATCTACAGGGAACAAACAGTGAAAGGAAGGAAGCTGGGATTCAGATCAAGGATTTGAAACATAAGGAAGAAATAAACATTCAACCAGAACAGAGAGAAGAAACAAGAATTCAAAAAAATGAGGATAGTATAAGAATGTCATTGGACATCTCCAAATGTGCCAACATCTGAATCATAGGGTTGTCAGAAGAAGAGGAAGAGCAAGAAACTGAAAACTTATTTGAAAAAAATAATGAAAGAAAACTTCCTTAATTTGGCAAAGGAAATAGACATACAAGTCCAGGAAGCACAGAGTCCCAGACATGATGGATGCAAAGAGGCTCACACCAAGACACATCATAATTAAAATGCCAAAGGTTAGAGATAAAGAGAGAATCTTAAAACCAGCAAGAGAAAAGCAGGTAATTACCTATAGGGAGTTCCCATAAGACTGTCAACCAATTTCTCAAAAGAGACTTTGCAGGCTCCAAAGGATTGGCTAGAATTATTCAAAGTGATAAAAGCAAAGACCTATAACCTAGATTACTTTATCCAGCAAAGCTATCATTTAGAATGGGAGGGCAGATAAAGTGCTTCCCAGACAAGGTAAAGCTAAAGGAGATCATCATCACCAAGCCATTAATACATGAAATGTTAAGGGGACTTTTTTAAGAAAAAGATCAAAACTATGAACATTAAAAAGGCAACAAATTCACAACTATCAACAACTGAATCTAAAAAAAACAAAGCACACAACCAAAATAGGAACAGAATTGTAGTAATGGTGATTATTTGGAGGGGTATCAGCTGGGAAGAGGAGAGGGAGGATGGGGGAAAAGTTGCAGGATTAAAAATCATTATTGGTAGGTACAAAATAGGGGGATGTTAGGAACAGTATAGGAAATGGAGAAGCCAAAGAACTTATATACACGACCCATGGACATGAACTAAGTGGGGTGGAGATTACTGGAGGGAAGTGGGGTACTGGGTGGAGGGGGACAAAGGGGGGGGAAATTGGGACAACTGGAATAACATAAACAATAAAATACACTTAAAATACAGAGACTCCTGGCAAAATTATAAAACAAATATTTTCAAGGACATTTAGAAAAGAATATCTGAACATTAGGAAAAAAGCAATGTGGGTACACGATGACCAGCTCATGACAAAAAAGAAGCAATTGTTTCTTGTGATTACCAAGTTGGCAGACCAGGTGAAATGTGAAAGGTAAAATGCATTAGAGTTCAGCAAAGCAACTAGAAAAATCTCCAGTGATCCACCTGCAGACAAGTTTGTGACACAGTCAGTTTGTACTAGTGTATGACAATCTAGCCAGTTGAACAACGACCCCCACAGAATGTACATCACCCTCTCCCTTGAGCCAGGACTGTACTTCGCACATACCCATGTCATAGCACTTATCACACCTGGCTGAGCTCCTAGTCTGTCTTCCTACTAGACCCGGGGTCAACATACTATGGCCCACAGGTGAAATCTAGCTTCTCACCTATTTTTGTAACATTTTACTGGATGAACCATGCCATTCATTTACATGTTGGCAATGGCTATGTTGGTGCTACCAGGGCAAGGTTGAGTATTTACAACAGAGACTGACCCACAAAGCTAAAATATTTCCTATCTGGCTCGTTAGAGAAAAAACCTTCCCACCTCTATCCCAGATGACTGTCCCTCTTTCGGGCAGGAAGGCCGTCTTATTCCTCCATGTACCCTCGGCACTAGCATGGTGCCTGGCACGTAACAGGTGCACATTAAACATCTGAGCACCCTGATATCTTCAAATGTCCTGATGACAAGCTACAGAAAGGTTACTGACAGCGTGACACAACGTTCGATTCTTCACCACGTCCTGCCCGATGTCTTCTTAACAATGACTTGACTGAAGAGAGACACAGGAGGCAGGCTCGTCAAACCCCCAGATGGCACCAGACTGGGAAGAGGAACTAATACTATAGATGACAGAATCAAGATGCAAATGATCCAGCCAGCCTAATTCTGGGCCAAACACAAAGCTGGTTGTGCAAGTACAGGCTGGGGGCAGTTCTAAACTTCCTCAAGTCCATGGGACCTGCCCTGGCAACCATTCATGTGAAACAGAGCTGAGTACTGTCACTGACCACAAGGTTCATCAGAGCCCACAGGCCAAGAGTAATACAGTCTCAAGTGGCATCAAAAGTAGGACAGTGTCCAAATCCCAGAAAAATGGTGACACTCCCACTGTACCTCACAGCAGCCAGGCCACAGTGGAAGATTCAGCTCAGGACACCACACTTTTTAAAATAAATTTCTTAAGTGGGTTACAATCACATTATTTAAAAGGCACCCAGTGCTTTCTAGTGAAAAGTTCCTATTCCACCCCATCTCCTCCTCAAAGGCAAACAGCATTACCCATTTCTTTTGTGCCCTTCCACAGATACTGTGGAAATAAATATATTTATATACAGGCAAATAAATATATACAGGCAAATAAACATATACTGTCCCCTGCTTTTTTGCACACTATATATGCAGTTCCATGTTTCCTACAGAGTCCCACACCAATACTCAAAAAGCAGCCTCGTTCTTTTCTGTGGCTGCACAGGATCTAATTGCATGGAGATGCTAGGCTGGCGAATACTGAGGTTACTGCAGCCTTTTACTGAGAGAACCAATGTTGTAAGGAATGAACATACATCATTTCCCACCTACGTAGGTATATCTGTAGGACAAATTCCAAGAACTGGAATTACAAGGAAAAAGAGCAGATGCATTTGTAATTTTGATGGATGTTGTCGAATGGGGCACTGCCTTTTAAAGAGAATCATCGAGTTTCCCAAGAGAGGGAGCTGGAAATTATGTTGCAGAAGGAAGAGTTCAAGAGGCTTGGCGTGGAAAAAAGAGGGCTGGAAGGAGAGGTAAGCACCATTAGCTTTGAAGACCCACGGCTGATGCCAATAAGTTCAGTCCTCCTTCACTTACACCTGCCAGACACATCCTCAGGGACCTACATACATCATCCCACTTGACTGTCAGGACAGCCTGAGGGATGGGCATATTTACCCTCATTATGCAGGTAAGGAAACTGAGGCCAGAGTCCTCTTGCCCAATTCCACAGAGCTGATAAGGGGCAGAGCCGGAACTCAAACCCAGCCAGGTAACTCCACCAGCTGAGCTCTTCACTATCACAACCCAGGTCACTCCAGCCCTGGCTGCACAGAACTCCCTGGGAGGCTTCTGCACAGGCCCCACCCCCCACCCTCAGATTCTGATCTGACTTGTCAGGGCACAGCAGGCGCAGGCTTAAAAGCAACCCCCCCAACCCACCGCCGCCCGCTCAGGTGACTCCAGTGTGCAGCCAAGACTGAGACCCATTGCTCTTGTCTACATACAGCAGTAATTCAACTAGGAAAGACAGCAGAGCCACCTGGAGCCCTCAGAAAACAATTTTCGGGCCCCACCCATGAGTTCCTGAGTCTGCACTTCTGGAGTGGTGGTAGGAAATCGGGTTTTCGAGCAAGTTCCCAGGTGATGCTGCTGACCTGGGGACCACACTTCGAGAACTGCTCTGGAAGCAAGAGCTAGCACTACTCTTAGTAATACACAGCAATTAACATGTTACAAGGTACATCGTCCAATGAACTCTCATTGCTTTTGAAGGTCCAATGAGATAATGTCCTCTATAAAATGAAGTGAAAACAGATACTCAAGTGTCTTGACCAAGTTCATACAGTTTGCAAGTGGTACAAAACCTTCATTTCTTTTTCTTTTTTTTAGAACATTTTTTTGGCTTGTACTCAGGTTTTTCTAACATCTAGTTCAATGCCCCTTCCACTATACTAACACCAGGCTCCCAGTTCCAGGAGACAGGAACCTTGTCTATCTTGTTTTATCTTATTTCTCCCTAACCTAAAACATAGTTGGTGCTCGACACATATGCTTGAATAAAGGAATAAATGAATCATGGTGTATAAATATAGTGAGACATGGGTCCTGAGGAAGAAAATGGTAAGACAGGTTGATTATACTTCATACTAAAGAACTCTAATAATTAGAAGCATTCAAAAAAAAATGAACTAC
The DNA here is from genome assembly GCA_028533065.1 of Trachops cirrhosus. Taxonomy (NCBI): domain Eukaryota; kingdom Metazoa; phylum Chordata; class Mammalia; order Chiroptera; family Phyllostomidae; genus Trachops; species Trachops cirrhosus. Next base: position 132,553,569 of record CM052542.1, read on the forward strand.
CCCTTGTCCTTGGAGAGACACCAGCAAAAGCTGAACAGCCAAGTGACAGAAATGTCACAAAGCAACTATACACTCCAAGATGACCTCCATCATCTTTAAAAGCTTTTGCGAAGATGCATTTTAATTCATGTGTATCCCAGTAGAAGGGAGGTACTCCGTAAGTCTTGATTATTGGTCAACTAGCCTGCCAACAGCTTCACTGTGTAAACTTAGACTCATTACTTCACTCCTGTGCCTCAGTTTCCCTAAACACAAAATGAAGAGATTTTTTAAATCAATCTCTAGGGATTATCTTGCACATAATAAACAACTAACAGATGTATCAAGGTACTCGAAGTGCATACTATCTCTGTGTTTTCTCCTCTCTGCCATTATGCACTGCAACTGATCCTGCATCTAATTGATATTTCCATGAAAATTAAATATAAGGAAGAACCAAGGGCAAATTAAAATTCACACAGATCAGCTTTTTGAATGCCATGCCTGTACCAGTTAAATTACTTGTCTATCTCTTTTTTTTTTTTTTAAATCCATGTTTCCAGCAGCCACATGTTGGGCACCCACTAGGGACAGAGAACTGGGAAATACAGGGGAAAACCATACCCAGCCCTGCCTTCGTGGGTACACAACTACATCTACCACTTCCATTGTTTAAAGATACCTAAGACCTGGCTGGTGTGGCTCAATGGATTGAGCACCAGCCTGCAAACCAAACGGTCACCAGTTCGATTCCCAGTCAGGGCCCATGCCTGGGTTTCAGGCCAGGTTCCCAGTAGGGGGCGTGTGAGAGGCAATCACACATTGATGTTTCTCTCCCTCTCTTTCTCCCTCACTTCCCCTTGTCTCTAAAAATAAATAAATAAAATCTTTAAAAAAATAAAAACACCTAAGTAATGTCGAAGTATTCATCGGAATGTACTAGTGTAGAATTCTGTGTTTACAGATTGATTTTGACAGGGAAAACCAAAACACAAAATAATAGAACCAGAAGTGAACAAAGATCCAGAGGAAAGTTCTCAATTTTTAAGATGTAGTAGGATGCTAGGTGCCAAGGTTTCATCTTTATGACAGGCAAGAACACAGCACCCATGCCTAGGACCATTTCACTCAACACCTAAATGATATGAACGGGTCAAGCTCAGAGTGGTTCTTCGGTAAGAGCTTCTCAAAGTCCCCAGAACTGTGGAAGCTTCGGGGCTACTGGGAGGTTTCTGAGAGGAAAGGACAAGAAACTGGAACAACTCCCAGGCAACTTACTTTATATTTTAAATATAAAGCCCTTATTTACTTACTTGGAGCATTAAAACCTGTTTTCAGATACAATACCCAAAAATGAGAACACATGCAGCAGCTTTTAAAACATTGTGACCCTCCCTTACTAACTTCACAAAGATGATCTGAGGAGAACCAATTGGAGATGCCATTTGTGAAAGAGAAGATGACAGCTTTAGCCTCATGGTGGACAATGCCAGTGATGCTACCAGCACGCAGGAAGTCCAGGGAGGAGGAACTCAGGACAGAGTGGCCCGTCAAGTACTCTGAAGCCAGAGCTGAGAAGCTGAGATGGGTGTTTGTTGCAATGATTCAGCTTCTAAACAGATTCTGACAGTCACGTTCAGGTGCATGTGAACAGGGCTTTTCTTCCTTAAGGAATCTCAGACCCACCAGTGTAACCACTCACAGGCACACAGTGGCAAGAACCAGGACACCTCAACTACGGAGCAGCTTGCTGAAGGCATTGCTGAAAGGACAAAATGCCAAGAAAGCTCACATTTTATTTTTCCCATTCCTGCACACCTATCTATGGCTGAGGAGGTTAGGGCTGAAAGTGTTACAGATTGAAAGCATGTGTCTCTGGGGTCCTAAAACACTAAGATGTCTGGGAATCCCCTGGAGCGGCTGTTAAATGCAGACGCCCAGGCCCCACTCCCAAGCATCCGGCGTATGAATGGGGAGGAGCCACCCCACCATTCATACACCTTGGACTCCACACACCTTGCCATTCTAAGGTAGGTGGTCCCAAGGTCTCTGTTTGAGAAACACTGACCTGGTTCAACAGCCTTTTTTTATAAACGAGAAAAATAAAGCCCAGAGAAGTGAAGTGCCTTGACCAAGTCCAACTTCCTAAGCCCAGGAGGAGGAAATGTGAGTATAAATAAACACCTCGGAGTATAATTCAAATTGTTGAAGGGCACGGTCAAACCTGAGCAGCAGGCAGCAAGCTAGCTTCTTAAACTGAGCCTCTCATCAATAAAAAAAAAAAAAAAAAAACCTGCAAAGAAAGAACCTTCCTGGAAGGAAGACTAAATAGCAAACACCAGTAAGTAAGTTAAGCAGGGCTCGCATGTTTCCACAGGACTCTGTCCACACTCCAATCGTGCTGTTGCCCGCACTGTCATTTCCTCCGCACCTCTGCCTGCGCACCGGCAGGGCGGGAACTCAGTCCCACCCACCCCGCATCACCGCCAGCGCACTGCAGGCTTCCATGAACGTTCTGCATCGCCCGATGAAAGCTACTCCCACCCTCTGCCTAGAATTCCTTCCAAGAGGCTGGTCCACCTGGCACATTTCTCTCCCAGCCTTCCAGCCCCAGCTCAGGTGTCACCTCCTCTGAGAAATGGCTGCCCCTCCCCCACCAGACACAATCAAGTGCCCCCTCCTACCTCTCCTAGGGGACCCTTACTGCAGACACGCTGTCCACCATTTGCCAGAGGTCTCCCCAACCCAGGCTGCTTCTCCTACCCTCTCAGTCACAGCCTTCCACTTCCAAATCCAGCAAACCTCCAGGCTTTTTTGAGAGTTCTTCCTATTCGCATTTTACTGCTATATAACCAACCAGATTTCCTGTTTCTTTCTTGTGTTTATTATGCTCAGGATATTTTTTCCTAGTGCCCTGAGAATTATTCCCATAGGAAACATTCAGCTCCTTTGGAACTTTTTTGACACTAAACCCTCTTCCCTGAGAACCTTCCCTCAGGGGCATAACAGGGCTGGCAGCTGCTGATAAGGGCCAGTGTGGGGTAGGGTAGCAGCGGATGCTGAGTCAGGGGAGTCGCAGGCCTGGCCTGGTTCCCCCACCCACAAGCCGTGCAACCCACCACAGCCAGCTTCACCTTCCTGGGCCTCAATGTCCCCATCCATAAAATAAGAATAATACGACCTAATTTAAGAGGTTGTTGCCAGGATTGAAGGTAATGTCTGCATTATACCTAGCACTGGGGGTTGAAGTTGGTAGCCCCCTCAAATCTGAGCTGATATCATTATTTCAACTGGTTCTGGGTACAGCCACTGTGAAGGTGGGGGCAGCATTTTTTTTTCTCTCATGCCTGGAGAATTCTTTCCATAGGAAACATTCAGTAAGGCCCCCTGCCACGAATATCTGTAGTCATGGAGAAGAAATCAGAAATGAAGGGGGCTGCCTGGAGACTTCAGGAAGGCCAAAAAAAGGATGGTTTCCTTCCTAGGGCTAAAAGGCCTCTCAAACACTCCAATTCCCTCACCCGCAACCCGCACAGCCTACCCCTCTGTCATCTAAGACAAGTCACTGAAGCTCGGTGAGTGTCATTTCCTCATCTGCACGACGGAGATAACCTTACCAACAGCCCGACCGTGCAGGATGATGCGAGGCAATGTTTCTTGGCGCATGGTCTGCAAACCACCTGCTCACTGGGCCCTGGTGGTTGCCTCCCCAGCCCCTAGTCCCCTTCCTTCCTTCCGAACAGAGCCCCATTTGGTTCGGGTGCCTGCCCCTCCTCCAGACGCGCCCGAAGTGCAAACACCTCCAGTGACTGACTCAGGGACGGACATGCGACCCAGGTCCAGCCAAGGAGGCATCGTGGATGTGCCTCAGGTAGCTTCCTGGCTCCTAAGAGAGCGAGCCAGAAATCAATCCACATTCTTCTCCTTCCCCTGGATGTCATGTGTCTGACAAAGACGTTTGGAAATGCTGCAGCCATCTCATTCCCAGCCTGCAGACGAAGCTGGCACCACGATGGGCCTTGTTGGCAGCACTGAGCGACTGAAACCATCAACCCTGAAGCACCCCCTACCTCAGGGTTCAGAACTGCCCCACGGCACAGCTCCAGGGGGCACGATTCACAATGCTGCCCCTGAAGGGCGGGTCTTGGAGTTGTGTTCAGCCCACCACTCCTGTTCCAGAGACAATGAGCTCCTGTTACCCAGTCTGAGCTGGAGCTCATCCCTTGCAGCTGAAACTATCTGAATAGAACCTGCAAAACCTACAGAACATGTTAAAAATGCAGATTATTGGATCCCACCAGGGAGAAATATGCATTTTTAACAAGCACCCCAGGTGACTGTGATGCTCCCCACTGCTTAAGAACCACTGCTTTAAGGGAAGGTAAAGGTACCCAGTGTGGCCGGGCACACGCCAACATCTCAGCTGGATCACAATGGACTCACCTGAGGAACACCATTCACCTGCCCATTTGCTGTGACCAGCTACTGCAGGAGAACAGATGAGGGGAACGGAGAGGGGAGTGCGAGTTGTCAGACGAATGGGGCCTCTTCACGAAAGGCGGCTCTGCACAGCGGTAGGAAAACATCTGCTAACGTTCAGCCAGAACCCTCCTCCCTGACAGCCCGACTCCATTCGTTTCCTCAGCAGCCACAGCTGCAGTCATTACCTGGAACCTGTTTCAGTGGCAACCGCAGCGCACCGCAGAGTGGCTCACGGCCACACATCTGGCCATCCCGGCTCTCCCAGGGGCCCTTTCAACTTTATTAAAAGGTCATTTTCCTGGCCTGGCTATTTCTTATCCTGGACTGATCACCCTCTGTGGCACCAGGAAACTGCGAGGGAAGCTGTATTTACTAGAAGATAAAAGAAGGAGCTGGCTGAGCCACCAGGCCGATTCCTGAAATCACTGTTTCAAATGTCAGAGGCGCAGAGCCCTTAGGGGTCACACCCCACACCCCTCATTCCAAGGGAGAAACGAAAAGCAAAGAGGGGCGGGACCTGGGCTCCCCTACACGCAGCTCTATCTTTCAGCACTAGTCAGAGTTAGGACGTCTCTTATCGCGGCAGTGGTAACGGATGGAGCAGGAACAGAGACGGCTTAGCCTGGGAAAGAAAGACCGAACAGAGGGGCAGGCTCTAATTTAGAGAGGCCTTTGCAGGATACCAGTTGCCTAGATAAACACTGTCCGTCCACTCACCTGTCTCTGTGCCCCACAGCAAGGGGCTCCCTTGCTCATCTTGTTCATCGCTACATCTCTAGCACAGGTGCAGCACCCAGAGCGTGCTGGTCGTACTCAGTGCATGGGGGGAAGCCCTCAGGGATGCTGGCTGATGAAACGGACACATGACTGGGTGAATGGACAGTGGATGGACAGGGACGCCAAAGAGTTCTGGCCATGGAATCAAGGAAGCCTTCAGGAAGGGCTGAACATCTACCAGTAAGCCAGATCTTGAAGCATTTAGACAAGTGGAAATGAAGGGAGGACCCACTTCACCCCAAGTACCTAGTGCCACCTTAGGCAGAAGCCTGTTGCTTAATTAAGTGCTTCCTGGATGAGTTTACTACTGAACTGGCTTTCCTAAGTGAAGGAAGCCGGCTTCATTTCCCACAGCCTTTGTTTCTCCCTCGGTAAACAGAAGCCAGTCCTAGACAGCAATTAAATTCATAAACCAAGGAAAAGGCAACTGCCTACCAGTCTCTACAAACACTCCTACCCAAAGACAGTTTAGCAGAACGAGGATACTCCATGTCTGCCGGCATGGAGTGTTCCAGGGTGCATTGCGATGTGACAAAGGCAATGTCACCCCCCCTTACGTGTGTATCTACATCTAGAAATACTGGAAGGTACATAAGAAACTAATAAAAGTGATTATCAATCTCTAAGGGAATGTATCACTTATCACCTGAACTAGGACACTTTTGGGAATAAAGGAGGGTATGACTGATCATTCATTGTCACAAAGAACACAAAACCAGGACTGTCGTGGGCACGCTGCAATGTGTGCTCAGCCACCGAATGGGGTCCAGTTTGGGGAGGGCGTGAAGAGGACATCACGGGGGCGAGAATGAAAGTTTTCTATGCATACATTTTTAGTGTTTTGATTTCTAAACCGTGTGTGTGTATATATATAACTATTTGAAAAGGTAATAATTCTTTTAACAGGAAGGGAAAAAAAGCCCCGAAATTTAGCTTTCCAACTCTCCTGGACAGTAAAAAGCTCACTGGGGGGCGCTACCGAGTAGCCACCCTGAAGAGTACCCCTAGATAGTGAGAGAAAGCACGGCTCACAGCACAGCCCCTCCGCAGCGCACGGGAACGCAACCGTGAGAGGAGAGCTGTGCATGGCCTAAAAAGGCTCTGACTCCGAGCGGGCCAGCCCGTGAGGGGAACGTCGGGGAGTGTAAACAGTGTGACAGACAGAAAGCAGTTCAGGTTTTACACAATCGTGGCAACAAAGCGAGATTGATTCACGACTGAACTAAGCTCTTCATATTGCTTCTACTTAAAAAGGAAATGTATTGACTACAGTCCTCCTCACAGATTTATCTTTCCTGACATCAAGCACATTCATAACCTATTTTAAATTCCAAGGAACAATGCTGGGGTTTAGGAAAGTGAATACCAGTGTGTTTCACCAGAACGTTTTGGAGCCTGGGGAGAAGGTCCTCTGACTTTTAATTGCTCAGGAAACATGCACATGTATTTTTTCCCTTATCAGTCATAACTCAAGTTAGAAAAACTCTCATCCGGGATGCCTGAACTTCAGGATGGATCTTTCTTTGGAAGAGCTGCTTTGGAGCCTCTTACAGACCATGGGTGACATCGCCTTGGCCTTCAGTGTCTTTAGTGACCACGGGCTC